>CM060199.1:14146341-14746341 GCA_030562195.1 Nipponacmea schrenckii | reverse complement strand
ATATTTAAAAAATAAAAATCAAATTTTTATCTTTATCGTTGTTGTATAAAGGAACATCTGAGGACTGATTCTAGTCTGTCACAATTTCTAGTGTAAAGATACTGTCTTTCTCCTTATTAACTTTCATTTCATTCACACACACAGGTAGAAGATAGAAAAGTTAAGGAATGAATAAGAATCCAGGGTTTTTTTCTTTACATGAATGATATTTTGCAACAAAAGAAATTTTATTATATAGCTAAAAATTAGATCCCCTCCTCACTATTTATTGAGATTATTGATAAGAAATAAATCTCTCATCCAAACAAATGTCTAAAATCAAGGCAATAAATCAATTTATTTGTATATTTTTTTTCTTTGGCTCAAATTTATGAAAACTTTATATCAAAATATATCCAAATGTGTCCCTGAACATATTTTAAAGTTCATATATTTTAAAATCCAATAGTTAATTTAATTATTTAAAAGTTTACATAAACATCTTAGATCTATATTGTTTTTGTTAGGCGTAAGAAATCTACTGAACAGATTTAAGCGAAATAAACGTATTAGTAAACTTGCTACTTTCCATTTATCATTAACCTTTTTAAAACTAATTTAGTTTGATCAAGTAGATACAATTAAGTAGGATGTTCAAGAAATATATTACATTTATATTTTTTAAATATTACCTCTTTTAATTTAGGGTGCACTTACTACATAATTTTTGCATTCTGTCGTCCCTGTGATAGAATGGAATGAAAATAAAGAGGATAGTTTATATTTTACAATAGTAGAAATTGGGATACAGCAAAGTTTTTCCTTTGATTTCAAACATATAACAAAGGTTTTTATTTTGTCTTGAAGAATTTCAATTTATTTCAGAATTAAAGAGATTTTATGTTATTGAGCTGACTGTATCTAAGAATCATACTTTTAGAACTAAATAGATGTAGATGTAGTTGAAGTTTTGCTTTAGGAGAAAGTATCGCACAATCCTAATTTAATCACAATAAAAAAAAACTTCTTAATTAGCATCATTGGTGATAAACAAAGTTTTAAAAATAAATGTAACCAAAAATAAACCTTTGATTAAAGATCACGAAGGGAAGAAAGTAGATTCTGGTTGAGATTAAACCAGGCAGGTGTGTGGACTAGGTCTCAGTCTACGATATCTTGGACAGTCTATAAGGATCATAAAAAAACAATAAAGAAGCCCAAATAGGCATAGGAGCTAAGTCAACAAGCTCCGGATCTGGGTATCTAGAGATGGCCAATAAGACCTCCTGACCTTGATCTTTGCCAGTAAGAAATTGGTTCTACTACCAAGGACTTGGTCCTAAAAGCTGTATATCACCCTAAAAGTTCTGAAAGTACTGAAAGCTGAGTTACTTCTAATCCTAGTTGACCACATCTAATCCCTGTAATCACATGTAATCTCTGTATTCGTGTTCGAAATGAAAATTATAATCACCAAGTTGTTATTAGAAGTCCTTTTCTAAATTTCCAGAATGAAATATACAGGACTGGCAATTTGGTTTATATCTTGAATGTCTTCCCTTCATTTGGTTACAAATTATCTTTTAAAAATGTATCATACGGTTTGGCGGTTTGAACAATAAATGCTATTACTGTAATAGGCTTTGTGCAATGCTTCATGAAATTATACAAGTCACTACACTTGATCATCTGGTACTTTAAAGGGTGTTTCTCAGAGAAATATAGTCTCAGACACAGAAAATACTTCTTTAAGAATTTAAATTGATTCCGTTTTACAAGACAAAGTAAAAATATATTTAAAAATAAAATAAAATATATATCTTTATCGTTGTTGTATAAAGGAACATCTGAGGACTGATTCTAGTCTGTCACAATTTCTAGCGTAAAGATACTGTCTTTCTCCTTATTAACTTTCATTTCATTCACACACACAAGGAGAAGATAGAAAAGTTAAGGAATGAATAAGAATCCAGGGTTTTTTCTTTACATGTCTTATATTTTGCAACAAAAGAAATTTTATTATATAGCTAAAAGTTAGATCCCCTCCTCACTATTTATTGGGATTATTGATAAGAAATAAATCTCTCATCCAAACAAATGTCTAAAATCAAGGCAATAAATCAATTTATTTGTATATTTTTTTTTCTTTGGCTTCAATTTATGAAAACTTCACATCAAAATATATCCAAATGTGTCCCTGAACATATTTTAAAGTTGTAACTTAAAAAATCCAATAGTTAATTTAATTATTTAAAAGTTTACGTAAACAAATTAGATCTATATTGTTTTTGTTAGGCGTAAGAAATCTACTGAACAGATTTAAGCGAAATAAACGTATTAGTAAATTTGCTTCTTTCCATTTATCATTAACCCTTTTAAAACTAATTAAATTTGATCAAGTAGATACAATTAAGTAGGATGTTCAAGAAATATATTACATTTATATTTGTTACATATTACCCCTTTTAATTTAGCGTGTACTTACTACATATTTTTTGCATTCTGTCGTCCCTGTGATAGAATGGAATGAAAATAAAGAACATTTTACAATAGTAGAAACTGAGATACAACAGTTTTTTCTTTGATTTCCAACATATAACAAAGGTTTTTATTGAAGAAATTTGAAGAATTTCAATTTATTTCAGATTTAAAGAGATTTTATGTTATTGAGCTGACTGTAACGAGAATCATACCTTTAGAATTAAATAGATTTAGATGTAGTTGAAGTTTAGCTTTAGGATAAAGTATTGCACAATCCTAATATAATCACAATAATAAAAACAACTTATTAATTAGCATCATTGCTGATAAACAAAGTTTTAAAAATAAATGTAACCAAAAATACACAGAAAATACTTCTTTAAGAATTTAAATTGATTCCGTTTTACAAGACAAAGTAAAAATATATTTTAAAAAATCAAATATATATCTTTATCGTTGTTGTATAAAGGAACATCTGAGGACTGATTCTAGTCTATTTATTTGTATAATTTTTTTTTCTTTGGCTCAAATTTATGAAAACTTCACATCAAAATATATCCAAATGTGTCCCTGAACATATTTTAAAGTTGTAACTTAAAAAATCTAATAGTTAATTTATGGGCCTATGTATACACTTCGACCGACGAAGAATAACAACAAGTTGACAAAACAGTGACACATTAATTTTTAGTGTTAAAATCGTTTATTCTTAGATATTGTCTCTACCGTACATTGCCTTCATGCCTTTATTTATTTCTTTCATATATATGGATTCTTTTGATTTTTATTTTGTCTGCTTTAAATTTCTGCATAAAATAGACATGAATCAAATGTAAATTAACAACAAACACTGATTTGAACTTGCAATAATAGCTGCTGGTGGGCGTATTTTACCTTGCTTCACAAGGCTATCTTGAATTTTGGCATAGAAAACACGCATTCGATGATTCCATAATATTTTCAATCTTTGTCTCAATAAACATTCATTTGTATACATCATTCGTATTTGCATTGCATGTAGCGAAAATATCCCACAACCAGTTTTATTCGCCAGGAATCTCGGATTTCATATTCTACGAATGTTAAGAAAACCTTATGATACCTACTATAACCAGGGTTTGCGGGCAAGGTAATATACGCCCACTGGCAGCTTTGTTAATGTAAATGAAACAGTTGGTATAACGCATTATTTTGTTAATTCATTCAAGAATGTAATTAACTAATAGCTGTATGTATTGACAACTTTGATCTTGTATATATTTCATATTGAATTTTATCAATATCACACAGTAGCTTTGTTTAAATAACCAACAGTATATAAGCTTATATTTCAATAAATCATTTGAATATTCAATATGGGCAAGTTGAAGTTAGTTAAAAAAAAAAAACAAGACTGTAGGAATTGAAACTCCATAGCAAATCAGCAATGGCTACAAGCCGAAATTGATGGGTTTTTGGTACGTCGAATGTAGACTGACAGAGATAGGGGCAACCGTAATATACATCCAAAGAGAGCCGAAATCGATGGGTAATTACTAAGTTAAGGACGGACAGAGGGACGGACTGATGTACATAGGGGGAAAGACGGACAGAGGGACGGGCTGATGTACGGACAGAGGGTCGGACGGAAAGAGTGAGGGAGGGATGGACGGACGGACGGACAGACCTAATATACATTCATATCATTATGAAGGGCAGACCGACAGATGGACAGTGGCAACGGTAGTATACATCATATCCATATTGCTTTTACTAAGTCAAGGGCAATAACTTAAAATCTGTTCATTCGATAATTTCCATACATGCATTCCAATTTTCTTTAAGATTGGATAAAAACTTTAGCCTCTATCGTGGATACAACCCAAATTTGACGCATTTTTACTAAGTCAAGGGCATTTACTCAAAAGCCGTTCATTTTCGGACTTATTGAGATCTGATCAATATATACATGTATACCAAGTTTCATTAAGATCGGATAAAAACTGTAGACTGTATTGCGGATTCAACAAATGTGGACGGGCGGACCGACGGACTGACGGACTGACGGACAGGGGTGACGACAATATTACATTATAATGTGGGCGTATAAAAACACAACCCTCACGAAGTAGCTATCCAAAACCGCAAAAGGACAAACATCAATGCAGTTCATACAGGCCTATTTCTCTGACCTCGACTCTATGTAAAACATTTGAGACGATGGTCAACAATAGACTTCGATACCACTGTGAACTAAATGGTCTCATCGATCCTAACCAAAGCGGCTACAGAGAGAAACGGTCAACAATAGATCAAATCGTTCGACTTCAACATGACATTGCTGCCCACCTCGGAAAGAAGAACTACTTCAGTGCAGTATTTCTGGATTTATCCAAAGCCTTCGATTTAGTATGGGTCGATGGTCTACTTTTCAAACTTAGCAATCTTGGCATCAAGGGGCGTATGTTCCGGTGGATCCAGGACTTTCTAAAGGATCGCCAGATACAAGTCAACGTCGCCAATTCCATCAGTGAGAAGCACTCACTGGAGAATGGAACCCCCCAAGGATCTGTTATCAGCCCTACCTTATTCAGCATCATGATCAACGATCTCTCTCGGGACTATGTGCATAGTAAGGACCGATCGGTTAGCACGGCCTTATATGCAGATGATAGTTCCTTGTGGACAGGTCACAATAACCTCAACACTGTGAAAAGTCGCATGCAAACTGCTTTGAACCAAGTTGCCAAATGGGCAAACGACTGGGGCTTCATTATTTCGGAAGCTAAAACCGTCGGGATGCTCTGCAGCAGGCGCACGGATCACAACGGTATTGACCTAAGATTGAATGGTGTGAAAATTAGGCAAGAGAAAACAGTAAAGTTCCTTGGCATGTACTTTGACCATAAGCTTAGTTGGAATAGCCACATCGACTATATCTGTAATCGTACAACAAAAATCTTAAATGTTATGCGTTATGTTTCAGGTACCACATGGGGAGCAGACAGAGAAGCGTTAATGATGATGTACAGGTCACTGATTCGCTCAGTTATAGATTATGGTTGCATCGTCTATGGTACAGCCTGTAATACTACACTGAAGAAACTGGACGTTCTACAGATGAAAGCTATACGTATTGCCACCAGGGCAGCAATCGGTACAAAGAATGAGGCACTGCTTCAGGAGGTGGGAGATAAACGACACCTATCAGATACTCCTTTTTGGAAGGTTACCAACCCGATAGTCAACACCGAGCTGACCCAGTCCACCAACAAGCACGTGAACCCAGTGGCAGCAAGAGCGCAAGCTCTTGACCTCATCGACTCCAAGTTCGCCGACCATTTGAAGATCTATACTGATGGCTCCAAGAGTAGCACAGCTACTGGTTACGGTTTGTGTATTCCGGAGAAAGGCATCAGACTTGCCAAACGGATACCCCCACACTGCTCAGTGTTCACTGCAGAACTACTAGCTATCAGGGACGCCATAGCATGGCTATCCCTCAACTATACGGAACCTGCCGTAATCCTGTCTGACTCACTAAGTAGCCTTCAGTCTATTTCTAACAATTTTTCTAATTGTAGGTCAGAAGTTTTAACGAACATCCGAAGTATGATTCACGACTACCAAACCAACAACAACCACCAGATCGAACTATCATGGATCCCGTCGCACGTCTTCATCCCTGGAAACGAACAAGCTGACCGTGTTGCCAAGGACAGTTTGGGTCTGGAGAACATCGAGCCTGTAAAATTCTCGTATGAAGAATTTTGCAGTCTCGTGTCCTCTAAGATCAACCAGAAATGGGACGACATGCTAAGGAACCTCAACACCGATAGATACCAGATCGATCCGAAGATACCAAACCAAACCAAAATTAACCATCCTTCTGTAGCCATCTGCAAACTGGTAACCAGACTACGCACCAACCATGTCATGCGAGACTATCAGTTCAATGCCATTAAATGCCGATGCGGACACGTTGCCACCAGGACGCATCTTCTCATTCAATGCACCGAATTGAAACCATCTCGTAAGACATTGACGGACTACCTGGAAACCAACGGCATACCAATCACCATACAGAATATTTTGGCTCCACCCACGGACCACTGGTACAAAATAATGGAACTCATCTACCAATTTATTACCACATCAAACCAAACCAAACCAAACCAAACCAACAACCACCAACGACAACCACCATGATCATAACGAGTTTTGGAAGAATGTAGAAGACTGAATCACTCACGCCACACTATCCAGGGCCGAGTTTCACCGCCATGACATTCGTTCCGACCAGATCGTACGATTTCTCAAACCACCACCAAACCAACAGTTTTCTAAATCATCCAATTGATTCTAAATCCACTACCAACGACCACCAAAGTGCAACTACCTAGTTTGCGATATCAGCAATTGCTGGAAGCGAACGTTAACTCGCCATTTACCTACCTACCTGAAGTAGCTATCAATTCTCTTCTTGAACAAGGCTGGTCAGTATCTAAGGGGAAAAAAACAACAAAAAAAAACGGTAATAACGAACAAATATAAAAGTCCCGTTTTTCACTGCACTAATTTAGTGATTGATTAATTGGGGTTTCTAATGAATAATCCATGTATTCTCAAGTTCAAAAGACCTATGTGGACGTAGAAATGCTTGTGGAATCCATTTGACTCGGATCTGCTTTGAAACGCTAAATTCAGACTCCGTGTTTGTTCACGTGACCAAATGACGTCATATGAATGAAGGCGTCTAAAAATTGATTTTGTATTTTATTATTAGTGAATAACTTATTTAGATTAATTCATAATGTTTTTACAAAATGATATTTAAACGTTTTATTGCCTTTTGCTAGAGATAATAAATGGAATACCAAAATGCCATTGTTGTTGTGGAAAATATAAAGGAATGTGGACAATAACAACAGCGTAAAAAAAGAAAAAGAAAAGCCGCCATCATATCACAATGGACAAAGTTCCGGAATCCAAATCAACATTACATTGCAAATCCCCATGTATGGAAGCGCCAGTGGAAGCTCCTGCACATAGGTAGGTTAGATTTTTGTGTCAAATCCAAAACTCAGTCGGCATCTCAAATTGCGTGCGCATTAAAAATTTCGGCGTTATATACGGTCACGTGAAACAAACGAACCATCATCTTGTAGGCCTATTGTTTCTACATGGCACCATGAATTAGGATACTGTATCTGAATTGATTCCACAGTTACAACCCCTCAAACTTTAGTCCCAATTTGCTAATTTTTTTTTGCCATTTATCAAAAAATATTGTTTTTTGAAATATAGAATCTTTCTAATGAAAGTCACACAAAAAAAAAATGCTGTACTAAATTGACTAAACATATTGTTGTAGGAATACTCTAGGTGCAACAAGAGTGTATATACGTATTATCGATGTATTCAGAATTGATTGTTGATCTCAAATGCGACCTGTAAGCCCGATATATAAAAACGCATCTTTTTAGTGTGTTGTTTGTAGTCTGCCATAGCAATGGTAACATCGTAGTTATCTTCCCTTAACCGGACGTTAGGTTTTTAGCCAATATATATATATTAAAGGGGCCCAGGCTTGATTTGTTTCTGAAAATCATCCGACAGCCTCAAACACATGAAATCTTTTGCTTAGCTAATCAGAAATAGTCTACAGAGCTTACCTTTGAAATTTGAGCCTTCAAATCCATGTGTATCCATAATTATCCGTGTTTGAAAAACCACAATGCCTTAAGATATTACGAACGTCCCGCCATATTGGAAAACGGTTCGTCTTGATAATCAAGGAGTTATCCTTCCCGTCGTGCAATAGCGGTCATCTATATAAATAGACTACAAAGCATTTTCAACTGTAGACTTTGTCGACAGGACACACAATTTTCAGACTGACTGGAGACCAGCCGCATACAGCACGAAAAAAAAAATGAAAAGTGAAATTTTTTGTTTGAGGTATATTTCAAGGTATTTTGCGATTTTCTTAGAGCTTGAGTATTTCTGAGGACTGTTTAAATGTAACAAAGGCCCAAAACGACCCCTAAAAATCAAGCCTGGGCCCCTTTAAACTTTACTTTATTAGGGCCTACGAAACATGTGAGGCTTAGACTTGAGACTTTGAGAAAAATCTGTTATGCATGTGTAACTTTTATATTTTTATAAACAGTTGTTTTGTATTGATTATTACATTATATTTGAATTATTATGTAATATTATTTTGTAGTTAATCGTCTGTTCGAAGATCTGTAGATAGAGTTAAATAGTTTAGTTGTAAAGTTATGTAATGTTAAATGATAAATAATACTGATGTTAGAACTTGAAGAAAAGAAAAGAACCCTCGTATTAGTATTAGCAGTTGTCATTAATTCATATCAAGCTAGACCTAGAAAAGAAGATCCAGAACAACGCATTTGACGTCACCCCTCAAACTGTACTAATGATTGCGTGCTGCATGATATAGACCCTGGTCTAGACGTGTGGTTCTCAATAACAACACATTAACGTGTTTTACTTCTGGGTGAAGTCCAGATAAAGAAGATAAAAGAAACTTAGAACTTAATGAAAAGATGTTAGGCCCATGGAAAGAAGTTGGAAATTATTTAAGAAAGAAAACCATAGAAGAATTGATAGATTTAATCCTTTCTATAGGCCTATAGAACTTTATGTGCTTGTTCGGCTGCATCTGTCAATCTCAGTTAACAAGAACATTAGACATTTTACACACATTGTCAGTACATTGAAGTTTAATCCTTTTGTGCACACTGGTGTCTTTGTTTCACGAACGCTTTTACCTCAAGTAGGGTCTGTAGTGAAATTTCGACACCTCAGCAATATTTAGGAAAGACATTATTAATCAAAAGATATAAGAAGATTCATCATGGATAAGAGCAAACTGAAACAGTTTGATCCAAAAATAATCATCCATAAAACACCAGAGGTTACAGACAAACCCAAAGCTAGGGACATACCTGATAAACATAAATCGCAAGTTTCACAAGAAAAAGAGATTTTATCAAGAGATCGTTTTGCAGCTTCTTTGACTACAAAAATGCGGAAACTGGTTGACCTCATGGAAACAAATCAAGATCCTCACACTGTTCGTTGCAAATATACACAGTGGATGCAAGTCTATGAATCATTTCTGGTATCGCAAGGTTTGATAGACAAATCACTTCCTTCAATAGAAGAAGATGAAAAAGGAGATCTACACAAGAAAATCTTTGCTGAATTCAAAGCTAGAGTTGAAAGTTGGTTTTTACAGGAGTCAGATGGTAGTTTGCTGCATGAAAATAATGATCACGAGAATTCTGTGATAAGCCATGCAACTAGAAGCTCAAGGAGAAGCGAAAGAAGTGCATCATCCCTCAGGTCATCCCTATCAGATGTAGCAGTGAAAGAGGCAGAATTAGAAGCAAAGTCAGCAATCCTTAAAAGAAAACAAGAATTGGAAAAGAAAGCCTTGGAGCTGAAATTGCAAACAGAAAGATTGCAAATAGAAGAAGACTTGGCTGTAGCAAAGGCTGAGAAGAGAGTTTTACAGCAAATTGAGGACAGAGATAGAGAAAGTTTAAGGAAGCGAAAGGAAAAGGTTGGAAGTAAACGTATTGAAGAAACGGTAGGTGATGAAAATAATAATTTGCCTATTTGCAATAATTCTGACAGAACTAAAGAATATGTAGAAACAATAGTTCCTGATACATATGAAAGAAAACCTCAGAGTAAAGATTGGGATAGACACTCAAACAACTCGTTAGATAGCAGTCATATTTACATTACTGACATGATGGTTTCAATGGTGAAAGAAATCAAGAAACCTAAGGCAGAGATTGAGAAATTTGATGGTAGCATTAAGAAGTATAGAAAGTTCAGAAGACAATTCAACTGCATTGTAGCAAATACTGATAGTATAGATGATAAAATGGTGTATTTGGAGCAATATACTGTTGGAAAGCCACATGAAATAGTAACAGGATATGGACATTTAGATGCTGAGCTAGGATTTCCTGCTGCCTTGAAAGAGTTGGACAGAAGATATGGAGATCAAGATGCAACTGCTACTTCATATGTAAATAATGCAATTGAGTGGAGTCCTTTGAAAGCAAATGATACTTAAGGTTTAGATGACTTTAGTATTTTTCTAACCGAATGTAATTGTGCAATTCAAGGCATGAAAGGTCTCCAAGTAATGGAATATACTGGTAACCTACAGATTATGGCATCTAAACTACATCACCTTAGAGAAAAATGGAGCACCAAAGCCATAGAAATGTCTGACAAAGATATTCCTATCAGATTTGAAAATTTTGTCGACTTCGTTAGAAAGGAATCCAGGAAGGCCAATAATCCTATATATGGTAAAGAGGCAATGAATAAATTGTTAGATACAAACAAACCAGGAACATCGGGGAAGAAACAACCTTCTTCACGCAATAGAGGTGGAGTCAGCTTCTCAACTAATTTGGAATATGGAAAGAAGAAAAACACTACCTATACTGCTGTTGATGTGAAAGAAAATTCAGATTGTCAGAAGGCACCTTGTCTCTTCTGTAAAAATGTAGGACATGGTTTGATTAAGTGTTCTAGTTTTGTCAAGAAAACAGTCGAAGAGAGAATTGAGTTTCTTAAAAGAAATGGAATTTGTTTTGGTTGTCTGAAAGCTGGACACATGAAGTTTAATTGTACTGAGAAGATGCAATGCAGTAATTGTGAGAAAACTCATCCTGTTATATTGCATATAACCGGATCAGCAAAAACTGTCTCATCAACACAATTGAGTATTCCACCAAAGGATACCTCTCTAATGGGAGCCGGAGTTGATCGATATGATTGCACATTGTCCATTGTAGCAGTAAAGGTTAAAATGAGGGACAGCAACCGAACTGTCAATACTTACGCATTTCATGATCCTGGGAGTACCGTATGTTTTTGTACAGAATGGCTTATGACACAGTTAGGTGTGAGATGTGGAAGAAGAAAGAGGATAACACTGTCAACTATGGGGGAACAGTTTGATATGGACACATCTACCATTGAAGGATTTGAAATAAGTGGCATAAATAGTTCAGAGTATATTCAACTACCAACTGTTTATTCAAAGGCAAACATACCAGTTTCGAAAAACCACATTCCTCGTCAAAAGGATATTGATAGATGGCCGCATCTAGAGAAAGTAACTTTAACTGATCTTAATGCAGATATTGGATTACTGATTGGTAATTGTGCACCTATTGAAAATGTTATTGGTCCTCCTAATTCGCCATTTGCTTCTCTGACTAAATTAGGATGGATGGTATGGTGTATGTCAAGACAAAATGATGGTAATGCTTGTGATAGAATAACAAGCAACTTTGTGTCAAAGGAAATACAGATAATAGAGACTTATGAAGAAACAAAGAACTTAGAAAGAAGTTTTCAAAATTATGTCAACCTAGACTTCCCTGAGAAGTTAATTGATGATAAAAAAGAATTGCCAATTGAAGATAAACGTTTTACTCAGATAGTAAAGGAATCAATGATTTTTGATAATGGGCAGTACACCATGGACTTGCCATTTAAGCAGTCAAATATTGTTCTTCCAAACAATAAAGAACAGGTGTTAAGAAGACTTGCTGGTGTTAAGAAGAAACTGTGCACTGATCCCAAATTTTACAACGACTATAATGCATTTATGCAAGACGTAATAGATCAAAACTATGCAGAACCGATTTCCGAAAAGGATCTTGATGGTAAGGATGGAAAGGTCTGGTATATTCCTCACCATGGCATTTACCACCCTCGTAAACCAGATAAACTCAGAGTGGTGTTCGACTGTTCTGCCAAGTATAGAGGCATCTGCTTGAATGATTTGTTATTAGTTGGAGCCACAAACACTTTAACGAGTAATTTAGTATCTGTATTATTGAGATTTCGACAGGAAATTGTTGCAGTCATGGCAGACATTCGTTCAATGTTTTACAGAGTGAAAATTCCTGAGTATCAACGTGATTATCTACGGTTTTATTGGTGGCCGGATGGTGACTTAACCAAGGAGCCCAGAGAGTATCGCATGTCTGTACACTTGTTTGGAGCCACATCATCTCCAAGTTGTGCTAACAGTGCCTTGCGGAGAACAGCGGAGGATAACTGTAATGATTTTGATCCAGACGTAATCGACACTATAAAAAGAAATTTTTATGTTGATGATTGCCTCCGTTCCCTAGAATCAACGACCGAGGCCATTGAATTAGTGAAGAGTTTAACTGAACTTTGTCATAAAGGTGGATTTCATTTGACAAAATGGATAAGCAATCATCGGTCAGTACTAGAAACCATACCAGTAGAAGAACAAGCTAAAGATTTGAAACATTTAGACCTGAATTATGATGACCTGCCCATAGAACATGCTCTTGGCGTTCGGTGGTCTGTCGAAGAGGATGTATTTGGATTCAAGATCAAATTGTCCAAGAAACCTGCAACTAGAAGGGGTATACTATCTGTAGTATGCTCTTTATTCGATCCCATGGGACTGGCAGCCCCTTATGTGTTACCTGCAAAGATTATTTTGCAAGAACTTTGCCAAAGGAAACTGGCATGGGATGAAGATATAGATTGTGATATTCTTAAAAGATGGGACAAATGGTTGTCGAATTTGCCAAAACTAGAAGATTTGTCAGTGCCTAGATCATTTAAGCCCGTTGATTTTGGAGAAGTAAGTGATTACCAAATTCATCATTTCAGTGATGCAAGCGAACAAGGCTATGGTGTTGTGTCCTACGTTCGACTGAGAAATAAGCATGGTAGAATTCATTGTTGTTTGCTTACGGCAAAGGCAAGAGTTTCACCTCTGCAGAAGAGATCCATCCCAAAAATGGAGTTGAATGCTGCTACTGTTGCTGTTCGGATTCATCATATGATTTCAAGAGAAATGGACTATAAATGGAATAATGTATACTTCTGGACAGATAGTCAAACAGTATTAAGATATATCGCCAACCAAACAAGTCGTTTTCACACTTTTGTTGCCAATAGACTTGTCATCATTCATGAAGGTTCAGAAGAAAACCAGTGGCATTATATAGACACCAAATCAAATCCTGCTGATGACTGTTCAAGGGGTTTGTTTGTAGAAAAGAAGTCATTTCAAAGATGGGTGAATGGACCCCAACCGTGAATGGTTGATGGAAGATTTTGATAAAACATTGTCCAAAGAAGATCCTGAAGTGAAATTGGCTGTAAATCTTGTAGAAAAAATAGAATCTCCTATAGAAAACCTCATAAATAAATATTCAAGTTGGACAAAATTGAAGAAAATTTTAGGATGGGTGTTGTTTTATCTAAATAAGTTAAAGAATAGAAGAGAATTAAGAAGAAATGGTGATCCTGAATTAGTAGAAATCAAAAAGAAGAAAAAGGTTGATCCTATTGACATAATTTTGGATCATGACTCTTATATAATGGCTGAAAAATGCATACTGCAATTTGTGCAGAAGCAATACTTTTCACCCGAGCTCAATGTTCTGATTGAGAGAAGAGATACGCCTGACAAAGATTTGAATCTGAAGAAGACGAGTTGTATGATAACGCTAGATCCTGTTTTATCAGATGACTTGATTAGAGTAGGTGGACGCCTCAACAGATCAGACTTACCAGAAGAATCAACACATCCTGTAATATTGCCAAAGGAATCTAAGGTTTCAACTTTGATTATAGAAGAGATTCACAGAAGAATGGGCCATCTTGGCAAGAACTGTATTGTTGCAGAACTGAGGCAGAACTATTGGATTCTTCATGCATCTGCTATTGTTAAAGGCATTATATCGAAATGTGTCACTTGCCGAAAGTATCAGACTGGAACTAGGAAACAGAAAATGGCTGACTTGCCAGTGGAACGATTTGCTGTCGATGAACCTCCTTTCACTAACACTGGGATAGATTACTTTGGGCCATTTGAGATTAAGAGAGGGCGTAGTATGGTTAAACGCTATGGGGTAATCTTCACTTGTTTGACAATTCGTGCCATACACTTAGAAGTTTCTCGTTCCTTAAGTACAGATTCTTGCGTCAACGCAATAAAGAGATTTATAGCAAGAAGAGGCAGTGTAAAGACTATTGTTACAGATAATGGTAGTAATTTTATAGGCGCTGCTAAAGAACTCCCTGACATAAAATGGAAATTCAACCCTCCTTTAGGTTCGCATTTTGGTGGAATTTGGGAGAGGCAAATTCGTACAGTCAGAAAGGTAATGTTTTCCATTCTGAAGGAGCAAGTTGTCAACCTAGATGATGAGACTCTACAAACTCTGTTTTGTGAGATAGAATTCATTATAAACAGCAGACCTATCACTAAACCCTCAGATGATGTAAATGATTTAAATGCACTGAAACCTAATGATCTTTTGTATTTTAAATCAAAGTCTGTTCCACCAGGAGTATTCTCCAAGAATGATTTATATTGTCGCAGAAGATGGCGCCAGGCACAATATCTAACGGATTTATTCTGGACGAGATGGGTTAGAGAATATTTGCCTAGCCTGCAAGAAAGGAGCAAATGGACGAAACAAGAAAGAAACCTACAGTTAGGAGACATAGTATTATTGGTGGATAACATGTCGCAGAGGAGCAGCTGATCATTAGGAAGGGTGATTGAAATATTTCCAGATAGAAAGGGTTTTGTAAGAGTGGTAAAGGTGAAAACTAAAACAACAACATATATGCGACCGATTGATAAACTGTGCTTGATTTTGGAATCAGATATTCATTAAAGTTATTTTGTGATTGGAATCGAATATTCATTTAAGTTATTTTGCGATTTAATAGTGTTAAAGTGATGCCTGTGTTTCTGTGTATATATTTAAGCATTTGATCTCATGTGTTTATATCTTAATGATAATTGTGCCGGAAAACCTTTACAATTAGGGAGCCGGAATGTTGATCTCAAATGCGACCTGTAAGCCCGATATATAAAAAAAGCCTCTTTTTAGTGTGTTGTTTGTAGTCTGCCATAGCAACGGTAACATCGTAGTTATCTTCCCTTAACCGGACGTTAGGTTTTTAGCCAATCAGGAGAGAGCGTTAGAAAGTTTGTAAACAACGGTGAAGACGAAATAAAGAACTGAAAGAACTTAGAGGAAATGATCAAGAATTAGGACAGTTTTGAGAGTATACAAACACGGTATCACAAACATTAACATTTTATTCATTACATGTATTAGTTGCGATTAAAATGTGCGCTATTTCCTGTAAGATATATATATTAAACTTTACTTTATTAGGGCCTACGAAACATGTGAGGCTTAGACTTGAGACTTTGAGAAAAATCTGTTATGCACGTGTAACTTTTATATTTTTATAAACACTTGTTTTGTATTGATTATTACATTATATTTGAATTATTATGTAATATTATTTTGTAGTTAATCGTCTGTTCGAAGATCTGTAGATAGAGTTAAATAGTTTAGTTGTAAAGTTATGTAATGTTAAATGATAAATAATACTGGTGTTAGAACTTGAAGAAAAGAAAAGAACCCTCATATTAGTATTAGCAGTTGTCATTAATTCATATCAAGCTAGACCTAGAAAAGAAGATCCAGAACAACGCATTTGACGTCACCCCTCAAACTGTACTAATGATTGCGTGCTGCATGATATAGACCCTGGTCTAGACGTGTGGTTCTCAATAACAACATTGATACTGTGTCTAACGTGTCTGGCGTGTATCCAGATGTATTTATCTTTCAAAATCAAGGTTTATATTTTCATTTTGACAGAACACTTCAAATATATATTAACAAGTTATCTCCCTTTAAATGGTCAATGTCCAGTCCAGTAAAACATTGTATGTTAATGATTAAATTGAATTTGGTCTACATTTGGAAATTGATGTCTGAAATTGCATTTTCTTTGTGCAGTGGCAGTCAAGCGGATGTTGATAAAATGTAGATATTTTCATTTTGACTAGTTTTAAATTTTCATGGTCATGCTATTTTTTGAATTTGTGTAGATAAATCAAGTATTAACTAGTCTTTCATGTGACAGTGGAAATTTTCAACGAAATTTCAGGTAAATAAGAAGGTTAAATTTCGTGATTTAACATGGAAACAGATGAATTAGTGGACCTAGTCCAGAAGAGAAAGTGTTTTGTAATGCATTCAGTTGTCTTTCAAAATCACGTGAGGAATAAAAAAAAGGGTGGGTTTCAAAAGCCTACCGCCAACCGCTGCCAACCGGCCTACCGGAAGGAAAAAAATGCGCCAAAATAGATATTGTTAAATTTAAGGATCGTAGATTTTCATACAATAAAACCAAACTATTCAATTTGACGGAACTTTTGCTGACGTCAAAATTATGGAATCAAAATTTATTTAAAAATGAAACGAAAAAAATAAATATTTTCTTTTCGTGTTCAGCGATGTTTGTCTTCACATTAACTTATACAATTTATGCCAAAAAAGCAATAGTCTAATTTATATTCAAATGGGACACACAATTAACCGTAAAAGTACCCTTAAATCTTTTTTAAATGATCACGACAGGAAGGTCGTTTGTTTCAGAGTTACTTCCCTTAATTTATTTATTTAACGTCGTCGGCATCATGGATGATCAACAAGGCCAAGGGATCTTGCTTCCACCTTTTAGAAGTTAATCCTTGACGTAGACTATAATAATTCTGCGAATGCTCCTGTTAATCCAACCAAATCAGCAGTATATTTATCCGATAAAACGCTTCACCAAGACTGGAAGCATACTTCCAGCACTTGGAAAAAGAAAGAAATCGCTGAACACGAAAATGAAAATTTATTTTTTCGTTTCATTTTAAGATAATTTTTATTCCATAATTTTGACGTCAACAAAAATTCCGTCAAATTAAATAGTTTCGTTTTATTGTATGAAAATCTACGATCTTTACATTTAACAATACCAATTTTGGCGCCTTTTTTTGCTATCGGTAGGCCGGTTCGTAGCGGTTGGCGGTAGGCTTTTGAAACCCACCCTAAAAAAAAATAGATCTCACAGGATGTTGTCATGATCAGTCATGGTCTAAAATTACTGTTTCAATTACAACTATTACATCAAACTTTTACATCAAACTTATATTAAAAGTGATTTTATTTTTAAAAACAAACAACAACAATATGTCATAAACATACACCAAAGATAAGTCGATTGTTTCTTGAATACTAGGCTGTAACTGTTATCCAATTGTTACTCCGTCGCACGTCAGTACGTCAGTTAACACGTCAATACTACCCTACAAATACAAGAATCAAATTATTATTTATCACAAAACGAAATGTTAATGATAAACATGTATATATATATTAAAGACACATCAATTCTACTTTATATTATACGACTGCTTTTTGGTAGAGTCAATTGCATAGTGGGCTTAGGTGTTCCAGCACTAATCATAAGGTGTTTTCATCGTATTATGCTAGAAGAGTTTTCGCAAGTTTGGCACTACGTGTATTTTCAACAATTCCTATTAATTGGGAGCTACATGTCGGGATCTTGCCTGCCGCGGATAGACAAGGAGTGCCTATAGCCTCTTTTATGATAATACGGAATCTCGTTGATCTGAACGAAAAGTATCGGCTGTCAACCATGACAACCAAATTCTTTGAATTACAATTTAATTTGAGCCCTTACACAATAAAAACACGCGTGTCTCAATCTGCTGGCTATTTGGACACAATATTTTAACATGTTTAGGATAAATATATTTACATATCGAGAGAGAATTTTTTTTAAATTTGGAGTCAATATGGTTAAAAAATGACATAGGAGACATTGTTTATAGACAGAGTCATTGACCTATCGTTATGTAACCTGGAATATAAATGTCATGCTAGAATGCTTTGAAAATCAGGTTTCAATAGACGTTTTTTATCTACTCTTGCCTTTTTAACTCCCGTTTCATATTATCATTGCAAACAAATCTCATGGATGGATTAACACTTTAAAAAGAAGCTATATGGATTTCAATACCTCTAATAAACACTTTTTATACGCCCACATGAAATGGAGGGCGTATATTGTCGTCATCCACATCCGTCCGTCCGTCCGTCCGTCCGTCCACAATTGCTCGTAAACACTCTACAAGGTGCAATTCTTGACGGATTTAATTGAAACTTTATATGAGTGTTTATGATCACTCAAGGATGAACCCTATTTAAAATCAGCGAAATCGAAAAACATTTAGTATGAGTTATTGCCCTTGTTCTTGAAAACGCGTTCAATTTTAGCTTGTAAACTTTCTTGAGAGAACAATTCTTAATGGATTTTGATGAAACTTGGCTTGAGTATTTTTGTTATCACCCAAGGAAGAAGCCTATTGAAAACCAGTAACATCGAAAAAAATTTAATATCAGTTATTGCCCTTGTTTTTGAAAACGCATTTAACTTTTTGGATAATAAACACTCTAGAAGGTACAATTCATGACCAATGTTGACAAAACTCACTGAAATTGTTTGATATCGCAAGGGATGAGCCCTATTGAAAATTAAAAATATCAAAATATATCTAATATGAATTATTGCCCTTGTGCCATAAAACGCGTTCAATTTTTGTCTCGTAAACACTCTACATGGCACAATTCTTGACCGATTTCGATGAAACTTGGTGTGAGAGTGTGTTATAACTCAAGGATGAACCCTATTGAAAATCAGCGAAATCGAAAAACTTTTTAGTATGAGTTACTGCTCATGTTCTTGAAAACGCGTTCAATTTTAGCTTGTAAACACTCTAGAAAAAACAATTCTTAATGGATTTTGATTAAACTTGGCTTGAATATTTGTTTTTACCCAAGGATGAACCCTATCATAAATCAAATAAATCGAAATATATTTAGTGTCAGTTATTGCCCTTGTTTTTGAAAACGCGTTCAATTTCACTCATAAACACTCTAGAAAGAACAATTTTGAATGGATTTTGATGAAACTTGGCTTTAGTATTTGTTTTCTCACAAGGATAAACCCTATTGAAAATCAGATAAATCGAAAATATTTAGTGTCAGTTATTGCGCCTGACATAAATGCTGCCAGTGGGCGTATATTACCTTGCCTGGCAAGCTATCTTTTACTTATCAATGGCTACTAGGCCTATATTATATCATTATCAAAATGTACATGACAAGTTAGCGTTCGATTTCGGTGGGTGCTACAACCTAGGTAGGTGTTGATATAGTTACGGTAAATTGTTTCTGTGTTGATGGGTTGGTAATTGATATTCGTAAGTCGTAATGGTCGGGTCAAATGACATGGCGGTGAAAGAAGAAGTGTGATTTCTGTCTTTTTATGGTAAACTATCAAAAAAGAAATCCTTATAATTCAAGCCAATGTCAATGATGTAGTTCTCGATTAATAAGTTTCTGTCCACGTGATATTTTCCGTTGATTGAGAATGTCCAAGCAGCAAGCTTGTGGGAACAGACAAGCCTAAAGTGGGCTGAGGGGCTGTCAGAAGGTTTAAGTTTTATTCCATACTGCAGCAGTAGTTACCATAGAAGCTAAAAAAAAGTAAATTTCAGCCAGATAAACGAATATTAGAACCACCATCATTGATTATGGTGGAAGAGAGGACAGAGGACATCGCACCATCTGATATTAATAAGATTATTTCACTAAGAAAAAGGGAAAAATTTATAATCTCTTTTGTGTTCACATGGCAAAAATCTATAATCTCTATTATAATCACAAGGAAAAATCTATATTACCTATTACAGACAGACATAAGTGGTAATAAGTTTTCGGCCTCTTGAATATCATCACTCTATGAACAATTTTTTTACACAATACTATTGGGTCGGTTACTTTCAATAGAATATAGGAATAAAAGAAGTCAAGCTAGATAGCCTACAAGATAAAGAAAAAACTCTAAAAAAATACAATAATTCCGTATGCCTATAGTGAGAAATGAGTTTATATTCAAAAGTAGGACACGCATTACCTCTACTTAAAATATAGAAATAAAGCCATCAAGGGGAGAATGGTAATTTCTTTCTTTGAAGATTCAAGAAACATGCTCACACAAACTGAAATGTTCTTACATGCCTACAAAGCTTCAAAAGTGATTGGGATATATACGGTGGCTGGTATACGATCATTTTATAAACAATAAAACGTCAGCCTAGAACAGTTCCAAAAACAGTAATCAAATAGGCAATTAAGAGCTATGAGTAGTCTCTTGAATCAATCCTGACGACCATTGACATGATCTCATCCTTATCCCAATTGAGTGCATAGAAATCGACCAAAGATTTTTGTAAAAATCAAAATTCGATACGGTTCATTGGATCTCTCAGCTCGACAATCCTCGACCAGCATTCAATTTCACGATCTTTCAAGTGAACTTCAAGTAGTAGTACTTCTTCTGTATGGTGAGGAGCGACATGCTCTTGGGCTTCATTTGAGTCTTCTGTTTTTCTGTTTGACAATCTATTGGGGACAAAGTCCTTAACGGTTGCACCTACAGAAGAGCAGTTGTGTTACTCATGTACGTGTAATCATTCCTGACTCTCTTAGAAAGTAATAAGACTGTTCCACAGATCGTTGATATACGCGTATGCGATAGATTCAAGGTTTGTCGTCACTATGACCCACATTCTATACCCACCTGGTCTGCTATGATCTTCATTATTCTTCACTTGGTCTGCTGACAATATGATCTACATTCTATACCCTCCTGGTTTGTTGATACTATGATCTACATTCTATTCTTACCTGATTTGTGGAAACTATGATCTACATTCTATTCTCACATGGTTTGTTGATATTATGATCTACATTCTATACTGACCTGATTTGTTGATACTATGATCTACATCCTATACTGACCTGGTTTTTTGATACTTTGATCTATATACTGACCTGGTTTGTTGATACTATGATCTACATTCTATACCCACTTAGCTTGTTGATACTATGATCTACAGCCTATACTGACCTGGTTTGTTGATACTATGATCTATAATCTATACCTGGTTTGTTGACACTATGATCTACATACTAAACTCACATAGCCTCTTTGATACTATCGTTTACACTCTATATTCATTTGTTCTTGGTTCTCACTTTGTTTGTTGATACTATGATTACCATCTGACATATAATCGCTCGATAAATTTTTCACATATTCGACCGAGTGACTATGGCTTTTCACGTTGACGACCCGAAACACATGACGGCAATCAAGTCCATGACTATCTGACACCTCCTACGCTCCTAATACTCTGTTGTACATACTGTATCAAGTGTATCAACCCCAATTTTTTTTTAATTCTGCTTCTTTTTTTAAACTTATTCTTGTATAAATACGTGTACATGCAAATTTATTCATGATGCTTTTATGCAAAGGAATTAATTAATTGATTAAACGTGTATATATTATATAGTTCTATTTCTATTCTCTATCTTATTTTTGCTTCTCGTGTTAATATATTAATAATTATGTTGTTATGTATTATAGTAAGTATTTGCTTTGCTGAATAAAACAATCATCACTTGTACATGTTTTATTTGGAGACGAACATAAGCTTATCCCTTTTTTTCCCGAATCCAATTAATGTGTTATCATTGTAACAGATATGTAAATTTTTATTCAATAAATATTGTATAAATCAAGGGGTTATCCAGTTTATATGCTGGCTTAATATCCACCAGTGTTTGCTTTTTTCCCTTAGTTGCTCACAGTGGATTAGCAGACGCTCTGCGGTTCACAAGGGCATAGCTTTAGACAGATCTGCCGATTGGGGTGGTGTAAAAGCACTTAATTACTAATTATATCGTATAATCGAAAGTAGAATGAATAAGCATTTTTGAGACTTGCCTCCCATGTCGATCTGATACCTTTATTGATCATGCTCCGTATTTCCGATAAACTGTAGTCTTTTAAGTGTAACTAATCAAAACTATATCAAATAGTGCTACAAGGAGTATAAACATATTAATCGCCCTAATATACATAAAAACTAGGAAACCTCCACGCTTCTTTAAACAAACACTCGTTTTATATTGACGTAAATTTAAGAAAATGCACCCACCCCACCACTATATAACACAAATTGAAAAAAGATTTTGTATTAATATTAAAATCATTGAAACTTTCACATAATTAAAGTGATGATTATACAACTAGGTCAGTTAGTATAGGTTCATTATTTTTTGTGATTATTTAAAATGATAATGACTTCTTTTATTGTAATCCAGATGTTCACAATGTGTCTACAATAGGAGCGTAGTATACTCTTTTTCTTTTTTCAATTATCGAATAATCTTGTCATTGTGTATGAAAGAGAAATGAAAGGGACCTTAAAATCAGGTCAAGTGCCCCAATTTCTGAACATGATTCTTTATAGTGTAAAAAGGCGTAATTAAAACTCGTTTAACTAAAAATGAATTTTTATACGACTACTCCGCAGTTCAGCTATTTTTTGAATGGATATAGAGAGATGTATTGTATTATAGATTGTTGTTTTTTGGCATTTAACTTGACACAGATAATAAAAGTATAAGAGAAAGAATAAACATAATATTATGGGATTAAAGTGATTTGTGTCGTATGAACCATTGTATTTTTTATTAGATAGTACTATTTGAAAGGTATAATGTGCAGCTCGAAGTCTTACTTTTTATTTTTTAATATCTTAAATCAAATGTCAATATGTTCATCTTGAAAGTGATATAAACTGCGTTTCCATTTGGAATTGTGACGTAAAGCTAGCTCTAAAGCCAGCTTTATTGCCGAACACGATGTTTCCACTAAGTTTATCTGGTTCCCGAACCACTTTAGTCTCGATCAAAAAAGTAGCACATTCTTGACAGGTCGCGATGTACAAAACTACTGTTGTCGCGTGTGAGGCAGTAGAACTAGTACTTTTGTGTTGCCGAACGAGAAAAAGCCGGCTTTTTGCGTTTCCACATGTTTAAAAAGCCGGCATTAAAGCTAGCTTTTATTTGGCCCCCGATAAATTGCCGAACGCAAAAAGGGAGGTTTTTCGGTCCCCGAACAGTAATGGTAACATGTGGAAACACGGAAAAGCTAGCTTAAAGCCGGCTTTTTGGCCAAGTGGAAACACGGTTATAGGTAGTTTTTTTGGCGACTTTCGAGTTGTCGTGTTGTCGAGCCGCCATCCGCGACTTGTCGAGTTGGCGACTTTGAAATCCGGCGAGTTAGCGACTTGTCGAGTTGGCGACTTTGAAATCCAACTCGCTAACTCGACAAGTCGCTAACTCGCCGGATTTCAAAGTCGCCAACTCGACAAGTCGCCGACTTTGAATTTCCGGCGACTTGTCGAGTTGGCGACTTTGAAATCCGGCGACTTGTCGAGTTGGCGACTTTGAGACATTGACTTCCATAGGTTTTTCTCCACTAAGTTTATATATCTCATTCAATTCATCATGTTGTTTACTGTTTAACGGCATTTCTGCATCAATAAATTGTCTTATTTGATCTTCTAATGTTTCTTTTCCTTCCTCAGAACTGGTGATTCATCTCTTAAAATCTATCATGATATAGGCTAGACCTACACATCAACTCTCTTTAAAATAGCTATAAAAGTCCGTAATGAGACCTTCATCAAATCCGGACACTAAGTTATTCAGATATTTCTCATGTAAACCATACAGACATAGTAAATTACTACAGGTGACTTCTTTGGCACTCATGAAAATGTTTTTGTAACTTTATTGTATTTTTTATATAATATAACTTGTGTTAAATAATATCAGAACAAATGATCTTTCGTGTTTTATTGGACGCCGAGAATATTGTTTCAACGTGTAATTTAGGACTCATCGTTTGCATTCCGTGACATCATTTTCAATCTATAGACAATCCAGTAAGAAGAAAACTACGTTTGTCCAATGACGTCATTGCGTTTGTCGATCAACCTTTATTGTCGGCATGCGCAGTAAGGGTATGTGTATAAGGGGAAATCCAGAAGTCACGTGATGTCCCACATAAATCATTACGTCACATATTCACAGAGAAATTTTATGATTGGTGGGTGGGAGTGTTTTGAATAGGTGCTAATCCGTTGTTTTAGCACTCCAATAATGTGGTTATCGGTGCATATCAGTGCCTAAAAGGTGTTAAAAGGTTGATACAACGTCAAAGACAATCCTTTAACAACATGATTAATTATTTAATGTTTACATGTGTTTGCAAGTTGTTGAAAACAACTTCCATTTTTCCAAAAGCATATCTCGCTTACAATTTATCAGATTTTCATAAGCATTGGCTTCAGCTAAGCTTACGATGTCCACTATGACTCTGCATTGGCTTTTTTTTAATAAAATGAATAGTTTTTTAAAAATGCAATTTTTCGTAAATGCACATACAAAATTTCAACCTTCTATATTAAATATTTTAGTAGGCTAGATATGCAAATTTTAAGGGGATAATTGACGTTTTTTTCGTTCATCTTTTATACCCTATTTCTCTAATTTGAAATGTCATACAGAAATAAATGTTATATTTTTGGATAGCTGAAAGTCCCCTCTTTCCATTGATATTTAAATATTTAAGAAAAGTGGAAAAGCAGTGGTTGAAATCTATTTTTTGTACAAAGGTTTATGTTTTTGAACCCCCTTTAAGATCTTGTCTCACGGGTAAGGCGTGCGCATACGCTGAATTTTCCATGTGTCTTTTTCTTTGTTAAACCTCGCCGTACTGCGACGAATGTAGTGCTTCAGCTTTATGCCTTAAAAACAACAACATATTTTTCAAATGTTTGAATACTTTAGTGACACTGGTATATCGCATCGTTAGTTTATGTCATCTGAATCAAACAATTTAAACTATTATATTATTGTCCCATCGTCTAACGTTTCGACTAAATGCCTTTAGCAGAAACGTTTCAGTAGTTTGTGATCACTTTTTTTCGTCCTTCTATCAAGTTAATATTGTAGGCAATGTTTTGTGCCAAAAGTTAAAAAAAAACCCTAGGATCGCATGTCTTCTGTCTTAATCAAATATTACTTTCAACTTTCGAAGACAGTGTGGCAGGTTTATTTAACATTTTAAATATGATTTCTCAAAAGTTCGGTATTTTTTCAATATCTTTTCATTTCGATGGTACTTTTTACTTATGTTAATAACCTACAAGTGTGTGTAACTACGTCGATTATATTGCTTTTTGTGTGTCAACCAGTTCATTGTATACAATTTGTATACGTAATTAACCATCATATTGCGAGTGACTTGACATTTACATATTAATAACAGAATCAACGCAGCATTCATTCGGAGAAGGTGATGGTGCGGATCATGTGACAAGTTGTTGCCCCGTAATACGTCATAACAGGTACTTCCTTTAAGCCACGCCTCTTTCATTCATTAGATTGTATAAGGAAAGGTTTTGCATAAATAGAGCTGATATCTTCAAATGTAGGCAGAATATTGAAAACCTATTTCTTGTCGACTTTTTGCTTCGATATATCATAATTCTATATTTGCAAAATGCCTTTTCCGATTGAAAATAAGAAAGTTGGACTGTTAGGAATTCCCTTTTCAAAAGGCCAGGTAAGTGAAATATTATCATATTTTTTCAACAGTTTTCAAAACAGTAATTAACATTTACCAATTTATTATGATTTTAGTTATATAATGATCAAAACGAAACTTCCTTTTATTTTTAATTTTTAATTTTTTAATATTTTTGATTAAAATAACATAGAGAGGGGGGGGGGCGTATTTTCTAACTCGACCTATCATACAACTGATTTCAACTGCTTATATTATATATCAAATTATTAAAGCTTTCGGTCATTATTCAATAGGATGGGATGGGAGAAGCGGTAAACTATTACATCCCTCAATCTTAGACGGATCTTAATTCTGTTTTCATCTCGAAAACTTATAAATCATGTTTACATTATGTGATAACTCAATCCTGTTTGTTTATAATGCAAGTCATCTCCGTTCTTGTGATACACATCCGTATCAAAACCCAAAAATAAAATTGATAACAGAGTACGAATCATAAACAAAAGCAAGGATCAAAGTTTTGATTTATAAGAATGCTTCAACTATTCAATTACCATATTTGTCGGTATTTTTTTCGGCTTTTCACTGCCCATTAAATAAATTACAAGTTTTATGTCAAAACAATGTGAAATAGGGAACATTTTGCCAAGACAGCCGCAAAAAGCTTATACTCTATTTCGATTTTTAACTTCAATTCAATGGATTTATATTTATAATCAGTTAACATACATATAATTAGATAAGTAGGTCAAAAGTTGACGTTAATCTAAGAACTTTATATTCTCAAAAATATATAATTTTCGGGATTTCGGAATACATTTAAATATTCTAACAAGGAACTAGAAATTTCGGAAAACGCATAATTCCTTTAAATATTGCAAACTAGATATTTATTTCATTTCTCTTTCTATTTAAGTCGTTAATATATATTGCAAGAAAAGGAAAGACGTTACTTAACTTTCAGTTGAGACTAAACTGCCACTGGCCAAAAGGTTGCCCCTTAAAATGGTATTACCAAATTTAAACATTGAAGCCTCTCTTCAATGCATCCATTGAGCTCAAATCTTTTCAAATTTTTTTTCTTTCAACGTAAGCTCTCCTTGACTCGGCATATAAGTACAATGTTTATATTTGAATGACCTCGCTTCAAAAAGCAAATACTTCTAAAGAGAAAATCTACATAAAGAAAAAATCAAATTAAAAAGAAATATATAATATCCTCAGGGCTCAATGACATTACATTGATGTCAACACAGATAACCCGACCTAGATTCTTTTAAAACTTCTTAAACTAGGAAACACCCTCTTTTTGCTATCTATACAAATTGACCAGTTCAAATCAACGTAATACTGAAGAAAGGGATAGCTGTTTAAAGCGCAATTATCATTAACAAAAATAAAATAAGCACATGGAAGTTATTTCATGGTCATCAAACAAGAATAATGTTGATCATGACGTTAATGACTTGACAGCAATTCAGGACGCAACGCGATGACACATAGAACTTAAAACATAATTATGTCAACATTTGCCTAACAATATGAGAACTAGAGCTGAGTACAGCACTATACTTGATACCAATATTTTCCCCATAGTATTATATCACTTATATTTCATTTTAATGTGCTTGGAATCAAATTTCTAACTATTACTGTTTTAAAAGAGTGATTATAAATTGAAATGTTCTTTCGTGGCTTTAGATTAAGTAGAAAATAAATTCCCTTACAATTTGGCTTTTATTTAGCTAAAAATCTAATCAAATGAAAGAAAAAGGCTTATTTGTTCTATAAAAATACACTGAACTAAATATACAAATATAGATGTAGATGAGAGTTTATGATTAGTGACAATAACTTTATGGTTTTTTTTTTCAAATTGGTATTTCGATATAAAATATTAGACGTAGATACTTTTCAAAAGTTTATATTCGTGCTTTTATGAAAAAGATATTAGGATAGGATAATAGTTGTAACATTTATATACAATACACAGATAAAAATGATAATATATAGAGGAATGATAGTATTGACAACTTTTTAACTTTTAGTGCTTTATAAATAAACATTGCTAGCGAACTTACAATTTTTTCAGATCAACTTAATAATTAAAAAAAAATAATTGATTCTAATATCTTGACGTACAGGACATTCTAGAATAAAATGATATTCATCTTCGATTGACTTGGAGTTACATATAGGACAGATACGAAGATTTCGCTTGATGCCTTGTCGACGACCCCTTTCAATTAACATTTCATGGGTAGAACATCTCATATTTGCTTATGCAAAATGAAGATTATGTGGTAATTTACTTTTAGAGGTATGCTTCACAAAATAATTTTTGTTTGCTTAGAGAATAAAATTCACACTTAGGTGAGTTCTTAACAGACTTAGACCATTTTTGTATTCCTTCTCTGACGAAAAGTTGACAAAAAGATATTTTTATCACCAACCATGCCCCGTTTAATCCAAATATATGCAAAGCGCGTTTTCTCAACCTATGTCGAGTTTTAGAAGCAAGTAAGCAATGTTTTGGGAGTCTATGGTCTTCCATTCGTTGTCTCTTTAAACATTTTTTATTGGTTTGCACATGTATGAAACACAGAGCTGGTATCTTCCATATTCACCCCTTTCAATGGTATTGGTACTTTTGCCCCCTGTACATAGCAACCATTTGCAATACTTATTATTAAACATCTCAATATGTAGTTGAAACATGTACATCATATTTCTGCTCCATAAAACCATAACAGCTTAAAACATGATTAACATTGTCTTTGGCCTACCTTACACACACATTTGAGTACATTGAAAGCTTTTGAAGCTTACTGAAATCTAGTAACTTCTTGCTGCACAATGACCAGGAATGTTTATTTGAAAAATGATACCCAAATATCTGTAACGGTTCACAGACAGCAATTTTTTTCCTTTGTAGTACTATTTTTCCTTTTTTGCAAGTTTTTAAAAAAACTAATATTTTGCTTTCTTCTAGATTTACATTCATATTCCAATTATTCACAATATGTCTCAAAACTGTTTAGTTTCTGTTGGAAATTTAGTCCAATTTAGTCCACTATAATGTATATTTGTATTATAGCCACGTGGTGGAACAGAACAAGGCCCTAAAGCAATAAGAGAAGCTGGTATTGTAAAGAAACTGGAACAGCTGGGTGCGTAAATATATTCCATTGCTTTTGTTTGGGGATGATCTTCCAATCCGGCCTTTTTTCCACTCTCTGATGACAACTTGTCATTTTTGTTAATACGTTTTTTAAACTTGTTACACATTAGATTTACATACCTTATTTACAAATTATGTAATATCGACAATATCCAAATTAAAAAAATTAAAAATATCAGGAATAAAATGATACGAAATTATAATTTGATTTGAAGCTTGTATTGAAAGAAACCAAGAATAAGGAATGTCACTTTAAAATATACTGATAAAACTTAACAGACAGTTACATGTTCTGTTGTCAATAAGCTTTGCCTTTAATTATATATATACCTAATGCCTACTTTAAATTCAATTGTTATTTTCAGGAACCCGAGTTTGCGACCATGGTGATCTGACCTTTGATTATATTGACAATGATACACCAGATGGTAATGTTAAAAATCCTAGAACTGTTGGTCTTGCAAATAAAAAGGTATTTTGCCCTATATAATCAGATTTCTGTATTTTCTTTATATGCGCGATACGATTTCAATAATTTCAAATGATTTGTTATCAACTGTCCTTAAATGACGGATTACGCCATATTTGTCCCTTGCTTGTATAAAACGCTGGATTTCAGAATAGGTCACCTGCTAATACAGTAAGTTAAGTTTCAGAGTAGGTTACCCATACACTAGGTTTCATAATGCCAATTGCCCACATGGTATGTTGGTTTATAGAATAGGTGGTCTGCTCACACTGTAAGCTGGATTTCGGAATGTCAATAGAGAGTTAATGACTCACACATTAAGCTGAGATTCAGAGCACCTGCTCCCAAATCAATTACACATCATTTTAATACAGTGAGAAACACTTCCATATCATTTACCTACCTTCTTTTCAGATTGCTAAAGCAGTAAGTGAAATAATATACAATGGTCAGATATGTTTAAATCTTGGAGGTGATCACAGTATGGCTATGGGTACAATTCATGGTCATGCTGAAGTTGAACCGGATTTGGTTGTCGTATGGGTGGATGCACACGCAGACATCAACACTCCTCTTTCATCGCCATCTGGGAACATTCATGGTATGCCGTTATCATTTATTGTCAAGGAGTTGGATAGTTACGTGCCAACAGTTAAAGGATTTGAATGGGTGAAACCATGGTGAGTGTTGTTTTCTGGACTATTCGTTTCCCGTACCTATAACAGCATCCAGCTGGGTAATATTCCACATACATGAATGTCTTATTAAGATTTGATTTTCGTGATATCAAAATGGAACCAACAATGACAAACCAAGAAAAGAAAATTAATTTGTTTGTAAGGGTCAACCTGCCTGCTGCTCAAATTCAGTATATATTTTGAGTTTTGACAATATAGCGGTATAATTATTATTACAGCATCTCAGTGAAAGATTTAGTTTATATTGGTTTACGAGATGTCGATCCAGGAGAGAGGTAGGTCCATATTTTGATATTATTCCGGCGACGACCCTCCCCATTATCATTGAGGTCTTAATGAGTCCTTGAAACATCATAGGCCCTATTTGGTCACTCCACTATATTCTTGATATAACCGGTGCCTTTTCAAAAATCACCTTTATTGCAAATAAACAATATGCTAAAACTTATATACAGGTTATACAATTGCTAAATCATGCTAGCGAGCATTATTAACCGATCTATCCTTCATCTTTCTACAACGGAAGTAACCAACAGGTCGAAAATTGTACAAATATTAGTAATAATGGGCCACATAACCATAATGGCCCTTGACAGGACAGTACAGACACTGTATTCATTGAAATTTATTTGAGCTGGTTGTGATGACATAACCAGATACATTGAAATTTTCAGGTTTTTTTTAACATTTATTTACATGTCTATTACCATAATATTTAAACAAGCTCACTTACAACTTTATTTGTCGATCGTTTTAAAAGAATAACATTGTCTGTGTACAATAATGATTTTTTTAATCCAATCTTCAGTTTGAGATGTATTTTTCTGTAATTTTGTTTCGATAATTTAATAAAATAGAAAGTGAGTGTTAAATTTCAAAATATTTGCACATGAATTTTTATTAAAATGACTTGCGAACTTATGTTTTTCATTGTAGATGGATCATTGAAAAATTTGGAATAAAAGCTTTTTCTATGCAAGAAGTCGATAAACTGGGTATCCGTGAAGTAATGGAACAAGCTCTGAAATCTGTTGACCCGAACGGCACGAGACCGATTCATCTCAGTTTTGATGTTGACGCTCTAGATCCTACCATAACACCATCTACCGGAACACCAGGTAACAAAGCTAATATGAACTCAATTTTTGATTTACGAAAGTGCTATGAGCAGGGTTTGATTGCTGCATTCCAGAAGAAAAAGATTAACAAACTATCTATAGAGAGAACAGTGTGATGACTCGGAACTGCTATGTCCAACCTTTTAAGGTGTCAGTTAATATTTCAGTCCCTTTTAGAACAACACGCCCTCTCTACCGGAAGTGGAAACTAGTATTAATAATGGTCATTTCAAGCCATGGCAAATTAAAAGCCTCCCATCAAGTATAAATTCGTTGTTTTAATGAAAAATCTATTGTAAACAATACATTTTCCTGTATATTACAGTTCATGGGGGCCTATCGTTTAGAGAAGGGCAGTATATTATGGAAGAATTGGCAAACACGGGTAAGTTAGACATTGCTAATTAACTGTTACTCATAATGTGATTGCCGGTCGAATGTTAGGACAGAACAGACCCTGGGTATCCATGGCTGATCGTATCTTTACAATTTCAAGCTACTATACTATTTAATTGAGAGCATTACATTACACTAAGTTATAATGTATAACTTTTTCTGTGGACTGTCTGTATTCGCTAACCCATGGTCAAATTAAATGGCTTCAAATTGACATCGTGAAGTGGAATTTGAGGATTTTTCTCATTTATACCAGTTGTCTGCTCAATACCAATGATTTTGTCCAGATAAAATAAAATCCGATTATTTTGCTCTTGATATCCTATTTGAAACAACTTGTTCAAATATATTTTTATATACCGGTAAAGTTTTTAAATATTGTTTCTTTCTGAATGTTACAGGTCGATTAACTTGTATTGATATAGCAGAAGTCAATCCGTCGTTGGGCAACGAAGAGGAAAACACCTTAACAACAGAAACAACATTGGAAGTTCTGAAAAAATGTTTTGGGCAGAAACGAGGCGGGGGATTCCCTAGTAATTATGTCATGCCGCGAGCTGAGAAAACTATAACGTCGTGTTCAGCAACTCAATCTCACTGAAGATGTGAGCTTTATTTTTCTCGAATTAAGGGTAAAATTCTGGGATCTTTTCTTCATTGGTGTCACTTGGTTGCTCGCTTGTAAGTGATGTAAAGTAATGCTCCTTCGAAATTTTAGCTTTTATTTTTACTCAACTACTCAATTTCTTTTTTATTATGTTGCGATCTACCTTTAGTCCTAGCCGGATAACTATCCCATCGCTAGAGAACAAAGAGATTTGGTTTGTGTTATATTAAGGTGTTCATATTAAAGACAATAATTATTTTTCTTAAGCACGTATTTAAGAATGTGTTAAAAACTATTATTTCATCTTATTGCCCCCCGGACTAGTTTTGATCGCTATTTGTTTTAAGGACAGTCGTTGATTGCAGCATACTGGAAAACGACTTTCTTGTTTTTCACTAAGAAGTAGTATTGGCATTTATCAATTGATATTATTTGTTATGAAGCTTGCGATTAGCCTACTATATTATAAACAATGCTTAACCAATTGTTACAAATAGTGCTATGGATTTACAGTTAGAAAAGAATCTTTGAGGCGAGCATCTTTAATGCTGGTATTACGGTCTGTCATGTGATTGTAATATTTTGGTGTAATTAAAGCCTATGGTTTTAAAAACATTCTGGGATGATGCTTACACTTTCTAATGCTTTAGATGAAGTAATGTATTTCATTTTATTATGAATTGAGTACATATATACAATGTTTTTATTTTTAACTCGTTAGCTTGCAACATTTGTATTCCCAGCGCATGGTGTCACGACCAGAATCACGTAACAGTTTTTGTTTATTTTTTTATTTGTCTTAAGATTTAAATCTTGTAATAGTGACAATTAAAATATCTTTTGACATAAAATTGTTAATTCGCATCGATGTTGTGTTTCATGCCTTATTCATATTTTGTTTATTTCAATTTATCATTTCACCGTTTGTATCTTTCTTGTTTGCCTGTTACATGTTTTCCATTATGCTTGGTTTCAATTAAATTGTTTAATATTTTAATATCTGTTACTATAATCGAAGATGGGATTAAAACAGATATAAATTTCTCGCGTGGTAGTTTTGTAAAAAAAAAACTATCTCTGAAGTCAATAGCCAGCTAATTCCGAGTGTATCTATAATCAACTTATCCTTTTGTTTGACTGTTCAAGCCAAAGAGGAGTAAAGGTTGCCCTTTGTCATAGGAATTACGCAGCATTTCTTGCTGGAAAACTACTTATACACAAATTTAAAAATATGTACATTCCTTATAACTTGACATGGTGAAAATGTCTCCTTACTTCGTAAACTTGATTTATCTATTAGCATCACGATAAAACAACGATCAATGTGGACCAACATTTTTTTTTAATTTAAAAAAGTGCAGCCTACTGGCATTATTCACTCGTTGCACACAAAAATAACGATACGATCCTTTATATTAACAGAAAAACAATACTGCTAGTATAAGAATTCCACTATGTGCTTAGAAAATGATAAAAAATGACACATAATTAGTAATATGTTTTGCAGAGGACATTTTTCAGCTCATTTTATATTAAGTTTTTTTTTCAAGTCATTCTAATATTACCAGTATATATTTAAATTCACTTTGATAAAATGGGCAAATGTCGATACGGACAATTTAAAAAAAAAAAATTATTCAACATTTATCAGGCGTAAAGTCTAGACGCACAAATATTATATTTGAAAAGATTTATAATAACATTCATAATCTTTGAATGACATTTAGAAGTAGAAATTAAATTACAACACTATTATAGATATACTACTCCTACTTTATGCTTGATAAAGATTCCTATATGTGAATTGAAACGTTGCAAATATTAAAGAAAGGAGTAGTATATCCATAATAGTGTTGTAATTTAATAACATTCATGTATACTGTACAATACAGGCCCTAAAACCGAACAAATAAATATTAAAGACGCACACGATATACGGATATACCATTTTTTGACATTAATTAGCTCAACGTTCACATGCTTATCAGCATAGAGTTAATAATTGCCAGAAATAGTATATCCATATAATATCTTGTCCCTCTTTACCTACGCCTATTTCTACTTGTCTTATAAACAGTGAAATAAATATTATATAAAACATGATATAAAATATACATTTATAAACATACAGTAAAGATAATGAAGGGCATCGCAAAACAAAATTAAACTAGAACTGTGAACAGTACTGAGAGGTGCAAACAACCCCCATGGGACCAGTTTTGAAAAAACAAGGTCACGTTTATATAGCCTTTTGAATTTTTTTTAAAACTAAAACAAAAAAATTGTTAACAACCATTATAAGGGATATGTGTTTGGGAAAACTTAGGTCAAGAACATTCTTTTTTTGAAAAATTCAGGGTAATTGAAGGTCAAGGTCACTTTTATATAGACCCTTTTAATTTTTTTTAAAAAATCAAACGGGTAAAAAAAACAATTAAATTTGAAAATGAAAATTCTACTTCCCAACAAATTTAAGATAAAGGTTTCGAAAAAACCAAAATCGTACAAATCGGAGAAAAATTAGCGGACTTCTTAAAATTTTGCTAAATGTCACCGTTCTGTGATAACACATAAAGTTTCACTTCCGGTTAGAATTTTTTTTCCTCTAATTGGGTTCTAATTATGCCTGGTATTTATAAGTATAGCTTTTGTACTCATTTCTTACATACACCGGAGGTTGGGTCACCCAACATGCTTCTGAAAAACCGGAAGTTCTCACGCAAAAAACCGGAAGTGATATAAATTTTTTTATGATGTCTTTTTATTTCTATAGGCGACTTCTCTATATTCTGTAATTTTCATGTTTATACTTCATGTTGATACGATTTATACTTCTGGTAAATCGGTTACTGACATACATGTACAATTAAAATTGCAAGAAGATACTGATGCAATCTTAAACTGGTGTTCCTTTAATGTCATGATTTTAAATGAAAATAAGACCAAATGTATGTTAATTACAACTTCTCAAAAAAATAAAATATTCATCAGATTTATCAATTGAACTTAATAATCAATTTATTGAACAAGCTGAAAACTTTAAATTACTAGGTGTTACTGTGAATCAAAATCTCTCATGGACTCCGCACGTAAAGTTCGTTGCTAAAATTTTAAATACTAAGTTATTTCAACTGCGACAGTTAAGAAAGATCATGCTTATAAATGTCACTTTCAACCGTATTTGGTTTATTGTTCAACTATTTGGGATTCGCACGACATTGCATCGGCCGATATTTTACATAGGCAACAAAAAATTGCTTTTAAATCAATTCTTGGTTCTAAGTATAATACTGATTTGTCACTGAATCTTAAAAGGCTTAATATTTTTGACATTAAAACCAGGCATAATTTTAATTCGTATAAATTTATGTATAAAACTCTGAACAACTTGTCTCCTTCCTACCTTTCAAGCCTCTTTAGCTATAAACAGACGCCTTATTCTAGCATAAATTCAAAACTTGAGGTACAAAAACCACGAATCAATTTGATTAAACAAAGTATTAAATACAAAGGATCAATTTTATGGAATGGTCTAGACGAAAATATTAAATCAGCATCAGATTTTAAGACTCCGAAGGATGATTCTTGGTAATCTTTCATTAACATAAGCATACTTCCTGTTACACGGGTATTCTTTTCACCAACTATAGGCTTACTTGCTGATGGCTATCTTAACAATTGTGTTTCTCCATGATTTAAGTAATTTATTAATTTTATTTTTCCCTTTCTCACAGGTATATCACCACCAACAATTCTATTTTGGCCTAACTTGAACCATTTTGAAAATCTAAATTATTATTGTCGGGGGATGAGTAAACATCCTTAACGCTGGTCTTGAGCATGGACAAATCCTACCTCCCCCTCCATAGAAAATAAGAACATAAAATGGAGTAGGGTTGGGTAGCCCGCTCGCAGCACATGCACTGACGCTTTGGCAATTCTTTTTTTTTTTTTTTTTTTTTTTATATGTATGTTTTGATGTCTGATCGTCTCATGCAGATGTACTTCCCATTCCTTGGTTTTTGTGGTCATGTACTTGATCGCAGAAAGATGAATCTGTCCATTTTATACACATGTACTTGTGTATTTTAAAACTAATTGTACGTTGAAATGATATATGGTTTTTGCTGTCATGTACTTGATCGCCGGAAGATAAATCATTATTTACACATGTAATTGTGTATTTTAAAATAAATTGTACCTTGAAATAATACGTGATTTTTTGCGGTATTGTGCATTGCCGCGGGAACTACATCTATTTTATAAACAAATTGTAGGTCGAAATCTGTCCATTTCATGCACATGTACTTGTGTATTTTTAAACAAATTGTTTGGGAGTATTGTATATTTATTTTGTGGTCATGTACTTGATCGCCGGAACATAGATGTCCATTTGATACACATGTACTTGTGTATTTTTAGTATTTCAGACGAATTGTATATACTTAGAACAGATCCTGGGGTACACAAAAAAATCCAGCTGGAAGGTAGAGAGGCTGTCCAAAACTACACATGACTTCTACCAATTAAATAGCTACACTAGCTGTACTTAAAAGGTACAGATTCCGAATCTTTGACTTAGTCTTGTCGGAAATATTTGGTGGTCAACAGTGTCAAAAGCCGCTAGTATTAATAACGGCACGAAGAATTTCAGTCAGATGATCTTTTAGAATATTAGTTAAAGTGGGATAGGATCTTAGGTACATTATTTAGGTTTGGAAGATTTTATAACATTATTTTGGCTAAAGTTTCTGACTATGGGGTAAATAGTTTGTCAAAAATATCATATTGAAAATCAAAATACATTTATTTTGGCACAGAAAAATTAATAAAAGGTTTAGCAAGTTCACAGTTGCTATTTGCATCCGGTACAATATTATTTCCAAGGTTACAATCCAATGAAGAATTAACCACTTTATATAGTTTCTTTTTTTTATTATCTTTATTAACCAAATTCCTTTGTGATTTATAAATATTTCTATCAACAAAGTTTTGGTATTTTGCTTTCTAATGGCTCGATATTCATAAACGTGTCGAATTGGGCTTCAGGTTTCAATTAATTATTTTTAACAGATAAATAATATAAGAAGATTGGTCTATACAGCAAACCCTGTCAGTTGATAAATTGTCCTACAGACTTTTGAATGTATTTAAGTACTTAATATATATCAGGGTTAAAACAGTTCAAACTGAAACAAAGCTTGTTTTCAAAATATCAAATTTTCAGTCCGCATCAGAGCAAATTTGATGTAAAATAATTAAATATATTCAAGTCAAGGATAACTTAAAAATACTTGTTTACAATATATAATCGGATGATGTTTGACATAAAATTTTCCGATTTTTTTTATAATGTATATATATAGAAATAAAGGGGCCTTTTTCTTTTTCTGTGATAGTTTTACAATTGAATAATATTGTATGGACCATAGAGATACAAGATATTGTATAGACCCACAGATTTCAAAAGGTATTACGTAATTTTACCGTTTAAAACCAGCAAGGTGTTATAACTGAATGAAATTTATAACTGGAAGGGACAGAATACGCATTTTAAAAAACTACTCGACATTTTCAGGATTTGCCCAACATGAAATGCGAGTGAAAAAGCTAGTTGAGTGAATTGATCTATCCTAGAATCTTCACATAAGTAGGAGAGAGATGACGGAAAAGACCAGTATAACTAAGAAGAAAGCAATTTGTACAAATAAAGAAAACGAATGAATGGAGTTTTACGTCCTACTATTCTGCACCTTGTAGGCTAATGAAGACGGGCAACACAATGCAGTGTGCAATGAGGCATTACCTATTCTTTTTGCGATTTCAAACTGTCGAGGGATCTAACGTGCACAGCCTGGATCAAACTGGGTCTGGGTTTATTTTCCCGTCCGAACGACTAGACGCTTTTTCCATGTCAGTCCCTCCGACCTGCATGCATCACTGACAATGGGAATTTGGGCTGAAAAATCCGAAAAGTTCATCTCGACCTTTGGCGGGATTGAACACTGGAACTTCAGGTTAGCGAGTAAGCGTCTACCCCACTGAGCCACCGAGGCTCCTTTGTACAAATAAGACAAATTCATATTTCGAAGAAAAATATTATCAAACTTGGTCAATATAATTATATTGATTCCCTGGACAGAGGAGCTTTTAATGTGTGTATATTACGAGAAAGGGTTTTACCGTTAATAAATCAATATGAAATTATGAAATGATGGTGTTTTTCAAATTGACATTATCTTTTCGCATGTAATTGATATGCTTTGATATAACTATATCAAGCTTTCCACAATAACCTTAATCTAGAGTCTTTGTTCTCTACCTACAATCGCTATACGCTACGAACATACATTATTAGAAACTATTATACACTACCAAATGTCACCCATAATGAATAAACTTACTCGCACTATTAAGTGAATACATTATACACGAAGCAAATCCTAAACCTTTGAAAACCATATCAATCAGGGGTGTATCTAGAATATGCCTGAGAGGGGGACTGAAAGGTGATTTTTCCAAGGCAAGTCCTGCAGGCCAAATGCCTTCGTATCAGACGCGATTTTGGAAGTCGTTTCCACCGGACAAAATTATCAATTTTCATCGGAAAAACATATATTTTATATAGCCTTTTTCGACCTATTCTGCGTTTTACCGACAAGTTCAGTAAAAATCACTTTTTATGTACACGAACAGTTTTCCGATAAAATCATAACTGACACAAGGTTTCCACTCTTTCGGTCAGCCAATCGGTTTTACCGAAGGCTCCATTCCCCACCTATGACCGTCTATTATCGACCGATTCCGCGTTTTACCGACAAGTTTAGTAAAAATCACTTAAATGTAGACGAACGGTTTACCGATAACATCTTAACAGACACACGGTTTTCACTCTTTCGGTTAACAAGTCGGTTTTACCGACGGCTCCATCTATGACCTTCTTCAATTCCGCGTTTTACCGACAAATTCAAATAACGAACAGCTTACCGATAATAAGGGTATCGGTTAACCAATCGGTTTTACCGAAGACTCCAATCATAACCTACTTATACCGACCGATTCCGGTAGTTTCAGTAAAAAAAATACTTTTAATGGTGACAGTTTACTGATAACAGCATACGTTTTTACTGTTAAGGCTACTAGTAATTAATTTTACCGACGGTCCCACATTGCCGTCGTTTATCGACCGATCATTACTCACACAAGGTTTTGACTTTTTAGGTTAATTAATCGGTTTAATCGATCGATTCCGCGTTTTACCGATGGTTCCATCCACGACCCCTTTTAACCGACCGATTTCGCGTTTTACCGATGAGTTCAGTCAAAGTTGGGGGCGCGACACCCCCCCCCCCCCCGTAAGCTACGCCCCTGCCCATAGTCAACTATACACTATCTTATATCATCTATAGTCACTGTACTCTATCTACTATCATCTACAGTCACTATACGCTACTCTACTATCATCTATAGTCAATACTAGTCATCCGGTCACCTCTATTCGGCGTGACCCTGCTCTAACGGTCATTCAAATTTCCTCCCTTGCGATTTTCAATTAAATTTACCTGTATTTAGCACCAACCTGTCTAACCCACTAACGGTCAATCAGTTTTATCCCAAGCGGTCATATAATCCTGTTAATTAACGGCCAATTGAGATAATATTAACTTTTAGTCAGGCATTTAAATCTAACGATAATACAAAATTGTAAAATGATGTCTATATTATTTATAATCGCATAGAATTGTCGATTACCATAAAATAACGCGAAGACTTCAAAAATTTCGTTTTTGGTACAATAAAGGCTACCGTAAAAGTAATCATTAAAAGCAAAAGTAGAGTGTACCAAATGTTGTTATAAAAACATTATCGGGTGAAAAATGGATCAAATTATCATCTTAATCGGGGGATTGATTAATCAAGCATTGATAATATTATTACGGGGTGAGATTAACACGTGTCACCGGCAATTAAAATACAAGTAAAGAATATTTTATTGATTTACAAAATTGACATTGAAAGCGGTAGTTTCCGTGAAAATTATGGTTTCGAAAAGAAACTAGAACTGGACAGTATAGGTCAAACAACCCCTAGGGGAATTGAACAAGGTCACGTGATATAGCCTTTTGAATTTTTAAACACTTCAAAAAAATTTTCAACCTTATAAGCATATGTATGGAACATTTGGTCAAGTACATTTTACTTGAAAATATTAAGGTAATTGAAGGTCAAGGTCATTTGAAAAAAAAATAAAAAAATTTTTGTCGACCGTACTAGGCCTATGTGTGGATAGCAAAGGTCAAGAACATTCTACTTGTAAATATTCAGGGTCATTGAAGGTCAAGGTCATTTGATATAATTGTTGTCGATCATAATAGGCATATGTGTGGATAGCTTAGGTCAAGAACATTCTACTTGAAAAAATTCAGGGTCATTAAAGGTCAAGGTCATTTGACTTGACCTTTTGAATTTTCAAAAAAATTCAATCGGGCATTAAAAAAATTTAAATTTGAAAATCGAAATTCTGTTCCCAACAAGTTTTAGATAAAGTAACAAGGTTTCGAAAAACACCAAAATCGGATAAAATCGGATAAAAATTAGCGGACTTATTAAAATTTTGCTAAATGTTACCGTTCTGTGATGACACATAAAGTATCACTTCCGGTTTAGATTTTTTATTCTAAAAGGGTTCTAATTATGCCTGATAGTATATATGTATAGCTTTTGTACTGATTTCTTACATACACCGGAAGCTGGGTGACCCAACGCGGTTCTAAAAAACCGGAAGTTCTCACGCAAGAACCGGAAGGTGTAGAATTTTTTTTATGATGCGGTTTTATTTTTATAGGCGACTTCTCTATATTCTGTAATTTTCAAAGCGATCGGATAATTAGCAACAAAGTTATGCAATTATGCATATTATCATTATGCAATTTCTAACTACTGATGCGTAAAAATTTTAGTTTTATATATTAATTTTCTATTCCAGTACGTATCTTATCGTATGTTTCAAACCTAATTTCTATACCATTTTCGAGTTGGGCTAGGGAGCTTCCCGAAAAAAAAAAAAAGTCTTATGAAATTTCTAATTTGCCACTCAAAAAATATCGGCAGATTTGGGCCCCGGGTAGACCGGGAGACATCATGCAAAAGCGGTAGAAACTCGACGAAATCGGTAGATTACACATGTATGGTTGGTCGCACTCAGATTCAACAAAAATTTTAAAACGTAAAGCAGATATTATAGACGATTTCGAAAATAATATGTCTCCAGTTACGAAGCGTCAAAAGCGTGTCACTGGTAACGAAGAAATAAACAAGTTGGTCTTTTTTTTTTTTTTAAAGATTTACTCCACCTGTATTCAACAGCCACCTGTATTAAGCACAACATCCAGCCACTTCCCTTGACTTGTTGGTTTATACAGGTTTGACTGTATAATCACTATAAACTACCCTACTATTATCTATAATCACTATAAACTATCCTACTATCATCTATAATCACTTTAAACTACCATACTATCATCTATAGTCACTATAAACTACCCTACTATCATCTATAGTCACTATACTCTACCTCCTATCATCTATAATCACTATAAACTACATACTATCATCTATAGTCACTATTAACTACCCTACTATTATCTATAGCCAGTATATTCTACCTACCGACGAGTTCTATAGTCACTTTACTCTACCTACTATCATCTATAGTCACTATAAACTACCCTTCTATCATCTATAGTCACTTGAGTCTACGTACTATCATTTATAGTCACCACACTCTACCTTTGATCATCTATATTCACTATAAACTACATACTATCATCATTCTATAGTCACTACACTCTACCTACTATCATCTATAGTCACTGTACTCTATCTACTATCATCTATAGACACTATAAACTACCCTACTATCATTTATGGTCACCACACTCTACCTACTTATCTATAATCACTATAAATTAACCTACTACTATCTATAATCACTATAAACTATCCTACTATCGTGTATAATCACTATAATTTATCCTACTATCATCTATAGTCACTATAAACTACCCCACTATCATCTTTAGTCACTTGACTCTACCTACTATCATCTATAGTCACCACACTCTACCTTTGATCATCTATAATCACTATAAACTACATACTATCATCATTTCTTAGTCACTACACTCTACCTACTATAGTCACTGTGCTCTACCTACTATCATCCATAGTCACTATAAACTGCCCTACTATCATCTATAATCACTATAAAGTATCCTACTATTATCTATAGTTACTATAAACTAACCTACTATCATTTTTAACATTTTGTATTTTTTCTAGCAATTCGCTGTTCACAGTTAGCAATTCGCATTATGTCGCACTTGCTTTCCATAAGAATCTACAGAAAAACAAAACCATCAACACCGAAATTGGTAAATTCCACTTCCGGATGTTGATTTTTGGACACAGCTGTTTTAATTGACATAAAGTCAATGTTCAAACGAAAATTGAATGGAGATTAAACCTCCATGGGCCAACGAAGACCGAAGTGGGTGTATTGACCTACGTCTTAGTTATAAAGGGAAACTGCTGAATCATTGATAAAATTTAGATATTAACCTATTTTTTATGTCCCTTTATTTTCCATCGAATTGAGCAAAGAGTTTAACCTACTTCTAAGGTGAGAGAACAACATGGATTCTGTACAGTGATTTTTTTTTTTGATTTTTTTTATCAGAAATAATCATATTGTTATTGTGCATTAACCCTGAAAGTAGTTTATGGTTAATACGTGACCTATTTGATAGGGATCCTGGCTGTATAGGCCATAATATTCGCCGTTCGAGAAAGTTGATTTTGGTCTTGAATAGAACTGTACTTAAACCTCATTATCCTTTCAAATATACCTGAACTGTGTGTAATATCTTGACTGTAATAGCCACATGCACTGATTGGCTGTATACGTAATGGCGTATACATCTGATCAAATCCGTGCATTTTGACTTACCTCCCTCATATAAAAAAGTGTCTATTACAGTCAATATATTAGACGCAGTTTAAACATTGGACTTTCGATGAAACATTTCAGGGAGACAACTCATATCCAGCACATTGAATTGATTCACACTAAACATACAGCCCGTTTTTTAAATTCTCGCTAATTACAGACTTACATGTATCTTGTATAAAATATTCCGTTCAGCAAATGGAACTATCTTCCGTTAATATTCCGTTAAGCAAATTGAGAGCAGACCATGGCAGGACATGACAAAACCTTGTGTACATTTATAGGTTGGTATTCTTGGCTTTCAAGATAGTTTTGTATCAACAATATTCTTTTCAATTTAATTTTATAATATTATTAATATGGTAGCAGATATTCAATATCCGGCATCTCTGACACACAGGCCCCACTATCTATTTTCACAAAAATTACTCTCATGTTGCTCTTATGACGCCTTTGGGGCGCTTCAATAGAGCTGATGCTTATTGAATCTTGCCGGGAGTACTGTTAACAGGTTGAGGAAGAGATGGACGGCGTTAAGTAAACAGACGAAGAGGGATGACAGGTGAAGATTCATAAGGTTAAAAGGCTGAAAGCAGATAGAGTAGACTGATGTTTAGGTAAATGTGATGTGATAAGTTGAAATTGGTATGTTGATAGACAGATTAAAGTTATATGGATATAATGAAGTTATAGCATTAGTTTCATGAACGTAGACTTGCAGACGGTACTTTTACTACATTTACTAAAGGATGAAAATGTAAGAAATCTAGAACTACAAGTTATAGGGCCTAAATAGAATTGTCTTATATTAAAGGGGCACAGGCTTGATTTGTTTCGGACAATCATCCGACAGCCTCAAACACATGAAATCTTTTGTTTAGCTAATCAGACATAGTCTACAGAGCTTATTTTTGAAATTTGAGCCTTCAAATCCATGGGTATGGATCCGTGTTTGAAAATCATAATGTCTTAAGATATTATGAACGTCCCGCCATATTGGAAAATCAAAGAGTTATAAATAGACTACTGCGCAGGCCCACACTGATAAAACAAAAAGAAAGTACATGTAATAACAATTGTAGATTTTGTCAACAGGACACACAATTTTGAAACTGACTGAAGACCAGCCGCGTACAGCACGGAAAAAAAATAAAAAGTGAAATTTTTGAGGTAAATTTCAAGGTATTTTGCGATTTTCTTAGAGCTTGAATATTTCTGAGGACTGTTTAAATGTAACAAAGGCCCAAAACGACCCCTAAAAATCAAGATTGTGCCCCTTTAAGAGGTACTTAATGTGAGTCCGTGTTATATTTATATGGATAGCCACGTAAACTGAAAAGGACAAAATTAGTTTTATTGAAATATATAAGTAGCCTCAATGGTCAAATAAATTTGAAAAGAATTCCCTCCCTTGAAATAAAATTTATATAAACCGTTGAGAATGTTATGTTAGTTTCGCAGTATTAAAATAAATTGGACGCATAATTCATTTATCATATTGTTAAGTATGCTATTTCTTGTCCAGAGACCAAAGTTCTTCACGTGTAAAGATCGTCCAAGGTGTTTTTTTTTAATTGCCCTTATTTCTTGTCCTGGTGCTTCTCCTCCTCCCCCAGGAAATTTTGAAAACTGGAAGCCCAGAAAAAGTATTTCTGACGATTCCGAGGCATCAAAATGCTCTTCATTTTTTCTCTTTTTTTTTTTGTAAATTAACCAATCTCGGCTTTAAGAGAGGACAATCGGTGGGGCTTAAATGTCACTAGCGGGGTCAAGCCCCTGTGGACCCCACCCTTTTTTATTTTGTAAAGAAATTGGATCTGAGAACAGGCAGGTGTCTATATCACTCTTCTCCACAACCCCACCCTGACGACGGCTTAAATGGGACGTAATCAATATTATGGGTAGCCATAGGCAATTAGGGATTAAAGGTTGTAACTTTGTACTAATGACAAAGTTACGAAAGCATAGGCACAGGACTTATAAGTTTAATGTTCCTTTTGCTAAATAAATAAAATGTGTGTTAGCAATTAAGTGATTAGGGTGATTGAAAAGTAACAAGTTACTATCCAATATAAGACTTGTACATGATAAAAATCATTGATTGAAAAAATTACGATGCTAATATGCAATGAAATAAACGTATAAATCTTCTTGGACCTAATAAAGGAATTCACAAATAAATAACTAAAACATTACTGAAACAGTTGTCTGTCATAAAATTTTCTGGAATAATAAAGAAGACTGAAATTTAAAGAAAGAGGAACTCCTGGTGTGGAATTATTAAAATGGGAAGTAAAACTAATATTGTTTTAAAAATGAAAAAATATATATAATGAAAATGATATATTTGACAATGATAAAATGGATATCATGATAATTGGTATTGAAATTTACAAACAGAAACTATTGTCATGAGAGATTAAGACTGTGTAAATTTCGGCAATCTACCATGGACAAGGATGTCATTTAGATTTTTATTTCTTTTGTAGGCAATGACTAAAAGACAGTGTGAAAATTTTGTTGTAGATCCTTGTAGAAATGTTTGATTTGTGGAGGAGCTTGTGAGGTTGTACTGTTAAACTGAATAACGAAGGGTATAATTTGAAAATCGAATTGAATATTAAGTCCGGATGGGTGCATAGTTTGCAGTTTATTGATCCAGAAGTTTTCTCGAATAAGGCGAACTTTTTTTGGTTGAATATTTGGTTGGTTAAAAATTTGTTCAATTGGTGTGATTTGTAGATGGCTTATATCATAATCTGGTTGGTTGAAATGTCGTGTTACTGTTTTATTTGGTTTATTGAGATGTATATCAGATTTATGTTGAGAAAAACGTGTTCTAAGATTGTTTTTAGTCTCACCAATATATTGTTCGTTACATTTTAAACAGGAAATAAGATAAATGATATTTTCACTCGTGCAGGTTAATCTTTCATTGATGAAAAAAGTAAGATTGTTAGCTTTATTTGAAAATCTGTCACAAGGAAAAAAATAAGGGCAAGTACCACAGCGAGAACCATTACATGGGGTAGCAACATTGTTAGGGTTGTGGAAAGTCAATATATTTTCTTTTGCTCGTATTTCAGCAACAGTAGAGCTCTTAATACTTCTAAGATATCGCCTAGAGTATCCTCTTTCGCGTAACTTTTTGAAAACCAGAGAGCATGCCTCCTCGAAGTCCATATATCGCGTGCAAATTCGGTAAAAACGTAAAATTTGAGATTTTATTATGCCAGAAAAAGTATGCTTTGGGTGAAAAGAAGATTTGAACAAAAGTTGGTGGGTATCGGTTTCTTTAAAAAATACTTTGATATCTAATTTGTTGGTTTCGGAAAAATTGGTATCTTTAAAGACGGTTGTATCTATAAAGTCAATGCTATTTTCGCTAATGTTTGCAGTTAATTTTACAGAAGGATGGTAGGAGTTAAGAATGTTGAAATATTCCCAAAATTCTTCAATAGAGTGGGTCCTAATGAGAAAAATATCATCCAAAAAGCGAACATAAAAAAATATTTTTTTAGGGCAAAGAGAGGCGACCTCTCTCTCCCATTCTGCCATGAACATATTAGCATACGAAGGTGCAAATCGTTTTCCCATGGCAGTTCCAGATGTCTGAAGGTAAACTTTCTCATTGAATATAAAATCATTTCGTCTAAGACATATATCTAAAAGTTCAATAATTTCGTCATCAGGTCTATCAGAGTCTGGCTTTCTATCAAAAGCCTTTCTGACAGCCAGGAGTCCAGAATCATTATCAATCGAGTGTACATACTTTGAACGTCTAGAGAAACCAAGAGCGCATTTGCCGGAATATTAAGTTGTTTGATTTTTTGTACGAAGTCATTTGTGTCTTTCAAATAGGCAGGATGTTTAGAAGCAAGAGGCAAGAGGAAATGATCGATATACTCAGATACTCTGTAGCTAAGGTGAGGACATTCTAGAATACTCAGACTCCTTTTGTAGCTTAAGAAAGATATTTTTTCCACTGTCCCAGAAAAGGATGATTAGGGCAAGCATGTTTAAAAATTTGGTTTCCGCATTTAAAAATGGAAGAGCACTACTCAACTCAAATTGGAAACAATCAAATTGGAATAACACAGTGGTATTTATATTGGTTTATTTATATTGGCGCCCAGTAAAATGGATAATATATACGTCATATTGTTTCATTGTAGGATTAGTAGGCAAAGCTTTTCGTATCTTAATAGGCTTACTAAGGGGTGCTTTTACCAAGAGTACCATTTACATGGATTTTATATTTATTATTCTCTTTAAAGAGTGAATAAGTGCTGGCGTATGTAGTAAACACAAAGCCAATGTTTAATTGTTTTATGATAGACACAACTTAAGAATTATTTCATTGTTTTATTTTCAATTATTTAAGACCTCATAAAAAATCTTTTTTACAGGAAAATAAGCCTAACTGGTTCATAGCTTGTTCATAGAATATTCCATAGTGGTTAGTGTGGTTGAAAAGTAAAAGGTTAGTATTTAACTAAGTCACTGACACGGTGTTCAGAAAAAAATGTTAGTTATTATATCAAAAAGTAAATTTATAGTACGTCTTACATTACAATGACATGACACAATTAAAATGTCAAAGGGTTTGGAAATAAATTTCAAATGGCCCAAAATGCACTGAAATAAGTGTCAATGATTAGCCAATATTGATTATTAAAAGTAAGTATTATCAATGAATAATACAATTATTCATATTATATATTTATGTGGTCTAAATGCATAGTCTCGAACAATTTAAAAAGGGAGATAATTCTCATGGTGTCAACAAAAAACACGTCCCTGTTCATCTGAATCCACCTGTCTTGATTTATCGGAAAAACATAATCATTTACCTAGTTACACCTGCGAGTGGTAAACAATTGATGTGGAAATTAAATTGATTACTTTTCAAAGGACCGGGATGGATGTTAAATGCTCTGTACGTCAAAGATGCCTTAAGTCCACTGGTGATAAAGAAAAGAGTCAAAAACTTCACCAAACGGACAGTGTCAATGGCGATGATGAAGATGATCTCAAGAAACCAGTTTCGACCGATTGGAAAAGGAAGGTGTCTTCTCCATCACAAAAGAGAAAGTCCGTGGATGGGAAAGAAAATTGTAAACCAGAAGTGGATGATATTGATGATAATGATGAAAATATAAGACAATCAGCATCCTATTATTTCTGTCTACTTGTATTTACATCAGCATCCCTAGCTTCACGCCTGTACAATATTGAAAATCCACCTCATATCTGGTAAGTTTGTACATTAAAGAACTAATGTGAACAGTTGTTAAAAATGGATAAGGCTTGTGTATTCAAAAAGATATTCTGATAATATTTGCTTTAAAAAGTCACATCTTTTTTTCTGACAGTAACAAGCCTTGTAAGTTTGAAACTTTTGCCAACCAACCTACTAAACTAATCATTAGTCTAATGTTTGAACATATGTTTTGTATACATACATATTGTATGAATGTATGAAGATGAAAGGGCGTTTTTGAATACCAGATAAAAAAAATGGCCTTTATTGAAACAGAATTAGATCTAGGTCTTAATAAATTTATTTTGTTATTTCAGTTGGGATGAAACACATTTTGGAAAAATGGGCAGTTGGTACATTAACAGGACATTTTTCTTTGATGTCCATCCACCTTTAGGCAAGGTTTGTGCACTCAACAGTTTTAAGTGGTTATGTGTGTAAGGAATCTATTTCCAATTGATAGCGATTATCAACAGCAAACTACCCATCAATAATCAATCAATAAATCTTCTTAATATTAATTAAAAAGCGTTAAGATTTCATTGGTAAGCATTACATTTGTGCCATGGAATAATGTCTTTGCTAGCATGTTTTAGGGTGTGATGAAGGGTTTAAGTGTATGATATGATGATACATTTGTTTATTTTCAGATGATGATAGGTTTAGCTGGTATTCTAACAGGATATGATGGAAGTTTTCCTTTCAGTAAACCAGGAGATCCATATGATGATACACAATATGTTGGCATGAGAGTAGTATGTATTATGAATGACAAAACTATTGTTAGCAAGCTCATTTCATGATGTAAATAACATATTTTGAAAAGATTTTCAAGTATAATTAGAGATGTTTTTGCTAAAAACCCAATTATTTTCTTTAAGGCCTGTGCATTAATGGGTGCTGCAGTTGTGCCGTTATCATTTCAAACTGTTTGGTTATTGACACATTCCCTAGTAGCATGTATGCTAGCTTCATCTCTCATCTTGTTTGGTAAGTGTATTATTTGAAATAATGACTTGTATCATAATACTGATAGTACTATTACATCATATAGAATATAAAATCTTATTTTAGAGTTTTCTCAATATAGGATTAATACGATCAAAACATTTAATGCATTGGAAAATTTCAAGGGAAATAGTATCTATTTGAGGTTTTCTAAACAAACCTTTTCATTGGATTATATTCACATTTATTTATAATCTGAAGGAAATAAAGATATTACCACTTGTGTTAAAAGTAGTGCTGGGTATTGCAAATCATGCCACAATACATACTTATCACAATACAAGGGTCACAATACGCTGTGTATCACGATATAGGCTAATAGATAAGGCTACTAAATTAAATGTCAAATTAGTTATTTGAAACAATGGAATTAAGTGAAATCGACGAAAGGAATTTTTTTAGGATAGGCTTGCATTCACCGACTAGTAAATTAAAAAAAAAAACTTTTTTATCGAATGCCTTTTTACGATACACGTTTCGTGGCATGTCGTATCGTGATACATCGATTCAGCGATATATCGTCCCAGCACTACTTATAAGAACAAGAACTTACTGCATTGCTGAAATAAAATTTGTTAAAAATGCAATTCTATCATATTTATCTAATGTTTATTTGACATCATTCTGTCTCAAAGTTTATGACTGAAACATTTTGACTCCAATTCCATGGAAAAATGTCCTAATTTTATGTAAAGTAGATATATAACTTGGATGATTTATTTACTCTTTATTTAATGTAGATACTGGTACTTTAACCCTGTCTAGACATATTCTACTGGATCCTATCATGTTATTTTTTATCATGGCAGCTACATATTCAATGCTCAAATTTTTATCTTTTAATAAAAAGTAAGTGCTGATATTACTTTGCTTTTGAATGCTTTTTGAAACACTTTTCATACTTAGATATAAAGTCAATCCTTTTTCAAGTGAGTTGCATCCCTTGTTTAACTTCCTCTTTGTACTAAATATCTTGTACATGTCTGGTTTATAGCCACACATTGAATTTTTTGGTGCCTGGCATCAATCAGATGATGCTAGGCCTAAATGACTTGCATGAAGTTGGCATATCCAAGGGATTTGTCATCTGTTTGTCGTGACAGATCATTCCTTTGTCCCAGAAACAGGATTTTTTTCACATAAGTTATAGCGTTCTCAAATCATCATCGAAATTTGAGCCTTCAAATCTATGTATGTCTAGAAATATCTTTGTTAAAAGTTAATCTGATAAGTCCCCATATCTCAAGACTTGGGGATATATAGAAAACAAAATACATATATGGATAGTAAAATTCCTAGTTGAAGGTATATTTAAAAGAATCTCGTACATTTCTAGCACATCGGACCATTCAAATTTATCCAAGAACCAAGTCAACACCTGATAATGGAGAATGGTTGCCATAAAGTGTTGACTATTTGCCAGATATACTGGATAACATTTAGTATTCTATGATTCCTTTCAGATCATATACATTTAGATGGTGGTTGTGGATGTTTATTACAGGTTTTTTCTTGGCTTGTTCCATTGGGTAAGCATGATATTAAATATAAGATGGTTTTAAGTTAAGATAGGTAGTTATGGTTAAAATGTACTCAGGTGTTTTTATATTATCTTTTTGTAAACTACAAAGCTTAAGCATCAATTCTAAGAAAATCTAAAGGATATGTTAATACGTACATGTATGTATAAATATGTCTAGAAACTTACATCAGGTTCCACCATACTAATCCCACTGTACGCTGTAATTATGTTTTATTGTTAAACAAATGGGATATTATTTCTTTAGTTAAGTGTTTGATATTTCACATTTATATAATATTTTAGAGTAAAGTTTGTGGGATTATTTGTGATATTACTGTGTGGTATATCAACTATTATAGATCTCTGGAATTTATTTGGAGACCTTTCCCTTTCATTTGTAAGTATCATTAAGATGTAGTATTCTGAACATAAAGATCGATGTTTTGTCTACAAATTCAAATTGTGGTAGACCTTTTTTGTGCTTAATAATAAACATTGAATTATATGATTTTTTATCATTTCTTGTCTTAACTGTTATTTGACTAACTTCTCCAGGTTTTACGTTTTCTATGATTTAAGATATTGAAGATTATTAAGATTATGAATTTCTCTATTTCCAGACTGATATCGTCAAACAGTTTATAGCTAGAGTAATTGGTTTGATTATAGTGCCAGCTGTTTTTTATATTATATTTTTTGGTATACATCTTAATGTTTTAAATCATAGGTATGTACAGATCCTATCCTTATAGACCATAAAGTCGTGAGATTGAACCTTGTGGCATACCACAGAAAAGGGAATTAAATGTAAATATACAGTACAGTTTATATAATTATGTGAGTATAAACATATTGTTTTGTATTTCAGTGGAAATGGAGATGGGTTTTTTAGCTCAGCTTTTCAAGCTCAACTTATTGGTAATAAATTATATAATGTCAGCATGCCTGCAAGTAAGTGCCGATTGCCCCTAGCTGGAAAATTTTGAAAACGTTATGTACAGAATTTTTAATAAAGTGATCTGAAATAGGATTGGTCTTACGAGGAAACTTCTTATTAACAAAAATAAAAAAGTTCCTTTTTTTTTTTAGCCATTGTGGTATTATTCATAGTATTTTAAGACAGTAAGTCACCCATTACAAATGTTAAACGTTTAATTCAACTTATGTATTGTTTTCTAGACATTGCTTACGGAAGTATCTTAACATTAAAACAAAGAAGAACTGGTGGAGCATATTTACATTCACATTGGCATCTTTATCCAGATGAATTACCTCCCAGGCAACAGCAGGTTGGTCAATCAACTTCTAGTTATTGTACAACATCTATATTTTCAAAGTTGCTTAGTATCATACAACATCAATATTTTCAATGTTGCTGACACTTAAGTTTTAGTATCAAACAACATCATTATTGCTGACACTTAATTTTTAGTATCATACCACATCAGTATTTTCAATGTTGCTTACACTTAATTTTTAGTAACATACAACACCAATATTTTCAATGTTGCTGACACTTAGTTTTCTTAGTTTTAGTATCATACAACATCAATATTGCTGACACTTAGTTTTAAGTATCATACCACATCAGTATTTTCAATGTTGCTTACACTTAATTTTTAGTAACATACAACACCAATATTTTCAATGTTGCTGACACTTAATTTTTTAGTTTTAGTATCATACAACATCAATATTTTCAATGTTGCTTACACTTAACACATCTGAAATCTTGAATTTTTATCTCAGTTTTCTTGTAAAAGTCAGGTGACATTGAATAAGTAAGTCATCATTCTAAATTACAGAAGGGTACAGATAAATCAAAGTAAAATTTATACAAAGGGGTTTGGTCAAGGTTCATCCCATAGAAAAGATCCTTATTAAAAATGGTTGTTTCTTTACACCTTTTACAATGAGTATGGACTATATTTTACAGGTAACAACATACAGTCATAAAGATGAGAATAATTATTGGATCATAAAACCAGCTGATAAAAATGTTGATATGAATTCTCCTCCACAATTTGTACGTAGTGGTGACTCCATTAGACTAGAACATGTAGTGTAAGTATGATTTTAATCTGTTATTTAACCAGCTGATAAAATGTCAAATAGAAAACCCACTGGGGTACATGTATTTAATATTTTGTATGTACTATTTCAGAACACATAGAAATCTTCACAGTCATAGAGAGCCGGCCCCTATTAGCAGACGACAGTTTCAAGTTTCTGGTTATGGACAGGTACATTATTTATGTTTCTTATTATTTCCCCTAAAATTTGATAATAAAGTCAAAATATTTTTTTTTTTTTTAAATATTGTTCATTGTTATCCATCAAGCAATGAATGTATCAGACTAATTTGTATTGGTGATCACTATTTCAAACTATTACAAACAGTATCTTATGCCTTGACTGCAATAATCACTTTTCTTGTATCAAGAATACACACAATCTGTAAACAATAAGCCCCAATGTTTGCATTCTATCTGTTAAGGGTACTAGTTTAGTTGCATTCCCTAGCATACAATCCAATCAAATTGGAGCTTTTTGTGATACTATAAAGTTATTGCTATTGCAGTCAAGGTTCAAAGTTCGTAATATCTTGGCACTGTAAAGATGCATTATAATCTAAGTCCTTAGAGAAAATTTGCTTATAAATTCATTTTGTTATTTGTAGAATGGTACAGGTGATGCTAATGATATTTGGGTGATCGAGATACAAGGTGCCAGTAAAGGTACCCCTGTACAAACAGTCAGATCCAAATTAAAAATTATACATCTACATGTACGATGTGCTTTACATTCCAATGACAAAAAGTTACCAAAATGGTAGGTTTGTTAAACAGGAGATTTTGCATCACAACTGTCAAATGTGATATTTTTTGCATCATTTGAATAAACAACATATATCATTTTGACTTTAATAATTCTCAATTCCAAATTTTTTAGCGATTGTTTAAATTTTTTAAATTCAGGGATATGGCCTTTTTATACGCCCACATGAAATGGGGGGCGTATATTGTCGTCACCCACATCCGTCCGTCCACAATTGCTCGTAAACACTCTACACGGTGTAATTCTTGACGGATTTAGATGAAACTTAATATGAGTGTTTATGATCACGCAAAGATGAACCCTATTGAAAATCAGCGAAATCGGAAAAAAATTAGTATGAGTTTGTGCCCTTGTTCTTGAATGGCTCGTAAACACTCTACAACTTGCAATTCTTGACCGATTTTGATGAAACTTGGTGTGAGAGTATGTTATAACTCAAGGATAAACCCTATCGAAAATCAGCGAAATCGAAAAACATTTAGTATGAGTTATTGCCCTTGTTCTTGAAAACGCGTTCAATTTTAGCTTGTAAACATTCTTGAGAGAACAATTTTTAATGGATTTTAATGAAACTTGGCCTGAGTATTTGTTATCACCCAAGGATGAAGCCTATTGAAAACCAGTCAAATCGAAAAAAAATTAATATCAGTTATTGCCCTTGTTTTTGAAAACGCGTTCAATTTTTAGCTTGTAAACACTCTACAAAGCACAGTTATTGACCGATTTTGACGAAACTTGCTGAAATTGTTTAATATCACCCAAGAATGAACCCTTTTGAAAATAGCACATATCGAAATATATTTAATAGGAATTATTGCCTTTGTTCTATAAAATGTGTTGGATTTTTGCCTTGTAAACACTCTACAAGTCACAATTCTTGAGCGATTTTGACATAACTTGGCATGAGTATTTGTAATCACCTAAGGATGAACCCTATTGAAATTCAGTTAAATCGAAAAATATTTAGTATCAGTTATTGCCCTTGTGTTTGAAAACGCGTTCAATTTTAGCTTGTAAGCACTCTAGAAAGAACAATTCTTAATGGATTTTGATAAAACTTGGCTTGAGTATTTGTTTTTACCTTAGGATGAACCTTATTGAAAATCAAATAAATCGAAATATATTTAGTGTCAGTTATTGCCCTTGTGTTTGAAAACAGGTTTAACTTTTTAATAAATACTCTAGAAGGTACAATTCATGACCAATGTTGACAAAACTCACTGAAATTGTTGGATATCGCAAGGGATGAGCCTAATTGAAAATTAAAATTATCAAAATATATCTAATATGAATTATTGCCCTTGTTCTTTTAAACGCGTTCGATTTTTGTCTCGTAAACACTCTACATGGCACAATTCTTGATGGATTTCGATGAAACTTGGTGTGAGAGTGTGTTATAACTCAAGGATGAACCCTATTGAAAAGCGAAATCGAAAATTTTTTTAGTATGAGTTTGCCCTTGTTCTTGAAAACGCATTCAATTTTAGCTTGTAAACACTCTAGAAAGAACTATTCTTAATGGATTTTGATTAACTTTGGCTTGAGTATTTGTTTTTACCCAAGGATGAACCCTATTATAAATCAAATAAATAGAAATATATTTAGTGTCAGTTATAGCCCTTGTTTTTGAAAACGCGTTCAATTTTAGCTTGTAAATACTCTAGAAAGAACAATTTTTAATGGATTTTGATGTAACTTGGCTGGAGTATTTGTTGTCTCCCAAGGATGAACTCTATTGAAAATCGAAAAATATTTAGTACAAGTTATTGCCCTTGTTTTTGAAAACGCGTTCAATTTAACCCGTAAACACTCTAGAAAGAACAATTTTGAATGGATTTTGATGAAGCTTGGCTTTAGTATTTGTTTTCTCACAAGGATAAACCCTATTGAAAATCAGATAAATCGAAAAATATTTAGTGTCAGTTATTGGGCCTGTTTTCAAAATCGCTTTCAACTTTTGGCTTGTGAACACTCTAAACATTCATTTTTGACAAAACTCGCTGAAATTGTTTAATATCAACCAAGAATGAGCCTTATTAAGAATTAAAAATATCAAAATATTATTAAGGGTGAACCCTATTGCAAATCATAAAAATACCGAAAAATATTTAATGAGTTGAGTTAAGTACAATTCTTGACAGTTTTTAATGAAACTAGAGACCCTAGAAAAAAATATATGGTGGAAGGTTGAATATTTCATTCCACTTTTGTAACCTTACTGAAAAGTTTTTATTTGAAATAAATGCTGCCAGTGGGCGTATATTAGTTATTGCTTTTGCATCTTAATTGCTTAAACTATCACCTTCTTGAATGGAATTCAAATGTCTTTTTTTCCTGCAATCAATCAATTTGTTGAGGCTGTTTATATTTCAGCAGAAGTTTTTCAGGAATCTTCCTTATTTATCAACAATTTAATCAGCAAAAGAGATTTTTCTTATTTCCATACTATCATATTATTTTGTAGGGGTTGGGAACAGTTGGAAGCAACATGTCATCCTAATATTAAAGAACCTAAAGCTTTATGGAGTGTAGAGGAAGTCAAAGATGATAGATGTAAGACTTGTAATTCAATGTAGTAATGTATATCAGACATGTATATCAGTCAATAATGAAGTCCAATATGAATTCAATATAAATATTATTTCCTTATAAACTGTTTTGCTTCTGGAATGGCTTAAACTTCAGCTTATTCTTTGTGATTTATTGTGCACGACAGTACTTGTCTGTAAATAGCCTCAAGCCATTCTGCAACTGCTATTTTTGAGCGTTTCTATAGATAACAATGTTCATTTTGTAATCTTATTTCAGTACCTAATGTAAATTTTGATGTTTATTCACCAAGTTTTATTGATAAGGTTATAGAAAGTCATGCAGTAATGACTCAGGTTTGTCATCTATATTTGAGTATTGGGAAGCAGACGTCATGAATACTATATATATAAAATGGGAAATAAATTTATTGAAGAACTTGCTCATTCTCAGAATAGAACTATTAAATTTGTTATTTTTTGTTTTAATTATATGTGCAACATTGTGCAGTGTGTAATTAGAGGTTAAAAGGAAACAATTCAACAAATGTATCTATATAGATCTATATCAAACAAACAGGTCACAACTGATGGGCTAAATGACTTAATGTTTCTTACTGGCTGTATTGACCAATTCTAAAATTACATGTTCATGTGTTGATCACCAGACCCTTAAAACGTTCAGCAAGCAAACCATTGACAGGCAGAATAGACTGAAGACTCAAGACTTGCCTTTTGAAATGAATTCTCGTAACAAATTTCAGAAAGTGTATATTCTATCAATATTTCTAGGGAAACAGTGGATTAAAACCTAAAGAAGGAGAAATAACATCAAGACCATGGCAGTGGCCCATCGATTATAGGGTATTTAAATCATTACATTTATAACCTTCTTTCAAATTACAAAACTATATACATACAATCATAATTGGTAAATTAAAGTAGCATTTTTCTCATCTGAGAAGTGATTAACCAGATTTCAGTTTTTACTAAAATCTGGATTTATTTGAAGTTTAGTTGGCCCTATGTCTTATATAACCGAACATGCTTGGTATATTATAAGTCAAAAGTATACCAAGTATCACAAATCTGCATATTTGGACTATATTATCTAATATGTGGCATATTGATATATTTGCAGGGTCAGATATTTTCAGGCAAAGATTATAGAATATATCTGCTGGGTAATCCTGTCATATTCTGGTTATGTTTGGTTGTCATGATGATATTTTTAATGATGTATACTGTATATTCTATACGCTGTCAGAGAGGAGTCAAAATGCCAAAAGTTTTAAAAGGTATTGTTGTATTAATTTTTTTTTGTAGTAAGTATTTGTTCCTTGCCTGTTAATGTCTTTTGTGTTCTAATTGAATGAAATAAGTGAGTCAAGCTTTAAATTGGATGAAATAAGCTAGTCAAGCTTTGATTGGATGAAATAAGCTAGTCAAGCTTTAAATTGAATGAAATAAGCTAGTCAAGCTTTGATTAGATAAAGTTTTTTTGGGTTGTATCTCCAAAATGTCCTATCAAGATTGTGATTTGTTCTTTTATCTCAAAGAGATGCCTCTGCTCTGGGGGTTGGGCATATTTATACACCATTCAGTTACATATCTTAAATTTTGTCCTTGAAATTTTGAAGGGAATAATAATTTTCAAATGAAAATATATGTGTATATTTTAAACATAAAGTATGTCTATATTTGAACTATTTTTAGCTTATCATAATAAAATGTTCAATGCCTGTTGGTGGCTTTTATTAGGATGGAGCTTACATTATATACCTTTCTGGACAATGACCAGAGTTTTATATTTCCATCATTACTTTCCTGCCTTTTTATACAGTGCCATGTTAACAGGTAAACTTCTATTAATTATTCAACAATGAATCTATATAGACAAAAGAAAAATTTGAATTGTTAATATGATTTAAACATTATATTAATATGTACATTATAATATTGACATTATAATAATTCACTACATTACTCATTACACAGCGCGTGATGATACTCATTACACAGCGTGTGATGATACTAATTACACAGCATGTGATGATACTCATTACACAGCGTGTGATGATACTAATTACACAGCACGTGATGATACTCATTACACAGCACGTGATGATACTCATTACACAGTGTGTGATGATACTCATTACACAGCGTGTGATGATATTCATTACACAGCGCGTGATAATACTCATTACACAGTGTGTGATGATACTAATTACACAGCGTGTGATGATACTCATTACACAACACGTGATGATACTCATTACACAGCGTGTGATGATATTCATTACACAGCGCGTGATAATACTCATTACACAGTGTGTGATGATACTCATTACACAGCACGTGATGATAATCATTACACAGCACGTGATGATACTCATTACACAGCACGTGATGATACTCATTACACAGCGTGTTATGATACTCATTACACAGCATGTGATGATACTCATTACACAGCATCTGATGATACTCATTACACAGCGCGTGATGATACTCATTACACAGCGCCTGATGATACTCATTACACAGCGCATGATAATACTCATTATACAGCGTGTGATGATACTCATTACACAGCATGTGATGATACTCATTACACAGCGCGTGATGATACTCATTACACAGCACGTGATGATACTCATTACACAGCATGTGATGATACTCATTACACAGCATGTTATGATACTCATTACACAGCATGTGATGATACTCATTACACAGCGCGTGATGATACTCATTACACAGCGCATGATAATACTCATTACACAGCGTGTGATGATACTCATTACACAGTGTGTGATGATACTAATTACACAGCGTGTGATGATACTCATTACACAGCGCGTGATGATACTCATTACACAGCGCATGATAATACTCATTACACAGCGCGTGATGATACTCATTACACAGCGCGTGATGATACTCATTACACATCGTATGATAATACTCATTACACAGCGCATGATAATACTCATTACACAGCTCATGATAATACTCATTACACAGCATGTGATGATACTCATTACACAGCGCGTGATGATACTCATTACACAGCGCATGATGATACTCATTACACAGCGCGTGATGATACTCATTACACAGCGCGTGATGATACTCATTACACAGCGCGTGATGATACTCATTACACAGCGCCTGATGATACTCATTACACAGCACGTGAGGAGCCTATTCCCCAATCTATTTCATACTGTATTTGTGAATAAAATATTGTTTATAAAAAAATGTTACTCTTGGCATTACTCTTTACCAAACTCGTAATGTTACTCTTGACATTACTCTTTACATTAGTCACGATTCACGAAGTTACTCTTGGCATTACTCTTCGCCCAAATTGTAATGTTACTCTTAATATAAAATTACTTTTAACATAAATTTTTACATTAGCTTTGATGTCACTCTAAACATAAATCTTTACATTGACCATGATGCTACTCTGAACATAACTCCTTACCATTTTTTTTTTGTAACAATATTTTATTACTTAAGACATGACATAACATTTAACATAACTCTTTACTTTAGCCATGATATAACTTTTAACATAACTCTTTACATTAGACATGATGTTACCCTTGACATAACCCTTCACTGTAGCCATGATATAACTTTTAACATAACTCTTTACTTTAGCCATGATGTTACCCTTGACATAACTCTTTACTTTAGCCATGATGTTACCCTCAACATAACTCTTTACTTTAGCCATGATGTTACCCCTAAGCAAATATTTGTAGTAAGGCTGGATTCACTTCAAACATTTTTTTACAGTCTCTATTTTAAATGTATTACAGGTATAATGTTGGACTACATGATAGCCAGAATATGTTTTTTACTACCAGAAAAATATATCGCCAAATTTTATATTGGTTCAATATTTACTATTTTATCATCTATAGTTTATAGGTAGGATTTCTGTCTCTTATCACTTTAAACTCAACAAAGGTTATCAATCATGTATGATTACAAATACTCATTTAAGGACTTTTTTTGATAAAAAAAGACCTTGAAATTAATTTGGGTTGCCATTAGGTTTGTAAGTGAGATATGAGGTATGTAAAATTGTTACCTCAAATTGAAATTCTGATTTATTGTTCAGAAAGATTAATTACCCAGTTTACTAGTCCTTCAAAACCTCAAAACTGACAAATAAGTTTTACAATGTGATTATTTACAGCTTCTATCTATTCCATCCACTGACTTACGGAATGGCTGGACCCATGGCTAGTGATGAAAATGGAATGATGTATGGTTTAAAATGGATTGAAGCTTGGGATATCTAATGTATTTAATGCAATGTGGTTATGCTGCTGAGAAAACTGATTAAATGTCTTTAGATTTCTCATCTGGTTACATGTATTTTCACAATTCTTTTCTCTTTCTTTATTTTAAAACTTTAATTCATTCCACTTTTGTATGTTGTAACAATTTTATTATTGTATTGTGAATGTTTTGCTACAAGCAGTTATTCTCCATATTCAAATGTTTACATTCACAAAAACAATCTTCCTAAACCAGTTTGATGGGATGAATTACTCCAAAGTAAATTATAAAGATAGAAACAGCTATATTTTACTTTGGTTCACTGTTAAAGAGCCTTTATACTTTTTGGCTTTGATGTTTCATGGATTTTCCATTTACATCTGGGTTGACTGGAATTATGAGTGAAGATCACTCATTCAAGGTTATCATACTTTCACATGCCTGTTGAAGATTTGAACCCATCACCAACACTCTTACTGACTGTACTATAAAACCTCACAAAATATAACTCACTAATACAAATACTATTACCAAGAAATAAAAAAGTATCAAATTTCAAGAACTTTTGTCTAAGAATCTTATATCTTTACTTTGAATTAACTGGATAGTGTAAACTTTTTTATTGATAAATATGTATTAATTGATAATGGAATATGTATGTTTAAGTAATAAAATATGTCTGATTAGTAAAAAATCTAAAAAATATATAGAATATAGTAAAATATAATAGAATTTTTGATCTAGTAATATTTATCACTGACATAATTATGTTAGATTAAGAAATGTTTTGTGTCTAATTAAGTAATATAACATGTCTGATTTAGTAATTAAATAGGTCTGATTTAGTACTGAAAAATGTCTGATTTAGTAAAGAATTATTTCTGACCTAGTAATGAATTATGGCTGATGTTGTAATGATATGTCTGGTTTTGTAATGAATTATGTCAGATTTTTTAGTAATGACATTTTCAAGTGTAGAAATGAAATATGTTAGAATTTGAACGAATGTGAATTATATCTGATTTAGTAATATAGGACTGTTTTAGTTCTATTTAGTATTAGTATATTTGTCAGATAATGTTTTAAAATTTGTCAGATGAAATATTGTATTTTATCTGATTATGTATAAAAGTTTGTCAGATTAACTATTGAAATTTATCTGATTCCATATTAAAATTCATCTGATTCCATATTGAAATTTATCTGATTCAGTATTGAAATATGTTTGATTCAGTATTGAAATATGTCTGATTAAATAATGAATAAAAACAGAAGTAGAATTTGTCTGAATTTTATCCAATTCAGTATTGATATATATTAGCTCAAGAAACGAAATTTACTTTTGTCATAGATCATGTTATTTATGCTTTATTTATTAGAATGTGTCTGAAATATTATTGTATTTATCAAATTTAATTATTACATTTTAATGCCTTATTTTATATAATGCATATTTATGTTAACATACTTTGACTTTTAATTTTACATGAATACATCGTCAATATGAGAAACACCTGTCCATTTATCCTTTCACATAGATATTCACTGAAATTTCATACTATCTATGTTCATTCTTTTCTATCTAGTCACAGTAATCTTAAATATATACTGTAAGGCTACAAGTTATTTCGAGATAGAAATCAATGCGTTAAATGCGACTTATCCGCGATCATATATTTTCAAGTGAATTAAAGGAAAATAAAATCAAATGATGGACAAAAGGTAGAATGATTCAAGTATTTTAATTGAGAAGCTGATTAATAATCAATGACTTTAAAAACAAAAGATTTTCACACTTGACTATTTAAAGATAAAATCTTGATCATTGTTCATGTCTTCATTCATTAAACACTTGTAGAATTCCGTGAAGCCATTGTCTGTTTTATGATATTAAAAAATGTGACGCCTATCGCGGATCGCATTAATTTGTACCCGCATTTTAGTCTCTATACCCCCATGTCGCATTAATTTGTTGACGCATTAATTTCTAGCCTTACAGTATCTCATAATATTTTGTTGTTTTATGTATCATGTATGTCTTATATATAAAAAAATATATCAAAATACATACTGTTATAAGTGAACCCTACTTTTTGCTATGAAACAACATCTACGTACAATATCGAGAAATGTTACTTTTAAGATATCTAACGTAAACGGTAAAGTAATAAATATGAATACAATGTACATTATAAGTTCATACAAAAAGCTATCGGTATCACCTTTCTGAGAAAGATTTGGACCTCCGGACTCCAGTTTTAAAATTGTTGAAGGAAGCTTGTGAAATCAATCACTTCCTTCATAACAAGGAAGATGTGACCATGCCAATCACATCAGTACATATTCCAGTATGTTATCTTATGATGGGACACAAGGGCACAAAATAATAAAAACTCAATAATAGCTCAATCTGTATTTGTTCCATGGTTAACCCTCTTCTATTTAGCGTGTACTGGGCAATTTAAAGTTTCTTTTTCATATTTCCATTACTACACCACTACGCTGAATTTCAATTTAAAGCTATTTGCGTTCGGCTCAAACAGTCTTAAATCATCGAAATCAGCCAGTCCATATTCAGTTGTTCCTATGCCAACAAATCCCACGCTAGGGTCATCAGGTATGTTACTTATATCGAACAATTCCTGATAGTTCAAAGATCCCCAAGCGTTATTACCCATAACCTGGAGCTCAAGTTCATTCCAGTCACTGTAAACAGGAATCTCCGCCAGGGTACCTGCTTTTAGGAGATGAAGGCCTTCGAAATCTGAACTTACTGTAAACTTTGACAATTTTGGATAGACACTTAAGAAAACTCCACTGGATTGTAATGAAGCACATCCAGTAGCGTTAACTCTTGTTGATAGAAATACACCATCAGTTGCGTTAACTATATTCAAATTAAACTTAATGCTGATTCCAATGTTTTTCAGATCATTTGATCCTATGATGGCAAAGCTTCGAGGATGGTTATCATTTTGGCACCATTCAACTGGGTTATGGAGAGATGTTTGTCGTATGAAATGATTTTTAGTTGTACTGTTGCTCAAGACTTCATAACTTCTCATCTGAGGCGTTAGGTTGTTCGGTTCACTGAATTCCGGTGAATTCTCGAAATCATCAGAGTATGGTATTGGGAATGGTTTGCTAGGAGGTGGTTCTCTCATAGCTTTAGCACCAGTTGGAACTGTAGTCAATGTCCAGATTTCGTCAATACCCAAAACCATTTCAAACAATCCTGCATTAACTAGAATTCCAGTCTGCTGTATGAACATTGAAGAAGGTTCTTCTTTGGATAATTTACTGTACCATACAGATAACCGCGGTATATTCTTCAACGCCCCCTCCAGTTGAAATACAACTGTTTGATTCTGGACTGTGTATGGCGGAAGATATGGCCGAATACAGACAGACATGTCATGCGAAATGGTTTCTATCACTATAGTGAAATCCTTTTTATCTGGACTCTGTAGAGACACATAACTTCCCCCAAACGTAAAGTTACCAACACCCTTGCCGTGGGCTAGATAATGCCATCCAGGTTTGGCGAACTGATTTGTATGAGCAGACACCCACAAAGGTGTTGTCACTTCATAATGTCCACTCCAGGGTTCAAAAGCTGTCATGAGGCCAGCTCCACTGTAAGGAAGCCCATTATACCAACTTGCAATCAAACTCCAAGAAATTGTGCTAGTCATAAGACCATTGACGTAATTCATATTAAGAAGTCTGGCCCAACAACCACCACCAACCACGTCATCCAATGTACTGAAGTCTTCCGAAGACCACAATGGCTTTCCTGTATCTACAGCGCTAACTGAACTCTTCGTACCTGGATAATGAATTCCAATACCGTAAACCGCTTTATTAAACTCTGGATGGGTGGAGATATCGGCAGAGATTTGATCCCAATTAAACTCATCAGCTGCAATAATCAAAACGGAGGCAAGATTATTTTCATCCAGTGTTTTTCTCAGGGTTATGACATACTCGATGTCGTACTTTCTCTCGTTCCAGATTCCAATGTAATCAATATCCAGATTATGTTGGATCTTGGCACCTTGTATCCAGTTGACTATGTACGTTGCAAGTTGTTGTCGATCAGTGTAAGGATTCTCTGTATAGTTTGCGACCCAACCAGGAAAACCCCAAGGTAATCCATACAACTTGATATCAGGATTTCTCTTTTTGGCTTCCTTCATCAACCACCATTCATATCCTCTTTGATAATTTTCATCCCACGGATAGTGCATGTGTGATGCTTCTGTGCCATCGGTGCTTTGTGCATCTCCGCCAATTTCAACTTTCAAAATGTGAAAATTTGCTCCATAATTTGGTCTGAAGAGAAGATCCAAGATTTCATCTCGCTGTTTTTCAGGATAATTCACAAGGAGTTTTGAGGATGCACCCGCACTTAGCCCACCAATTCCATCAAACGTACGACCAAGTTCATGGGAAGCATCGAATCTACAAACTTCCGGCGATGCTGCTGCTCTAATCGCACACAAACTTAAAATGATGCTTATTTTGTACATTTTACGCCCATTAGGTCACCAATTTTTAAAAAATTGATATCTTATCAGGTCAATGCGTATCAATTATGTCTGATAAGTAAGCCTATATTATATCAGAGTATTCGATTTAATAATTAATTCAGTTATTTGACCGATCTGTTTTTGCTGTGATATCTTTTTCATTTAAAGATAGATTACTATTTCTGATTGCTGGTACATACGAACCAATAACAAGATTTGTTTATAATTTGAACATAAATAGCTTAAACCTGAAATGTGTTATCACAGGAAGTGAAGAACGGATCTAAAATACAAATAAATATCAATTCGACTGAATAAATGTCGAGAACTATATTTCAATAAGATTGTAAGTAAGTTTACAGTGGCGAATAATAATCATATTATAATTCCTGATTATATTGATTACATTTCATTATATAACAAAATATACAATCATTTTGGTTATTTCAACTTCAATAATTTATACAATAATACAAATATACTGTCGTATTTGTTTTTGTTTTTGTGATTGCATCTTGATGAAACCCTCACATGCTCGAAATCTTGCATTCCTTCAAAACTTGAATGAAAACTGTAGAAAACAAACGAAACTAAATACAGACCAATCTTATCACAGAGATTATTACGAGTTGAAAACTAAATATAGATTGTTTTGAATAGTAATTTTCAATCAGAATGTCTGTCTTGATTAATGGATTTGGTACTTCCATAACTCGATTCATTTATAGAAACTTCAATCTCCAGTAGAGTCCTACCAGTATATCCTCTTGATAAATAGGTATACAATCTGAAACAATTGTAATATAATATATTATATATTAGTTGGAAGTAAGAGGGAAATATTGCGGATCAGGGAAGATTTATGCAGATCAGTCTTTACCTACTTAGGAAACCACAAAAAGAAACGTAACGTACCGTACCGAATAAATCAACCTCAAAGACTCGGAATTCTTTTATTACTGGTGGTTAAATTCAATTCGTCTCGGACTTTGGTGCCTTATTCAAAGTTATTGATTCACAACGTCTAACTTGATACAAGGCACAGTTTCCACAGAAATTATTCGGATTATTCGACAGATGCCGGACGATGTTCAATAACAATGATGGGATCGTTTTAAGAACCGTTTATTGCCCATACCGACATGCCATTGTTACCCCGAACCAACCATCCAGCCTACTATCTTGTCCACTAGGTTTTGACACTTTTTGTTCTAAATTTGGTCTCGAATACAATGTACTTACAAAGTAAGCATCATTGCAATGACACAGAAGCCTGCCATCATAAACCATACAGCCCCTTTAAAATGTTCTACTGTAGCATTATAGACTAGATTATAAAGTATGTTACTGGTACTGTTACATACTGTTTCTACAATGGCAACACTGGCAAATAGGGCTCCTGAAAACATAAACAAAGATAGTAGGCCCAGAAAATTCGAGAAAGCTGCGAAGAAATCTGATTGTATTGAATCCAATGAATCCAATATAGCACTAGATGCCCGATTACAATGTATATGCTAATTGCAGTTGTAAAGGTGGTGTCATATTAATCGGTAATCAATCGGATTTCAAGCATACCTTGTTTTTCTGGCGGAGTCATTTTGGACATAAGAGATCTGGCAATGGGTACAGTTGAGGATCCTATAATTCCCACCATAGGAACTAAAATTGATTTAAGAAAGTATATTTGTTTGACAAAAAGATTCTGAAAAATCCAAAAAATATAAAATATGCTTATAAGCAGTATATAATGTTCTTTAATTCTGTTGTTTTGGGGTTTTTTTTGTAATGCAAACCATGTAAAATGCTTTTAGTTAGGTCAAAAACTACAAAGCACTTTTGGTGTAGCTAGCATTTATGAGAGCATTGTTTTAAAATGATCAAATTTTCTCAAATTTCAAGAATAATAAACGTCGAAATAGAAAAGGTACAAATATAAGATGAAGGTGGCTCTTGTCTTTTAGCCAAAGTAGTGACCTGAACACGAAATGGAATCTATACCCCACTTACCTAAATACATCATCAATGAATTTCCAGCCAAACCTTCCACTAAAAATCCTCCCATTGCAGAAACACTCGACAGTATGCTAATATATTCGTCTTTCAAATAATTTTGGAGAAGTTTTATAGATAAAATACTGCAGGAAAATTGTACAGTCAGTCGTAGAGCACCGAAATATCCTATCTTTACTGAATTCCAGCAAAATGGCTGTCCTAACTGATATATTGTTTCTAAAGAATTTCGCCCTAAAACCACGACCACGCCAAAAAAGAAAATTCCCATAAGAACAGAGTATAGCAATCTCTCACGAACACTTCCATTAGAAAAATAAAAGCCAAACACTTTTTTGATATGTAAAAGAGGAGATTTTTCTGGCTGCTTCTTTTCTGTAAGTGTTTCAGGTAGACAGAAGAAGGTAAGTGTCAAATTAACAGCAGCCGCAATAGCGAACATTAATACAGGATAGAAAAATCCCGTAGAATGTATTAAGAAGCCCGAGGATAAGGCTCCAACAGATGCTGCAACCGCCAAACATCCCTCCATACAGGCAATAGCAACCGTCCTGTTCTTCCCGGGAACCGTCACATCAGCAGAATATGTAAAACTCGCAACTAAAACAGCATAATAAGATCCACATAACCCATCTACAGCTGAGGCGAGGTACATCAAGTTTAGATTTAAATCAAAATAAACGATTACACTGGTAATAACACATTTCAGAAACAAACCAATGATTGGAATAATAAACAGGATTCTTCTACCAATAAAATCTGACAGAGGTCCCAATATTATATTGAAAGCAATAGCAGCTACACCAGAAGTAAGTGCGTAATAAAGCATTAGAAGGGACGCTTCCTTCTGAATTTGAACCTGTGCTGGTCCAAGTATTGATCCATTACATGCATTCGACACATTTACAAAGGAACCATTTGTACCATTGCTTACTTTCAGAGAGTCAGGATAATCTCGACACGATATATTGAGATGTAAGTGGAACAATTGAAATAGCGGATAACATATACAAAGTAATACCAACACCAACAACAAACCAAGCTCGAACGTACGGGAAATCAACAGGTAAGCTAAGTTGAGGCTCTGAGTTTTTAAGAGGATCTGATTCTTTCTTCCGATCCATTTTTCATCAATAGGTGTCCACTTAATCCATGGCACAAATATATATTTGCTGGTAATTTAAGCACAATTATTTACATACATCTTGACCATTTCGTGTCACACGACCCCATATGATGTTTTTCACAATTGTATTCAAACTCATCGTTCTCACTTTCTTTTATCTATAAGCAACGCCCAATAGAATCACCTATAGTTATCAGTTAAGTGATATACCTATCAAATAATCATTTTGTTTGGTAGCATTTGACCTTATGGCGGATTCACTGACATTACTTGCGAACTCATTGACTGGGTGACGAACTTGCTAATAGAGAGACGGATGAGGTAGAATTGGTAGTCTCATTAGGGAACTTTTTTCTGCAATAGCTGGAAATGTATCATCAAAACACGAAACATATAACAGTGATAACAATATTGCACCGTCATGGACAACGATAGATTGTAGTGGCACATGAATAGGAATATAACCCCTTTATGATGTCGAGAATGTGACCCCGGGTCATCTTTATCTGTATTGATAAATGTCATAATCTATATTCAAACAAGTGCATATAGATAGTTTTCGGGAAGATATTTTAAGATAGTCTTTTCAATTTGGATTCGAATACAGGTTTCGTCTTTGCCCATTACTATGTCAAGCTTTTACGAAATTTGACTACAATAGCCACTAGTCAGGGTTTAGGTCACATTATCGTACATTATAATAAAACTATAATTGAGGTTACCTTTACGTTACCTTTTCAACTTAATACGATTGACCAGCAAAGAATAAATGCGAAATTGAGACTTGCTGAAATCATATTAAAGGGATACGGTATCTAGCATAAACATAAGATATTTTCAAGAATGGTCAATATGAGTACTATTCATCAGAGAATTTACCTGGTGTCATAAAGTAACAGAATACATTTATTTCCATTTATGTTATTTATGGCAGCAGGTATATTTACTGATGGATAGAATAATATATGTTTATTCTAAGACCTATTATCCCTTTAATAATCAAATTACATTTAAAGGAAAGAGAAATCTGAGGAAGAATTTGATAAGTACGATATAATTGCATTATGTGTCATGAGATAATTTAAGTTAGAAAAGCTCCTCTCAAATTACTTGTATAATTTGGTCACACGTCAACATTCTATGACCCATCACAAGATCAGTAATGTTTATCTATATGTATATATCTATAAATACTCGAATTTGATCCAATACAAGATTCAGTGCGGGTCAGTTGTCCACTTTCAGATATCGTCCTTGCAGTCCTTCGTTCACTTTTGCGAAAAAACTTGTAATTTCTTAATTTCTTAAAACTTACCCATTGGTATACTGAAACAGCTAAATGATTCACGACTGTAGGATACTTATATAAATGTTAATACTAAACTTGAGAGATAATATATATAAAGGGAATAGCCTAGGTCAAAGTTAACTGTTGAACTGTACTCCGATGTTTGAGGGCTGTAGAACTTAAATCAATATAAATATGCTTTCGGGCAAAAAGCTCACAATATGTCAATAAAGAAATTCGATTTGATATTTACTTTTCTTTTATTAATAAAACTGTATAAAATTTATTTGAAATTCATAACAATGATATAAAAGCATAATATTATTAAATGCAAAAAGTAAAAGACAAATTAGCAGTGGCGTCTCTTGGAAACAAAATGAGAAAAAAAATTGAAGGTGGGGGATTGGCCGGGGTAGGTGTGGGCTGGCCAGTTAACCAAGATTTTCCGATTATTCTCTTTCAAAAGGGTTCTGATCTTCTGGTGGTCTTTCATATCCATTTCGCAATTCAGATCTAGTTTTCACTTTCAATATACTGAAAATTAAACAGGAAATAATAGAATAATGGACAGCTGAATTATTAAAGTCCTCAAATGTTCCATTCTAATGCAAAGAAGATATGGTACCGGAAATATTTCCAAAAGTAGTGTCACTCAAAAGAGATATGGTTTAGATAATGAACTGCTGGCTTATCATTTTTTAAATTCTTTATATTTTTTTATTTTTACGTAGGAATATTTTGGATATCGCATTTTATGATCTTCATGAGAGGGTACCACCAGATTATTATCTCTTTTTAATTTCTATTTATTTGTTTGCGTTTGAATATACTAAACTTAACAGCACTTTGAAATAAATAGTTCCAGCTCTGTGATATGGAAGACAGTCCCTGCCAAAATTAATCATTCTTAATGCTTAATTCGGTGTCAAACATAAATTTTTAACAACAAATACGAACAAATGTCAAATTAAGCGTACAAATGTTGATTTTACTGTACTAATGTTTAACACCGAATTAAGCATTAAGAATGATTAATTTTGGCAGGGATTGTCTTCCATACTGTGACCTTCGCCTGTGGGAATGCAATTTTCATAACCTTAACACTAGATTGAATGAAAACCTTTGTAAGCCCTTTGATATCAGGGACAGTGGTGTCATCGCATCGATTACCAGCATGACTTTTGATCTTGGGTTTGGTTTTCATGACTTACGTTAGCGATCGTGACGTATACCTATAATTACAGGAACCACAGACATCCAACGGAATATTGGAATAATGCAAATATAATATATAAATGGCTAGAAACCTTTTAAATGGCTGATTAATAGTCAGAAAAGTTCATAAGCTTTTAATTCAAATTATTGCTAACCAAACATATCCCGTCATATTGAACACTCCTGTAGTAATCAGCCAAATGAGCATTACCATGACCGCTTAACACATTTTTGGATATTATACTTACATAAGTATAAGAAGGACTACGAATGTAAACAGTGCCATGATTTGTGATGGAAATCCTTTATAGATATAAACAGTTTCCTTGTAGATATATTCAACGACACCACCAATAATAGAACTAACACCAATCTTAAAAGCTGCAAACCCAGCGAATAGAGAACCTAAAAGCGAAAAACAAACATAACAATATATGAAAATTTGCCTTTAGATCTGGAAGAACATTTCAAATTTCAGAATTTATGTCGAACTTTAAGATTTTAGTTTTAGAAGATGCTCGATGGATAACAATCTTACGCTGGTGAACCTACAACGTCTTGTCGACCCATCTCAATTTATAAACATGTATAAGAGGAATATTAAGTTGATGCTTTATACCAATATTTCTCGAAAAGTTGGTTACATTCAGCAAAATTTGGCTTATATATATGATAAAATATAATGATATATGTATTTTATTTGAATAGTGGAAACTTTACCTTGCTCTCTAAGTAAGACATGTTTAGAAGCAAATGATTTGACCATCGGCGCTATCATGTAAGCAAACATTCCGACTGCAACCGCTGTAAAGTAAATATTGTAAATTACATACTATAATCTGTATCAAACGAGAGTCAGGAACACTGAATATATATCTATATCTGACTGCGATTCAGTATCTACATGTATATAAACCAATCTATCAGCCTTTATTCGGTCGCCAGATATACTCTGAAGTATTTTACTAGGAACTTCATGATTATACATATTTATCAAAAGGAAATTCTGTATCAAAATAACACTGATACTATAATCTATATTAGAAAGACACTACAGTGATACTATAATCTATACAGAAAGGAACCCACTATACACATATCACGGATTCTGTGATCTACATCAGAAGGAGATAAGACTTCAATCAGAGGGGGGTTTAGTATATTAACTGATACAATTATAATCTATTTTAGAGAGAATTCAGTATTACATAAGACGACTTAAAGATCTAAATCAGAAGGGGGTTTATTATTAAATGATACAATAATCTATCTTAAAGTGAATGTTGTATTTACATAACACGACTTTATAATCTATCTTAGATGGAATTCAGTATTACATAAGACGACTTAAAGATCTAAATCAGAAGGGGATTTATTAATAACTGATACACTAATCTATCTTAAAGGGAATTTTGTATTTACATAAGACGACTTTATAATCTATCTTAGAGGGCATTCAGTATTAACATAAGGCAGGAATTAACTGATACTATACTCTAGAGACACTAACATAAGAAGACCCAATGATCTAAAACATAAAGGAATTTAGCATTAAATAATACTATAACCTAGGGAATTAGATATTAACGTTCGTTGCCTTTATGCGATTGAACAAAAACTAGAGAATGATACGAACAGAATTCTTAATCCCTTCAATCTGTTTAGACTTAGTTCTTACAAAAGAAAAAAATTACCTACCTCCATAAGCCATCGCATCATTTAATGCAAAGGAGAACACCAGTAAAGACGTCAGCAATGAAATGCCACCCAATATTGCAAATGATAGATCCTTCAATTTCAGGTATCTCTGAAGCAATTTTGTTGCGATAAGAACGACGAACCAACAAATAATCAGAGATAACGAAACATAGAAGCTAATTTTTGTCCTCGACCAATTGAAATGCGGATTATATCTCAGCACTAGTTGTTGAATATTGCTTTTGGTGAAGGCAACAGACGATTCTAAAATAATACACACTAATAGAGCAAACATAATACATTTCCTTCTTGGGTAATAACTCGTGTTCTTGTATACCTTGCCACATCTGGTTATAGTCTGAAGAGAACAGGTAAAGGATACTGGATGATCAAGCGTTTCAGGGACTAGTGATATTACTAAGATCAACGGTAACACAGCAAACAACATCGAAATTATCATGGGACTTGACAGGTCTTCCTCAAAATGGTCAATCCATAACGTGGTTAGAATAATAGAGGCTGAGATACCAATAACCTGAATACCTTCCACGACGGTAAACTTGAACGATCGTTCTTCTCCTGGTGGTGTTGAATCAGCAAAAATTCCCAGGCAAGACAAAACCATGACTACCCAGCCACCACTTAACGTTTCAACTAAACAACCAATCAATAAAAAATACGCATTCAGATCAAAAAAGATAAATAAATAAAACAGAGCAGCCTTGATGAGAATTCCCACAGTTGGTAAGACCAATCCAATTCTTCTGCCCACGCTATCGATCACAGGTCCTATCAACAAGGCAGGGAAGATTCCAAAACCATCGCAAACTTTATTATACACCAAAAACGTTGTCATATCTCTATTTATAACATCAGTTGTATTTTGATCAAGGTTCCGTCGTGAGCTGTAATAACCACTGTACCCAAAAGATGTATAATGTTTGACAGCAGGATCTGTATGTTCGGGTGGCCCATACCTTTTTTTCAAGTAATGTTCAGCGTAATAATATTCAGTGGGAATGGCGATACCATGGGATATGAAGAAGAATGTTAAAACTGTTCCAAGTATCCATGCTTTAGGCTTTGATCCTCGTAATGGTCCTATTAAATAGCCATCGTCATCTTCAAGTAATGGTGGGAGAATTGGTGTCGTTTCCTCTGTAGCAGCCATCACAGGGACGTCTTTTAAAGCAACATTATTCAGTAACCTGGGACAAAAAATAAGCTTATTATTGTTGTAATAACGTGAGTGGGTGGATGTCTTTAATTGAACAACACTTTTTAATTCAAAGAAAATATTCAACTATAAACTTCCTTGGGTTTACTGAATTATGATCAGCCATCGTAGACGACACCAGCCGTATACTCGGTGTGACATTGTCGAGGAAGTGTGGTGAATAAAGGGGAGGGGGGATAGTTTCTGCTTCAATGAGACGTCGCCTACCAAAACTTTCGATTAACATTTTCGGTTTTGGCCAAATTTAGGTGTATTGAGAAAAGAAAAATAACTTATAAAATTTGGTATAGCTGACCGAAAAATCTTACGTTGATGGAACATCACCTTTATTAATCGCAAAGCTACGGAACTGATTGGAATTTATTGGTTGCAGGCTTCGAGCTTATAAAAAGTCTAATAGTAGGAAGCCGATTTGTGAAATGGATTACATTACTACGTATGTAGATTTGACTTTCGGTTTCATTTTGCCTTTCTAGGCCTATTCGACAATATATAGTTACAACAAATAGTCACTAGTCTATATATTTTACTGGTATTCAAATATTACAATTAAACGACCCACAGTAAGGCGAAGCAGAGAAATATTTATAACAAAAATTATCTTACCCATTTCTTCACGCTTTAGGTGCATGTTACTCAACATCCAGAAGCAATCGATAGCATGTAATTATTAAATTTATACGAGGAAATTTTTAAATATTTCCCCTTCTATATTCGAAAGTAAATATATTACCCCATTAGTCACGAAAATGTCACCATGCATGAATACTTGAACCATCGGAAGTAACTTGACATAATATGTAATTTCTTTACTTTTATTACGTTTTATTGTAGGCCTATATACATATCCATGTAGGCCTATGTCCAAGTATCATTGTAAATACTGTAATGACGTGCTCGACTTTGAATTCATTCTGATTTATTTAAATCATCTTATAGCAAGTATATTTTTTGAAGTGTTTCCTGATTCATATAAAACATTGATGCATTTATGTGTGCAATTATAGGCACCGCCTTTTAGAATTGAATAAATGTATCGTGATGTGTTGTATTGTACTTACATCTAATCACCTTTCAAAAAGTTCATAAAAGCTTCGAAATTTTCCAAGGTTAGCTACTATTTTGCAAAAAGCTTGGTTGGAAGTCTATCTGTGTTTAACTGAGAACGCGATTTTCACATAACCAAATTGCACAATTGCTTGGCTTACTTTGCCATGTGCACATAATTCATCCTCCTTTATTCTTTTCCTTGTCGTAGCGTAGAGCTCACGAACAGACACCCAAACTGTTTGCTGATTGTAACATTATACCAGATTAATGCTTATGATAAATCTAAAATTTTGAGACAACGGTCTATCAAACAACCGTTTAAATTATCAATAAAATATCTAAAGCCAAATGCTGTGAAATTTAGCAAATTGTTCAATCATGTAGCTGTGAAATGAAAAAATAAATAAGAGTGGCGGAAGTTAAAAGATGACTGAGGGTCAAGTCTACCATGGACTATGGAGTATTATTACTGATGTTTGTATTTCTTCTTATCTGTAAGCTGTGGCAAGTCTCTTATTAGGATACAGTATTGGTTTTAAAAGTTCTTGAAGTTGCGACTAATAACACGAAGGCATTAGACTTCAAACAAATCTTCAACATGATACAAACGAAATAGTCAAGTGGTGTACGAATAATTCAATGATAATTAATGAAAACAAATCAAAATGTATGCTTATAACCACTAAACAAAGAAGAGCTCGTATGAATATCGATAAACTAAATATTTCTGTTAACAGTGCTACAATTGAAAATGTCTCAAAATTTAAAATTTTAGGTGTTGTATTTAACAATAATATGGACTGGAAAGATCACATACAACATATTAAAAAAGTTATTGAAAGAAGAAATACTAAGCTAAATTTAATTATTTATTGGCGTGAAATGGTACGGTATAATTTGAATATATATAAGTTCATTATTTTCCAAAAGTTCATTATAATTATAATCATTATCATCATCATTACACATGTAATCATAACCATAATCATCATCATCATTATACATGTAATCATTACCATAATCATCATTATACATGCAAGCATTACCATAATCATCATCATTATACATGTAATCATTACCATAATCATCATCATTATACATGTAATCATTACCATAATCATCATCATCATCATCATTTTCAGAATCCATATGATTCATTATAACATTTCCTTCCATTGACCGACGCACAATGTCGGTCACATCAGTAGACCCTTGACATGACCGAGACCGAGAGATACAAGGTAACAAGTCATGAAGGTCTATAATATTTGTGATGATTTTCGCAATTCTGTTTAATTCCATGTTATACCGTACCGCTATTTTTGGTAGAGTGTTGGTGTTTTTGGAAACTATCGTACTGCTGGTAGACGTAACTGAAAGTATAGATGAAAAAACAAGCAGCAAAAGTTTTCTACATTGGGTGGGTTGGGTGGGTCAATGACCGACCTCTCTCTTCAACAAGCATGACAAGAAAGGAAGAAGCTTGCAGAGAGGGCAGGCTAAGTAGTACTTCAGGGACCGTAACTCTAAATATAAGACTACAAATATAACATATTTACAGGCATTTCTCTTCAATAACTTCACCTATTGTTCAACCAATAGGTGTTATTATAAGCACTAAACTTTACCAATTGAGAAAAATTAAAGGCTTCCTATCTCAATCTCATCGTTCTGTATTTTATAAAGTCTCTATTCAACCTATATTTGATTATTGTAGTCCAATCTGGGATAAATTCGATTCTAAATCAGCTAATATTATCAACAAACTATTTAAAATTGCATCTAAATTAATTGTAGGAATCTGCACTAATAAAAGTGTCGTCTTAAAAACATTGTCTAAACTCAGTATAGTAGATATCTTCTCGAGACATAAACTAAATTCCTTAAAATATATCTATAAAATATTGAATAATCAGTGCCCCACATATCTGTCCAAAATATTTCAAATCCCATACTACTCCTTACACTAATATCAATAAAAGACTAAAACTTCCAAAGCCACGACTTTCCCTTACCAAATGTAGCTTACGTTTTAAGGGATCAAGTCTGTGGCATAGTCTTTCTGCAATCTCAAAATATTAAACAACAATCCCAAATTGTTTTACAAAAATATATCAGCTTATATTTCCAAATCAAATATTAATAAAATTTGATTATATTTGTATATACATCTACTATTAACAGTTACAACATGTTTCTTTTATTATCAATTTTATATTGCCTGTATATTTGTTGTTGATTGATTTTGTTTGTATGTATATATGTTGGGCGAAATTGCAAGAGAGGCTCCCCGGCCTAATTTCTTACCCGAATAAAGTGATTATTATTATTATTAGAGGCAGAATGGTCGTGACGAAGGGTATTATCTGGTTTAATGGTTATCATGTAGGATAGTAAGACCCGTTGGTTTTAAGTTGGTCCATTCTTTGCTGTGTAATATCCTTTGCTTTGGCTTGATATTGGGCATAGGATGTATCTTTCCAATTCTCAAGTAATGGAATGGTCGGGTTGATTTAAGTCTAATTTTGCGGTTGTTGTTTTTTTAAGAAATAATAATTAGGTACAATTTCGCAAGTACGCTGTCAAACTATATGATTAACATGTTTAAATATATTCAGACTGAAATAAAGAATATTGCAATATAATTATATAACTTATTATGGTTAAATAATCATTACTTAAATACCTTTAGCTTCATAGTCGAATATCTGATATTGTTTTTTCGAACGAAACGTGAGACTTCCATTTCTAAAGTAAATAATTATAAGAGGACTTAAAAAAAACAGAGTAAATTCTTCCTGGTCCATACAAATTTACTTTTTATTGATTACAATTTTTATATATTGGTCATGTAAAGATAATATAACCTGACATGTACAAATGTAGGCTACTTTCTTTTGTTCCCTCTTGTTTTTTAAATATTTATCTATGAAACACTCTGTTACAGTTTCACTAGTTGTCACATATTAATATTTACAGAATAGATGTACATGCATTTTGATTAATTCAAGGGCAAAAACTATGAAATGTTTTTTTGAATTTTGTGCATGTTGGGTTCAAAATAGATCAAAATAGTGGATTCAACAGCTAACAATCCAAGTTTCTAGTATCACCATGATTGTAATTCTAGTCTAAACAGTTAACAATCCAAGTTTCTAGTATCACCATGATTGTAATTCTAGTCTAAACAGTTAACAATCCAAGTTTCTAGTATCACCATGATTGTAATTCTAGTCTAAACAGCTAACAATCCAAGTTTCAAGTATCACCATAATTGTAATTCTAGTCTAAACAGTTAACAATCCAAGTTTCTAGTATCACCATGATTGTAATTCTAGTCTAAACAGTTTACAATCCAAGTTTCTAGTATCAACATGATTTTAATTCTAGTCTAAACAGTTAACAATCCAAGTTTTCAGTATCACCATGATTGTAATTCTACTCTAAAAAGTTAACAATCCAAGTTTCTAGTATCACCAAGATTGTTATTCTAGTCGAAGATCACAATCAAAGTTTTCAGTATCACCATGATTGTAATTCTAGTCTAAACAGTTTACAATCCAAGTTTCTAGTATCACCATGATTGTAATTCTACTCTAAAAAGTTAACAATCTAAGTTTCTAGTATAACCATGATTGTAATTCAAGTCGAAGATCACAATCAAAGTTTTCAGTATCACCATGATTGTAATTCTAGTCTAAACAGTTTACAATCCAAGTTTCTAGTATCACCATGATTGTAATTCTAGTCTAAACAGTTTACAATCCAAGTTTCTAGTATCACCATGATTGTAATTCTAGTCTAAACAGTTTACAAACCAAGTTTCTAGTATCACCATGATTGTAATTCTAGTCTAAACAGTTAACAATCCAAGTTTTCAGTATCACCATGATTTTAATTCTAGTCTAAACAGTTAACAATCTTAGTTTCTAGTACGGCCATGATTGTAATTCAAGTCTAAACAGCTAACAATCCAAGTTTCTAGTATCACCATGATTGTAATTCTAGTCTAAAATGATCACCATTCAAGATTCAACAGATCACCATAATTGTAATTCAAGTCTAAGAAGATCACAATCAAAGTTTTCAGTATAACCATGATTGTAATTCTAGTCTAAACAACAATCCAAGTTTCTAGTATCACCATGATTGTGATTCTAGTCTTAAATGATCACCATTCAAGATTCAACAGAACACCATAATTTTAATATTAGTCTAAACAGATCTAATTAATCAATTTATTTCATAATAGTATTTATGGGGACAATTCAAAAATTCAATATTTGAGACTAGAAAAACAGAAAATATTAACTAATTTACATAACTTGATGCTATCAAAAAATGGCAATAGATTGTAAAAGGGGTGAAAATAGACAGTTTACAACATAAGAAATGAAATACACTTAAAATTATTGTAAAGAGGTTTTCTTAAAATTTCATGTATATCGTGGACACTGATAGTATGTCAATCAGATTTCTATTGTAACCGCATTACCACAAAAAATAAGTGTTTCATTACATCATTAATCATCAAATATGCTCTTCTACATAGGCCATTCAGCAAGAACCACATTGGAATGGTGCAAATTGATGCTATCAGTGTCTGGAAACATCAATTTTTAGAAAACCTCTTAACAATCCCTTTAAGGAGATCTGTCCTCTCAAATAAATTAAAAATTACAAAAATAATAGAATTTTAAATGCATAGTAAAATTTAAAAAAAAATATTGTAAAGGATACTTCAAATTAAAGACAACAAAATTAAAATATGATTTCAAGAATGGTGTCAGACCTGGAAGGATTGACACTACCACATTCATCAAAACGTTATTGATGCAAAATATCTCCAGCAATAGGCTACATTATACATGTACATACATTGTAAATGCATATGTAGACTACAATATTGTAATAAATTTTACTCCAGGTTCATTAGACTTAATTCATAAAAGTAATGTATCATAGAGAGAATTTTTAATATTAAAAAATATACACTACTGTATATATACAAAATATATATATATAAAGAAAGGAAGGAACACATGTTTAAAACATAATAAACAAATAGAAAATCAGCTGTCTAAATCATAAAAAAAACCAAATAAATAGAAAATCAGCTGTCTAAATCATAAAAAAAACAAATAAATAGAAAATCAGCTGTCTAAATCATAATAAACAAATAGAAAATAAGCTGTCTAAAACATAAAAAAACAAAAAACAACAAGAACAAATAAAGAATTTTAAAAATGCCCCTATCTGAGAGTGGTTTAATATGCATAACTAACAAAAATGCAGTTCACTTTCTGACAGTAAGTGGTGTGATTATAATTCTAATTGAACAAGAATTATTTACAACTATATTACAAAAGTAAAAAAATTGATGCTTTTGATGATTTTATGGTTGCAACCTGTGCAATGAGGTGCATACTAAAAATGTTTGAGTTTGCTCAGGAAAAGGCAAGGAACGATTTTAAATAATAACAATAAACTTCATTTAAAAGACAAAGACAAAGAAAAAATTCTCCACACCATTTCTCTTAAAGGTGTACTACATCTTGGAATGAAAAAAATAAATAAAACTATAAACCTTGGCCAAAATTAGTCTTTGTTTATGTAACAAGCTCAACAGGAAGCAAACTTATTTAAGTCTTTGTATCCTCTTTTCAATTGCCTTTGTATATTATATTGTACTTATCATTAATAAAATATTGTTTAAATCAACAAGCTCAACAACATTTGTCAATGATTTCTAAGTTTAATATGTTACGTGGTGATTCTATTTTTTAATCATTATACCTAGTAAGTGTCCAAATTCGAATCCATTATAAGAGGTAATATTCCCTTAACAATGAATGCATAAGATGATTTTTCAAATTTATGTTTGTATATGAAAACTGCTACCTAACTAAAGAGGTTAGAATCAGAATCAGAATGAAATTAAATTAACATTGTTAATAATATTTGATTTTTAGATTGATTTAAAAGACAATGCCCCACATAATATATTGAATGCTCTTTCCCTATTTTTGACTTCAAACTTAACAAGGCTTTTAACTGGATGTAAGAAAATGTATTATGGGCATGCTGTAAACATACATATATACATGTATATACAATTATCATAATAAATATATAAATACCACAGACAAGATTCAGATCACAAACAACCTTTGGGATATATTTTTAAAAGTTTTATATCAATACAAGACTATGTAAAGAATTGATTCAAGAATAGAAACAAAAGATAGTTTTTTAGGTAAAATATATGTCCACTGGCAGCATTGACAGTAGAGGAACAATCATCGGAATGGAATATTCACAACCTTCACTCATACTCTTCTTTTCTTGAAGGATAAATGTACAATATTGCTAAGTTTTATTCAAATCTGTCAAGAATTGTACCTTCAACAGTGTTTACAATCAATTGTAGAGGGACAGATAGACCATGAGTTATGGCAATATACGCCAGGCCTATAAAAATACAACCATTCTTTATAAGAATAACAACTTAATTTACATCTGGGTTGAGTGGATTTTTAAGGAAATGTAACTGATTCAAATCAGCAGAGCAAAAGCTGATCAAAAATAGAACGCATGACAACCATTTGTTCAACAAACCCTTTATAAATTTAAACCAACGATTCAAAAAGATTTTATAGATCATTCAATTTATGCCAAGTTGTCATTAACCCATGAGCAATATTAAGACTGAATTAAGAGACACAACCCAATAATTATTTTTTCAAGTGAATATACTGATACTATTACATGTAATCAATAGTAACTTTTAGATGAATATTATCATGTTTATTCCGACTTTAACAAATTCAAGCCAATAAGCATTGTATGTATCTTTAATTTTCACTTGAAAGAATACACTGAGAATTATGTCCCTTTAAACTGATATGTTTGAAGTGAGCATTTTACTCTGTGATATCTTCATTGCTTGGATTATTGTTAGTAACATTGAGTCATAACATATCAATATTATACTATATTCATCTGATTTGAACTTCACCAAGGTTAACATTAACTATGATTAAGAACTCCACCTCAATATTTACTGTACCAGCTACCACCTTTTCAAGATTCAAATAAAATCTGACAAAGAAATTAATTTAGATCGGATGCTACTCACAGTCTCTCAAACAATGACATCACAATATTAGAGATATATTCTGACTAGAAAAAATAACACTAGTCTAAATACATCAGATTTAAATTTCATGCATTTAAATACTGTATTAAATAATCAAACAGCTTATTCAAATATGTATCATATCACTACCCATATATAAAGATACATAAAGTATGATAATACTACCACTTTGTAGACTAGACCTTCTATACTAAAGCATCATTCAGGTGTTTTGTTTTTCTTCAAGCTTCATTAAGCTTCTTGTTCATGCATTAATAATGCCATAATTAAGCTTTGATGTGTATAGTTCTAATAACTGATGAACCTCTTTGTCTATTCATACCAATATTTAACATCCTAAAAATAGTAAATAGCATTTCATTCAACTTTAACATAATCTTACAGAATAATTACAATCATAAACAACATCTGTTGTGCACATCATCAATCTAAAAATTGGGTACAATTTATAAAGTAAATAGTTTCTGCTTAGCATTGAAATACACTGGGTATGTACAGTGACTGCTAATTCTTTCACTTTATGTATCTCAGAGCTAAACGAGATGTGTATGCCAAATGCTACATTCTACACATATTGAACATATTCCTAACAAAATACATTATCAATCTATGACCAAAAAAAAAATTGTTTTTTATGTCTTAACTGTAGCAGCCTTTAACCTTTTGAAACTATATTTTTCAAATAAATTTGTTTCTTTCTACAGAAAGAGATGAAATGGGTCAGAGCTTTTTAATCTGACCACTGTAAAGGTCAATGTATGCTTGTGTTTTTCCTGCAGCTAACTACTATAATGATCTATGCTTTATTATCTATTTTTATAATTTAGTTCAGAAAAATTTTGATATAATTAATGCCAACAAATGAATACTGTTAAAGGGATAATAGGCGTTAGAATACACTCGTCCTACGGCTTATATTTGTGTTTCATATTGACTATTAGTTAAATAAGTGTGCCTCCCACACTTTACCAAATTTTAAAAAGCCACAATAACAAAATATTCGGAATTTTAAAAAAAAGTGAGCCAGCGACGATTCCATTCAGTTTGGGAATAAAAGCGTCTGGTAAATCAACGCTAAAACATCATTGTGGACTTCAACAGTAGGGGTCAAGGACGCGTGAAAACTCACATGTTAGAGTTACTTCCCTCTATATTTACACGATTTGAAAATCGCTTGATGGATGGCTCAAGCGTTTTATGATTAACTACTTTATTTTAGGGATTTATCGGATTTTAGAGGGATTTTGATGTATAGGTAAGTCCACTGATGGATATATACTGTTATTGTCCAAATTTGAGTGAACTTAAAATTTTATGTTCGTTCTAACGCCTATTATCCCTTTAAAAGTGTAGATATGATGCATTGAGGGTAACCAAAAATTCTTCCCATGTGACACAAAAAACCTTTGATGACCTATTGAAAGCAAAGTATATAACACGTTCCTCATATCATGGATGTTAAGACCAATCACCATTATAAATGACACATCATGGGAGATGCTAAAACAAAATAATATTCTATACTTACAACAACATAACAAACACAATAAACATCAGACCAGCCATACATAGAAATACCACACCACTAAAAAATTCTATTGTAAGATTGTAAACTAATGTTGCTGCTGAACCCATTATTGCTGTACAACTTAATTCTATCACTGCAACACTGGCAAACAATATACCTATAATATATTACAAGAATCAGGGTTTTGTGAATTATATTTATAAAAATACATGATTTATTTAGCAAATTGTTAACTTGTCCTAATGCGATTTCTTTGCAAGTGAGTGGGCTTAAGCACGGCTCATAGGAGAACATGCCTCCCGTAGTTACCAGAATCAGGTCACAAGGATAATTAAGAGACATATTAAATGCGTGACCTCTTTGAACTACTTTGGAAAATATCATGACCCTTTACATCAACTGATTTAGTTTAATGTAACTTAATGGACTCCAATAAGGTTTGTGTCTGTTGACATACATGTACACACAATAGCTTTAGATGAAGCATGAATGGGAGCATGCAAAATCTAAGTTAAATTTGTCACTGGCATAATAGTGTTCAGTTGAATTCTTCTTGTAAATAATAATAATGTTATAATAAATTCAAATATATTTAACACACCATCATCCAGTTTTCAATAAAGTCTATCCACACAAATCCATCTTTTCACTTTATAGAGAAATTCCTTAAACTTTTTATTTTCACAAGAAATTTTTCACTCACCAAATGCCATTTAAAAGACATATGAGCAAAAAAAATAGTGGATTGATGTGAGAAGTAACTTGATCTTCCATTTTTGGTCATATAAGTACAAATCAACTTTTTTGAAAATACATGTATGTAGAAAGGTAAAGGAGCTATTAGATTTTCATTGTTCACAATTATTGGGTAAACAATGGGTGTAAAACAGAAATTGTCAATAACTGTCCAACTTCATTTAAGATCATATACCAGAAGATTTACTAAAACTCTTTATATTGAATGAAAAACAAATGGATATGGGTGTCTATAATATATATATACAGAGAGATGTAGGAATATCAATTATAAATAATATGTACCTTGTTCTATTGGTGATACTTGATGTGACATAATAGATCTCAACACTGGTGCAACAACATCTCCTATAATTCCTACTACAGCAGCTAAAATAAAATCCATCATTTACATTATATGTCTGACATATTAGGTACCTGAACTTCAAGAACAATTTTTGTTATCACTAATGTAAAACTTTTCTTAGTGAATCTAGTTTCTGGATTTCAAAAACCAAAGAGAGCCAGACAATTAGCCATCCTCTCTTTAATTCCTAATATTGATGAATTTGATAATGATTTTTATAAATTTAGTATCATAATCTGTGTCTCATGGAAGAAAGGGTTTTAAAATGGGCAGTCTCTTTAGTATACTTACAGGAATAGATGTAAATATCTTCAACAGAAATACCTAACAGTATCAATGATCCCAAACTGGATACACATCCTAGAATAGCAGGCATTCTCTCAGATAGACATGGTCCACACCATTTTACAAAGATTAATATAGAAATCCAGTTGATAAGTACAGTTGAAGCATAATATAAATTGATCTTGGTTTGGGGCCAACAGAATGGAGCATCCAATAAATATAAGGTAGTCAGTGAGACTCGAGAAAGTCCAATGGATATCACAAGAAAGAATGAAATAAGACACACGATAAGTTTCCATCTTCGGTGATTGGCTGTATCTTTTGTGTAGAGCTGCAAGCAATTTTTAAAGATTTTGAGAGAAAATGGAGTTTTGTTTTCAACCTTTAAAGTTTCTGGAATGCATAATGATGTGAAAATGAACGCTAAACCTAAAAGACAAGTGGCAAATGTCATTGGTTCAAAATATCCTCTCATTCCCACCCAGTAACCAGCAATAAGCAATCCAGAAGCAGACGCAATAGCCAACATGGCCTCTAATGCTGTGATTCTAATTGCTCTTTTGGGTCCTGGTTCTGTAATATCAGCAATCAAACTGAACATTGCCATCAAACAGGTTCCGAAACTTCCTGAAAGTCCTTCAAGAGCATTTCCAATGAACAAGAAATGGATATTTAGTCTAAAATTAATCACAATAATGTAGACAATGGCGCGGAACAAGCTTCCTGATATAGCTATCAACAACACAATCTTTCTACCATGACGATCTGACAATCCACCAAGAAACACTGTTGGTATGATGGCAGGAAAAGCTGTGGCAATGTTCAGATATAACATCATTATGGTGGTTTCTTTTTGTATTTTCTTAGGCACGTCTTTATCCGTCATGTTACCGTAAATAGGTTTAATCAACTGACAGGGGTGCATGGCACTGATATTGTATCCTGGATAATTTTCAGCAATTTTATCGAAGAGAAAAAAATTCGTAATAGACAAACTTGTAACATATGATAAAAAGTACAGAAAAACCACCACTTCAATAAAAACATATTGACGAATACTTTGAAAAAACCAAAGTTTCTGAACTTGGGTAATGTCGTCAATATCTTGAACAGAATGATTGTCACTATGTAATAAAGGACTGTTTTCATCTATTTCTTGTATAGATTCACTATACCAATCTATCTCTTTAACATCTGATGAATTAGCCATTTTAACGGTATCACTGTTTCTATAATATAAATAAGATCATACAATTTAATTATGGTTTATTTTGCCTCATTGCACAATGATAAGTCTATCCAACTTAAGTCAAATGTAAAATATGTTCTCTTTTTGTATTAACAAAACTTAAAATTTTTGTGGTTTTTTAAACATACATTTTTTAGGTGTTAAGCAAAATTTTCACTCATTGCACAATGAAGAGTCTATCCAACAAAACCCAATAACATAAAGACAAATTACTGATTGCTTGAGAACTAAGTATTGTCAGTTTATTAAGTAAAAGTTAATTATGTTCTCCTAATTTCCACTTGATCACATTAAGTACACAACATCTAAAAACGTTAACCATATTTAGGATTATTTATTTTGTAGTCAAGTTAATCCTTCAATACTGACTTATTGGATTAATGAGGGATTATGAATTAACTAACATAACATTGAGGTTACCTTATGGGTAAAATATCAAATCCAACCTAAATCGGCAGGCAAATGAATATTTAACTACATGTCCCTTCTTCATCCTATTGACTTCAATTTTTTGTCTTAAAATTTCAAATGGCTATCATATCAGAATGACATTGTTTTATGATATTATAATATTTTAATATTTTACACTTGGTATGTACATAATTTCCATTTAGAAATTCACAAAATTCTTACCTTGACCAAATTGTTTAAAATGAGGATGTTCAAGTTCATTGGTTTTAAAGCAAGTAGTTATGACAAATATTTTCACCAATTGTTAGATCACAACTTTACCTTTCAATATTTAAGGAGTTAAAATATTTTTTTACCTGAATATATTACTAACTCTATTTCTGCATTTTATGACCACTGTAACAATACCAACCAATCAATACCAATGTTCAGCACAATATATTTTAGCATTTTTCATAATCAACCTCTGAAAGAGATCACATGATAAAATTGTCATAATAAACCTAGTTATTAGATCTACATACAAGACATTATGAAGTTCATACTCAGGTCAACCAACCAAATGAGTCTATCTTAGTCAGAATAAGGGCATATAGTGTAAGAACTGGGTCAAATGAATACATATATATAGGTATGCATTATATCATGCATCATTTTGAGGTTACACCTACTATATTTTTAGTTTATAATAATTTTACCTAGTACAAATTGTGTTTTATTTTGTAGCCCATATAGCAACAGACAATAGAGCACAAGAAAGAGTTAATCCTGCCCCTCCCTGGTTCTTTTGTATATCTGTGCTACATGAAATTTTTTTAGGCAGATTAATGTGTGCTGCTTAGAGTTTAAAGGTATAGAAGGTCTTAGAATACACTTTTCTATTGCTTATATTTGCGTTTACTAGTTACTATTGGTTAAATAAGTATTCATCGCACACTTTATCAATTTTCAAAAAGTAACAATAAAACTATATTCGGAATTTTTTAAAAGTGAGCAAGCAATGAATCAGTTCTGTTTGAGAAAAATTTAGACTGTATAATCAAAGCTAAAACATTAAAAAGCAAAATGCCATTCATGAAGAAATTTTACTGATGACTAATAGTTCTATGAAAATTTTCTCAGAGTTGGAGTATTCATGAAATGAATTCCTTTTTCTCAGTCATGAATTAATATATAATACATTGTCTGATGCTGGAAAACCTGGTCTGAGCATTACTTCTTTATAATTACAATAGATTTCCAAGACTCACAATTTGAAAATCACGAAATAGATGTATTAAGCGTTTATAATTGACGACTTGATTTTATGGATTTATTAGATTAAAGAAGATTTTTACATATAGATATTGTTATTGGCTAAGTTCGAGCAAAATTAAAATTTTATGTTCATTGTAAGACCTTCCATTATGGTACCTTTAAGAACCCAATGGATACACAAGTGTTATATATAATTCATTCATTCTACCATATAACCTAGTTGTTATCATGTATTTTATTTTCTTTTACTGCAAGTCAAACTTAATTCTAAATGACTTTCTTTTATATTTAATAAAACAAAATAAGTGATTTTAATTACCGGTACTGGTACTGCAATGTTACTTCTGTTGATACAATATGTGCTCCAATTATCTTCAGATGGAATATCTTGTCAAATAATAGTCTAGTATCAATCGAAGCATTTAACAGTCACCAGCTGTTGTTTAATTCAACAAGCATCATTATGTATTTTATGGTCATATCATAAATATAACATTCTTTTGTTCACAGGAATATATATTAACTTACTTTTTTGAATGGCTTTCTGTCCACAGTGATACAAAATGATGTAACACGTTTATAACAATTATGGTAATAATTTAGAGCGAAGGAATATTGTAGTATATATCCAGTAATGACAGTGGAACTGGAAGTAGGCCTTCTATAAAAGTAGAGCACCAGCAGTGTTAAGATATCATTTCATTATCCCTCCATTATTTGACACGAATCCTTAACTTTAAACAAAGGCTCGGTAATAGTCATTCTGTAATGTATAACACGTTCACCTGCTTCCAACTTTAGCTTTAGGCTATTTATTGTCCTTTCTGTTCTTTGTTTACATTGTGGTCAGGGTAAGGGGTCATCGCTATTTTAAACTTATGTACAAATGATCTTGTCTACTAGGATGAAGTAGATCAGATTATCCAGTCACATCAGTCAATATTATCTGTATTATTACATAATTATAATGATATAAGCCTATATGTCTATCAGAATGCAAATTAGGTTGCTTGTAAAATTGAATCTTTTTATTTCATCAGAGGTTCTTATTTTGAAGAAAAAAAATTTGCTTCCCTCCTTAATTTGCAAAACATTTTGAGACTACTTAGTAGCCTAAATATGCCCAAAGATGCTTTGGAAATGATCAGACTTACAGATGGATTTTATGAAGAGGTCTTCATGCAAGTGAAATTATCCTTGATAATTCATGTCAGAGTGTGGCTTGAGCACTATGAGTCAAACACTATTTCCCCCATTATTCCTTCCTTCTTCCAATTCAATGTTGTAAACTCAAGATGCTTTTTTTCAAACTAGTGGTAGTTGTTTTCATAACATTAGAAACAGAAACATATGTCATTGACAGTCTATAAAATAATTTTATTGCACTTGATCATATTTCAATTCTGCTAGGTATCTAATACACTATCTAACCAATCTTCTAAGTCTTCAATACCAGGAACGGCATCTTGTTCTTTCCCTAATGCTGACTGCTGCTCTGATAAAGAAAAATTTAAAAACAATAATATACCTAACCAATATGATAAAGCCTGAACTAATTTTATATTCTTACAGCTGTTTTTAACTTTCTAAGACAAGAAAATAAAAATATTTAAATTAAATTCATAATTTCAAAGGTCAAACTATTCCATTATTCAGGAAAATGTGTCCTTGGACGTGTCTGCTCATTGCGATTTTTGAAGGGGTAAGACAAGTGATGATTTCAGCAAAATAAATGCCTAATAGTAGAGAGACGAATCTTCTTCATTTTAAAGTTTTTAAGAGGCACAAGATCAAAATAAGGTCAAGGTGCTTAATTAACCTTTTGAAATCTAATGTTTATATCTATATCTTCTAGTATATTTTATAATGTTTAAACTACAAACCATTTGAAGCAGTGGATTTTAAATCAGGCCTTTTTATCATACTGTCATTAGAAACTGGTTTGGAATTTTGAATGCCATCTGTACTTGTGGGATTTCCAATGGAAAGAAGTTGTTCTAGTTCACTTTCTTGTTCACTCAGAGAGGCAGTTGGTTTTGGTATCACAGATTTTGTAAATTTAGTTTGGGGAATAGCACTTTCAGATTGATTACCAAGAGTTAAGTTATTCTCAATGTTAGAAGATAAATGTTCAAGTTCAAAATCTCTGTCACCAATGTCTGTTGAATTTCTAGACACAGGTTTTGCTTTAAGATTTGAAAGTTCAGGTACTTGTAAGATATATTCTTGTGACTTCATTTCTGATTCTCTGTTCATTTGATCAATCTGTTCTTCCTAAGTAACATAATAAAACAAAATTTTTAGGCAAAATATTTCATTTCTAATGCTTTTTTATGATTTGATGTACCTTCAAAGCATAAAACATTATGGTTCTGAATGTTTATGGCTAATAAGTTTTTGTCTGGGTTAAAAGTCTTAAAAAAGAATAGTTTATGTGTTTTCTTTCTTACCAGAAATATGCATGCCATTTCTCAAACACTGCGTCTCTTTTGGGGAGTTCACATGGCTTACATTTTATTGTGTTAATCTTAATTCATTTCATTTGAAAGTTTAATTAATTCCTATAGCAACAAGCACTAAGTCTAGCTGGACTGGAGACTAACTTAATACAACTTTTTAAAATATACCGACCATTTCTCTAATACTTACAGTAAATAGATGTTGATCTAAGGCCAACTGTTTATAGAGTGGTATAGTATCTATACATGTTGATAAATCCTGGAGATCTAAATTACTATACTGACTGGAAGATATGTCAGATAATTCTTTATCTAAATTCTTCTCTGATTTAAACCGAAATTGAGACAGTGAACTACCTGAAATTTTAATACGTACGAAATTGTCAATTAATATTTGATTTCTTGTTTTACTTATAGATAAGCTTTTCAGTCAAATCTAAATAAGTATGAAAATGTCACTGATATCATATATAAATATCTTTCCAATTTTCATTCCAATGTCTGTGATATGTGTTTTTCTAGTAAACTTGGATTTGCTGATTATTAACATAAAAAAATTGGCTGAGATAGTATTATTATGGTATGTTTCGGTAATGTTTCCTGGAATTACACAAATTGAAGTCGTCTTCTCAGCTATCTTACACAAATAATGCAGGACACATGGATTTGAAGACCGAAATTTCAACATTATTTCTGAATTCTTGTTTCTGAGACTAAGGTACACTATTGGCCACTTAAAATATTCTTGTAACATCTTGTAACTGGGCAATTTTTGTAAAGTAATTTAAAAATAATCAAATCAACCAGCCTACCAGTAAGATTTAACACAGCTGAAAAGTCTGAACCTTTGCTTTCTTCCACTTTATTCTCATCAACATAAGGTATTTCATATCTATCCCAGTTACTCACTATTTTCCGTTTAGAGAATGTTTTCTTCTGATAAACTACACCTTGGGTTTGTACATCTTCCTATAACCAAAAAATAAATATGAGAAATTAGTCCAAAAATGAAGATAATAGCCATATACAGAACAAAGGTTTCAAATTTCCTTTCGTAGCAATTTCATTGAAATGGTCCAAACCTTAATTTTTTCTCACTAAAAGTTTAAGATATTCTAACAGACAGCTGAAATAGGAACTTTGGAATGTGAAAGCAACAAGTCTAAGAGGCAAAAGGTTATACCTAAATCTCTGAATATGCAATGTAATAAATCAAACCTGATCTAATATTATGCATAAAGCTAAGAAAAGTAACTTTAAACTCTAAGATGATAACCCAAACATTGCCAAGTAGTATTTACAGCACACCCTATGGATTTGAGTGGAGTTAGGATCAAAAGACAATGGGAAATAATGAGAGACAACATTCAACTGTTACTTTAATGCCAGCTAATTTTAACATTGACTTATTGTAAGTGCTATAAAAGGCTAACATTATGTATGGTACCTCTGAATCTGATGAATTAGAAACTTGTTTATTGCTGGGCCTACTTGACGAGGTACATGGATTTTCTTTACTTGAACTAGCACTGTCTTTAGAATGTTTCCCTTTTACAGGTTTACCAGAAAGTTTGATCTTATCATTTTTTGCGCCAGTGCCTAAAAAATAAACTCTTTTAGATTAATCAAATGGAACAGTTTTATAAATCATACTTTTCACATAAAAATTCATTAGGCCTACATAGAGAAAAGTTTAATGAAAGAAATTACCGTACATACTCTGTTCATGGCACTAAAGAAACACACCTTTGTATAAGATGACCCATGTCTGTAAATCATATCTTAACAAGTATTTTTATGTGCATTGGAATTTTAAAGCTTTAGATAATTTTGCTTTGATCTAAAATGACAGATTATTAGCATTAGTTGTATTTTCAAATGCAATCTCAAAAAATCATTTCTTCTTTGAAGCTGATGAATCAATTGTGATTTCCTACCTTTGCCATCTTGATTATCTTTTGGTACACCATGTTTTTGTTTATATTGTGCACTTTTCTTTTTCTTGTGCTCATCAGGTCTCATATTGACACACACACATAGATGTTAAAAAAATAAATGATATGGCTGAATAGATATATAGACAAGAGCAGGCGAGGGGAATTGACAATTTGACAGATAGGCCCACTCTTAGTTCAGTCTGATCTATATTTTCGAATATCTATCAATGAGTAATAAGGGAGTTAGATTTTCCCTATTTACAGATATTCATAATATTTTAACAAAGTCATTGAGCATCGTGAAGCTAAAAGCAATTTCAAGCCAAAGTTTTTACAAAAATAACTGAGCAAGCCAAGTCAAAAACAGGATTTGGTTTGTTATCTCCCTTGGTGAAGTCAGTCTAAAGATTGGACATCGATAATAGGTCTTAGAGTTAAAATGAACAATTTAAACTTGGTCAATTGGAGCTAGGCCCTTTATTCACCAGTTAATATACCAACTGTTATAAATAACATAAAAAAATAAATAAATATCTGAAGAACTAAGTAAACATCATTATCGTTATTTTCAAAAATGATGAAGTTTAATGAGTTTTTAAATTTTAAGTGATTCTGTTACTTCACGGTAAGTTCACTAAAGAATATATTATACTCATAATGACCATTCTTGAGAACTAAATTTTTTTTGTTCATGCCAAGACGCAGAATATCCCTTTAAATTCATAAATGTTCTGATTCAATAGATGATTTCCCCTAACAAGTTATAACCTTTTTTAAACATAGAAGCATACTACAGTTCTATATTTTTAAGTGATGCATGAAGAGGGTCATTAAGTTGTCAGGTCTATGAACAGATATTACACACAACCTCATAAGCTCCAAACCACAAATAATTTCTTGTCCAGTTGTTGCATCCTTGTCTATGTTTGGCACATCGTAATAAACCGCTACGGTGACACCATCGTTCTCACAGTAACCGGTTGATGACACCCCCTTCCAAAAAAACACCCCAGTGATAAGTAGCCTACAATCGAAAGCAAAAAATTATCAAATTAGGCCTTCATTTATTTACAAGTAAGGTAGAGTGGGGCAAAACGCACCCCTAAAGGGGAAAATGGCGGCACATCTTTATTTAAAGAGAAGAGTATACGGAAATTGGATTGCAAATACATGTTACTTTACTTCATCTTTATATAATACCAATTATTAGATATGGGATAAATTGGGACTGCAATCGCACCCCAAAATACTTTTCCAAAGTGGGCGTTATTCCCCACCTCTGAGGCAAAACGCCCTCTTGCATGCAAACTAGCTATCTAGCAAAATTTATTCAAATATTTGTAATTCCAACCCTTTAACAAAACATGATATAGTCTCCAACTACATGTATATTAATCGGATACGTCACTTTCACAATTTGGACAAAAGAAGAAAAATGATCCTGCAGTGCATACTTCATGTGCCCACTTTTGACATTGACTACATTGTAGCCTACTACACACGTTTATCTAATTTCGAAATCGCAGATATAATTTTCGTCGGTTTTTTTTAGAAGACTTTGATAGACCTTTACCCCTAGGCAAATTTGTTTTAGACGACCTTTTACGTATTTTTTCTAGGGGATTGGGGTAAGGCGCTCACGGGCGTTATGCCTCAAACCTTAGGGCGATTTGTTCACTCCCTTTTTACAGCCATTTTTCCCATTAGTTTTATCGGACATAGGAAGTTTTCCCTCAGTGCATTTTTAATTTGAATGAATCAACTTTCAAAAATTTAACATTTTTTAAGGAATGTCGCTGATTTACATCATTAATAATATCTTACTTACATTTGAACGAATTTCAAAGATTTTTCGCTTAAACATTTAAGGCTCATTTACGATGGTCAGGCGTTAACTATTCGCTTCTGCTGACGGATAGTTATCGCATCACGTGGAGTGGGCGTTTTTCCCGATAAGCTCTGTAAAAACTCATGTTCAAATAGGCTTATAAATTTATTAACAAGCATCATCACCACATCGATATTTGGCACCGGGATCCATAGTTTAAGAAACATAAAGCGAAAGAAAAAGAACGTTTCTTTAACTACATGTACACTGCAACTTTACCAATAGATAAATTGAGCTGTTCCTTTGAAACCAATAAAATTAAAGGAATTCTACCCAGAATATCAAATTGTAAGTACTATAAACATTATCTCTGTATATGACATTGCTGCCACCGTCAGCATTGAACATTAGTGCTTAGTGCCTTGTACAAAACACTTGGATGCCAGAGTTGAGAGATCTTTACCCGTTTGATCTTGCATCAGTGGCAATTCCACAAAACATTCCTGTTGACGGCGAAGAACGATTGCCTTCTGAGTAAAAATACAAATAACATTTTAGGAGTTGAAATAATAAAAAAAAGGATTTTAGGATTTCCCCTTATTTCAACATTGCACCTTATTATTAATGCAACATCATGCAAAAGCCTACTCTTCTTGCGATTTCCAACTGTCAATGGATCTTTAACGTGTACAGCCTGTAGCACACATGGCCTCGGTTGATTTTCAGATCCGAACCACTGGAGAGAAACCCTATACGTTTTAATTTTTTATTAAGTCGTAGTTATAGCACATGTGAAAACACTGGACAAACCCTTTAATTGTGAAGTTTGTCAATCCGTAAAAAGAATATTTAACTAGATATCTGAAACACACTGGAAATAAGAATCTCTCGAGCCACAACGATTCTATTCTTTAACAATTCACCCTAAAACATGATTGTTCAGGAAAGGAACCTTACTTGTGATTTATGTATAGTCATTTAGTCTAAAAGATTCTTTAACCTGTCATCTGAAAACAGAGAGAAACCCAATACTTGTGAAGTTTGTAGCAAGTCATTTGGTGTCAAACATGCACAAACTTTTCAGGGGAAACAAATAACGTTTTTTTTTTAACTATAGTGTATTCTATGTTAGTTTTATCAATATATATCTATGTTGGAGTAAATCAAATGTGTATTAAATTGTCTATTTCTCTTTATTAAACCTATACCCGAAACTGTTTAGTACTGTATCAGTCATAGGGGAATTGTTCAATATTTGGTATGATGGGGTATGTTTTTTTTTCCTATAAGAATGCATTTATAAAATCTAGTTTAGAACTTCAAGGCCAAGTTTCACAAAATAATCTCTCATAATACTTATTATAAAATAGATTGCAAGATTTTTTGTGGAACAAGGGTTTAATTTGTTTTTGATTATTATTGTATTAGCCTGCTAAAAGACAAGTGAGGAAACAAACGTGTACATATGCAATAAGAATGGCTAAATATTTTATGTCTTGTGATCATCACTGTAATTCTAGCATTCATTCATTGGAGTATTTCTGCACTGATTTTTCAAGCTAAGAGGGTGGGACTTGGCAAGAACAGCAGCCTGGGTTTATTGTCCCATATGGCACTTTAAGCATGTAAGCTCCTCTAATTTCCCTGGCAGTGAAGGAAATCAGACTTCATATACATTTTAACCATTTCCAACTTCCACCGATGCACAAGTCCATACTATGATGACTGTAACAATATTATTGGGGGGGGGGGGGGGGAATACACACATCAAGAAATGTCTTGACCTTCTCATATCTAATATTTTATTTAAAACTAATTTTTTCTGTGGGCAGGACTATTCCTGTCCAGAAAGTTGTTTCTTCTCCACCTCTTTTTCTAAAAGTTTCTTTTGAACATCTTCTCTTCTTAATTTACTAAAAAAAAACATCATAAAAATGTAAGTCAGTTGGAAAGTTGGTGCTGCATTTAAAACAAACTACATGGATAACGAAAGAGGCTAACAATTGATGATGGGCCACAACTCTGTAACACTGGCTGCTGGTTGGTTAGTAAATTTAAATTTTGTTCACAAGCAGCGATCAATGGTGTAATAAAAAAGGAAGCCATCCAGATGTAAAATCCTACAGTATGACAACTTTAAATATATAAGTACTGTAAGGCTAGAAATTAGTCAACAAATTAATGCAACATGGGTTATAGAGACTAAAATGTGAGTAAATGGAGCAGATCCACAACCTAGATTAGAGACATTTACCTCTTAGCATATAGTACACGCACAAACAGACACAAACATTAGTTCTCATGTGGAAAAAAATATCCAAATGACAAAAATTTTAGATAATTGTACTCGCACATGGAACTGCTTCAAGGAGAAGAGTATGAATAAATTCCGCCTGATAGCTGGTGCGAAAGGATAACTACCTGTTCAGTGTAGGTTCTTTATAAGATACTGATGCTGCAGCTCTTCTGCTTTTTCTCTCTCTGAAAAATAAATTAATAAAGTAAGATTCAATACCAGTTTAAATATATTTCTTAAATTATAATATTTTAATCTTTTGACCATAATCTTTCATTTATGTAATAGAATTGGCAATAAGAATATAGGGTTATTCAGTATTTTACCAGAGTCATAGATTTAAAATACATTTACAAGCTTTTCAAACAATTTTATATTTTCAATTGTCATTTTTAACCATGGGAAAAGAAACCTTGACAACTCAAGTGTTTTACATCAACTATAATCATTCAAAAAAAAGTTTATTGAAAAATGGTCAAATTTCGAACTTGATGATCTCTTTGTTATAGATAGTAACACGAAATTTCGAAAACTCAAGTTTTCAGGTTCAGGAAAGAAGATGCACTTACCCATTGATGACATCTAAACTATCTCTACTACCAATGCTTTCTACGGTCTAAAATATAAATCAACCTGATCAATAACTATAATAATAATTACTGTTTATCAAACTCTAAAGATAGTTTGCCAGGCAAGATAATATATGCCCACTATCAGCATTGAATTTGAATAAAGACGTGGCAGTAGACTAATATTCACCTGAATGAAATATTCAACCTATGGTCAAACACTTCTTTTCTGGGGTGATAAATGTACAATATTACTAAGTTTCATTTAAATCTGTCAACCTTCTTACACAGTCTTAACCTAAAAAAGAAGTAACTTATTAAATATTTTTTGATATTTTGGACTTTCAATAAAGTTCATATAATTTCAGCAAGTTTCATCAAAATCTGTCAACAAGGTCAAATTCATATTAAAATTTTTCGATATATTTTTCTTTTTTTAAATAGGGTTCATCCTTGTATGATAAATAACAATTTCAGCAAGTTTCATCAAAATCAGGACAGAATTGCGTTTTTTATAGTCTTTAAGAGCTAAAAACAAACGCAATTTGAAGAACAAGGGCAATTAATTCATTATGAAATATTTTTTGATTTTTTTTCAATCTCAATAGTTTTTATCGTTATAACAAACAATTTCAGCAAGTTTTGGACCGGGAAGAAAACAATATACACTCCACATTAATGTGGGCGTATAAGAAAGCATTTAAAATTTTTGGAATTAAGCTAACCCTTTTTGATGTACTTGTTCTGTTATTCAGAGATGATTTTCTCCCATTTGTAGTCTGTTTGACCAATGGACAAAGATCAGGTGTGATAATGGACTGTTTAGATGAAGAAGGTGAAGATGTTACAAAAGATTTTGTACTGCTCTTGATACTTGGTCTATTTTTAAAAACTGTACAAATTGAATCCTCTGAAACTTTCACTGCAGTTTTTGTCTTCAGATTAATCAGGTTTTGTGAGGAAAAATCAGAATCTTTTGTTGAATCTTCTACAACAATTTTAGGCACTACTTCAAACTTAATGTTGTCCCTTAGCGGAGATTTCACAGCACTATTTGGGTCTAAATCATTTGATTCTTGTCCTCCATTTAGAGCATCTGAATTTTTACTGTTTTCTGAACTCCTTGGACTTTTTCTAACCCTCGATCTACTTCTTCTTTTAGGTGCAGGGCTTCTGACTATTTCATCTGAATCCGAATCACTTATATCTAACCTCTCACATCCTTTCCTGTTTTGGGATCTGTCCCGTTTCAAAGACTGTTTTTCATTTTCAATTTGATGGTTTACACTATTTTTCAAAGATTTCATTTCAGAATCATCATTCTCTGGTAAATTGTTTCTTCCTTTGCTTTTTGATCTGCTTTTCTCAGACACAGAAGTACTTTGAGGTGTCTCATCTTGAGCTTTTGGTCTCCCTCTGCTACGAGATCTTCCTCTTCTAACAACCAGTTTTTCTTCTGGGCTACATGTCTTCAGAGGGACACTATATTCTCTAAATTTCTGTTTGTCTGTTTCTGATGAAAAATGTTTTCCATCTTTATCAATACCAAATGTGTCCTTCAAACCTTCAATCTTCTCTGGTAAATTATTTCTTCCTCTACTTTTTGATCGGCTTCTCTCGGACACAGAAGTACTTTGAGGCGTCTCATCTTGAGCTTTTGGTCTTCCTCTGCTACGAGATCTTCCTCTTCTAACAACCAGTTTTTCTTCTGGGCTACATGTTTTCAGAGGGACACTATATTCTCTGAATTTATCTGATTCTGTTAATTGTTTATCTTTATCAATACCAAGTCTGTTTTTCAAAGCCTCAATCTTCCTAGTGACATCTTTAGTACCAATTGGATGTGTCACATCGTCTTCCGTTGGTTTAATGTCCCCCTCATTCTGAAATATACTCTTCCTTTTAGATCTACTTGTGGAGTGCTTTTCAGTGCTTGTCTCCTCTTGTTTGTCCAATAGCATAGGAACCACTTCATTTTTGTTATTTTCCTGAATTACTCTTGTTCTACTTCGAGATCGTCTTCGTATTGGATTAGTGGATTTTTTAGGGCTATCTAACTTCAAGGGTACTGTGTAAGTATTTGAACAGCAAGGTTGGGAACCAGATTCTGTGTTAGCTTCTTTCAATGTTTTTCCACAACTTCTGAATCTACCTCTTCTGTTTTTATCAGCTATAGCTTTCTCAGGGCTCACCATTTTCATGGAAACAGTGTCGGACGCTGGAGAATCATCTACTGTATTGGAATCACAGACATCATTAGAAACTTTCAAGGTTCTTTTTCGACTTCTTGATCGACTTCTCATAACATCTTTAGAAAAATCTTTTGTTGGGCTGTAAGTTTGATGACTCGTTTGTTCAGTTGTGTCTGAGTTTTTCAAAGTATTTCCTCTGCTTCGTGATCGACCCCTCTTTTGTGTTTCTTGCTTCTCTGTCCTCTGAGCTTGTTGCTGCTCTGGGGAACCAGTTTTCATAGGTACAGTATAAGTTTCACCATTATTGGTGTCTTGGAGTATTGGTTTGTGACTTTTGGATCGGCCCAATTTTTCCTTTGGGTTTTCCGTATGCTCTTTTGTTGGATGGCCTGATGTATCATGCACTGATAGACCATTTTGGCCAAGATGGAAATCTGATTTTGATGAATGTATACCATCTGAATCTGAAAATTCTTCTGGTTTCTTTGAGTGTTCTTTACTAAGTGATTTGATTTTCTTTAACAATTGAGAATCAGATTTTGATGAAACAAGACTTGATTTTGATGACTGATTGTCAGAACTGTCTTTAACTTTAGATCTGCTTTTGGATTTGACAGGTTTATTTTCTTTTATCACTTCTGTTGAATTCCTTTCACCTCTAGGAAGTTGAATATCTTCAGGAATTTCTTTATAAGATTCAGGTAGCTCTATAGTTGGTGATTGCATGGAAAAATCAAAAACTGGTATCTTTGATGGTGATGACTTTGTTTTCTCAGGAACCTTTATTACTTCTTTCTTACGCGATTTTGATTTGACTTTTGGTTTTGGGATGATCATGTCTCGGACATTACAAATCTTAGTTCGATCTCTAGATGTTAATAACAGTTTATTGGCAGGTTTCTCCTTAGAATTAACCTCTGCACTTATAGTGGGTTCAAGAGTTTTTGGAGCTTCTTCACAAGATGTGTGCTTTTCTTTTAACATAATCTCTTCTTTTTGCAGATTTAAATCCTTTAATAAAATTGCTTTTTTAAAAACTTTATTCTTTTGAGGTCTTTTATTTTTAGTTTGCTTTGGGATATTTGAAGTTGTAATATTGTCACTTTCACTTGTAAAATCACAAACAGACAAATTTATTGGCTGAAAAGTCTGATTAAAATCTTCCATCATTTCCACATCATCATCAGCATGATTTTCATCTACCAAGTCAGGCATCATACCAATTGGTATGGCCAAAAAAGTTTCTTCAGTTTGTTGAACTGGTTTGGCAAAAGAAGGAGCTTTGATTATTACACTTGAAGGATGTCTGCCTTTGTTAGTAACTGAATTGGTATTACACATTTTTTCATCAAATTGTTTTGTATTTTCACTTGGTTTAACTGGCTGTCTAGCTGCCAGTTTTTGATCTAAACTAAGACGTGATCTACAAATTTTTCGATCAATCCTGTCAACTTTGTTTTTTTCGGAGCAATTTGGTTGACTTTTTGATGCTTGTGTGGGTGATCTGAAAAATAGTAATATAGTCAAATTGATCAAAGCTATCATGTAATTCTGAACTTCATCATATAAAATCTTTAGCAGGGTACTCACTACTCTAGACAAAAAACACAGATGAAGTAATGATGTACATAAATTATTTCATTGGTTAGTACTTCAGCATAGGTTACCCTAAAAGACTTATGCCACAACAATGGGCAAACCCATCTTGTGGTTCTAATTTTCAAAGTTTTCATCAATTAATCAGCCATAGTCGATCTGAAAAGAAACAATACTGTTTAAGGAAATGCTGGAATTTAGTGTGTACCAAGTTTCATTGCTGTGGCATTATTTTTTAGCCCCTCTCGTATAAATAAGTAAAAAATACCTAGAACTTAATGATGTTCTCTTTTTCATATCAAGAGTTGTTGAATTAACAATTAATTCTGTGAGATATCTATTTAACATAATATCAATTTTCTCTGTAGCTCTCTGGAATGTAAAATTTATAAAGAATATATGTCAGAATTTGAAGAAGTTTATCAATTAGGCTCCAAATTCATACATTATTACATCAGAATTTTGACTGCCTGGTAGCAACAATATATGGTAGAGGGGTAAAAGTACTGATAGGCAATAAGCAATTACTATTGTAAACCATCTAAACATACATCTAGAAATAAATAAGTCTAATTAAAATATAGACCTAACTTTCGTTGATATCTTATAAGTTTCGTTTCGAATGTTTTTATTATCTATTGGCTTTTTACTTAACCACTACAGTTAGGTCTAACACTGCCCTTCCATACGGACTGTTCGAATGACATTTCACCATTGTCCATTTGCGTGGAATGGAAACCACGTGATTGGTTAAAACTGAGTTAGGTCAAAGGTCGTTCAAACAGTTCGTATTGAAGGGCAGTGTTAGACCTAACTGTAGTCGTTACGTACAAAGCCAATACCATAGCTAATAAAAACATACAAAATGAAACTAATAAAATACGAACAAAAGTTAGGTCTATATTTTAATTAGATAAATAAGCTAGACATCACATGGATCTTTTAACTTTGATTTTCAAATTTCGGGAGTTATTTCATACGTTTTTTGAACACACACTACCAATGATAACTCAGTTCATAAATATAGCAGGGGGTGTAATACTAATAGAATCTACAGCAGAATTAACACTATTTGAATATGCTTTATTCATTTATGATCTTACAGTGAAGTTAATAATTGTATGTAGAAAGTCAGGTTAAATTAACTGCCTGATAATACTAAATAGTTCAGACTTTTGTCGATAACCAAATAGTGCTGAAAATTTTTTTTATAAAGTCATCCAAAAAATTTGGATTTGTACTATTCCTTAGAGGCAGTAGTCCTGAATTATATCCTATACCTTCATCATACAGTAAATTATATGCCTGAATCAAAACCCAGACCTCCAGGTTATTGTGACTATAAGATTAATAAACTTATCATAACCTTTTTCCTGTAAATGACCATTGTTTTATATTGATAAAACTACCTACCTCTATCCCAATCTTTGTATCCCTTTCATAAATCTTTTGTAAATCATTTTTTTCCATTCTCTTTTTGTTCAGTAGGATCATGTCATCTTGGTTTTCTTGCTGTAACTTAACGTATTTTTGATTTAAATTTCCAAGGGTTATCTTGGCCTTCTGAACATCCAAAGCCAAAACTCGATTTTTTCCTCTCAGACTTTCTTTAGAGATAGAACCCATAGCTAGAATTAGAATTAATTTCAAAAAATATTATTTCAGCAACACTGATATATCTATAATAGTTACATGTACCGGTAACTATAATAATATTAACTTTTATACTACATACCCCTCCATTTTACATTGTAACATTACAGTCCAACCCGGATATAACGATTCGGCTTGTAACGAAAATCTGCCTATAACGGCAACTTCCGAAATCCCTGACCCTCGCTAACGTTAAATTCCTTGACAAAAACACAGTTATAAAGAAATGGCTATAAAGAAAATTCGCTTATAACAACAGATCATTTCCCCAAGAGCTATTTTCAATTGAATTTTTCCCCGATATAACGATGACTGAAGAAATGGATATAACGAAATTCGGATATAAAGAACATATCCGACGGTCCTACGAAAATCTTTATATGCGGGTTCAACTGTATATGAATTTTTTTAACTAATTTTGACTGATTGAACTTGAAATGATTGAAATCTGTAGATTTAAAATCGATACTTACAAACATTACATAGTTTAGTAGAAATAATCTTCTTTCTTCGACCTGGAGTATTATAATGAGTTGATTTAGACTTCATTTTAGCCCTAATACTGGATAGAAAACTTTCCTCATCTACAGATATATCCTCTTCTTTGATCTAAAATGTCAAAAATAGTTCTTGATTAAAACTTAGATTATTACAAGTCTAGCTCAAATCTTTACCTTTGAATTATCAAAAGACTGTGAGTGTCTAGCACAGCTTTCTAAATATGAACTGCTAGATCATACTGAAAATAGAAATGGTATTGCCATTGGTATGTACTTATGGAAGGAAAGAATCCAAAATTGTAAAATCTTGAAAGACAAATGTTATCAGCAGGGCTGTTAACTAATTTTTTCCACAATCGGACATTTTTTAAACAATGTTTTAGTGGTGACAAACTATGCTTTAAAATCTTTTTTTTTAATTAACTGACCTATTATGTATTTCAATATTTATAGATCATTTTATATGTACAATCGGTTATATACAATTGGCACATAATGCCAAGAATCAAAAATAAATCTTATTAAATGTATATTATACACATACACCAGGGGTGTCAATAATATTCTGAGCAGGAGGGGAAGGGAGAAAAGTAAGTGGCTGCACAAATAAATGTAGAGTAGCATTGCTTGGCACAAGAGCTTGAAAAATTTTGTTTTACAAATGAGCAATTTGAAGCTGAATTATTAGGCTGATAATTCATTCTTAATCACAACCACATAGAGCATTATGTTAAAATAATTATATTAATTCAAATACCATTATTTAATACAGAGTACTCTTGAGTAATCAGACATTCACTGGGACCGCAAGATAATGTGGGATTAGCAAGATTGTCTGATTACTCAGATTTTCAAGAAATTTTATTATGTTCCACATTTTACTATTTATATCTAAGTGACCCACGTAACATAAGCAGTGCATACCCCGCACACATCAGCATTGTTAAATCATTTTTCCTTTGATTTAAAGAATTTATATATACAACCAAACCCTTCTTCTAAATCGTCGAATCGAACCTGGTGGCAGTCTCGTTCAATCCAATGCTCACAAGTTTCATAAAAATACATTGAAAACTATAGCTTCTATTGCACACACAATAAAATTTGGACATGCATTTACTTAGTCTAGGGCATTAACTAAAACGTTCATTGGAAAATCATCAAATTCAAACACACTGCCATCTTCTCAATTCCAACAATATCTGCCAAAATTGTAGCTTCTATTGCATCTACAATAAAATTTTGACATGATTTTACCTAGTCAAGGGCAATAACTCAAAAACTGTTCTTTGAATGAAGGTGTATAAGAATTGATTTTGTATTTTATTATTAGTGGGGTAAAACTTATTTCAATTAATTCATAATGTTTTTACAAAGTGATATTTAAACGTTTTATTGCCTTTTGCTAGAGATAATAAATGGAATACCAAAATGCCATTGTTGTTGTGGAAAATATTAAGGAATGTGGGCAAGTACGCATGCAAGCATACTGAACAACAACAGCGTCCGCTTATGTACCGAACTAACAGACTGGATGATCAAAAAAAAGATCAACGACATTTGAGACTTGACGTACAAACCTATGGTAGTACCCTACCGAGGGAAATCCTGTCATAATTAGCCTAATTTACGAGTTAATTAAGGACTTGTGGGACCATCTGGTATTTTTCCCAGTCATAAGAACACCTCTACTTTCTATTGATATAAGTATTACCGGTCCAAGTATGGTATATAGATGTATATATATGAAAATAAGGGAACCCTTGTTTAAGGGCTATAACTCGCAAACATTGTTAAATTCGAAATTGACCACGGTCTTATCAATTCCAATGCTCACACCAAGTTTAAACAAAATCCATTGAAAATTGTAGCTTCTATTGCAACCACAATGAAATTTTGACACAAATCAGTCAAGGGCAATAACTCAAAAACCTTTCATTGAGAAATTAACAAATTCGAACATGACCGCCGTCTTATCAATTCCAATGCTCATGTAAGCATATAAAAACTTAAGTCAGGACGTCCAAGTAGGATTCTTTTCTCAGAAAGGTGATACCGATAGCATGGGCGTTTATATACAACGAAGCTACAACAAATGGCAGCAATAAATGTTGACGGACGAACCGACGGACAGGGTGACGACAATAATTTGTTGTATTTAATTATTCTCAATGCTGAGTTACATTACTTACATTTTTTATTAGAATTAATCCACTCTAATTCAGATTTAATACGCCTTTTTAACGCCGACTATCATTTGTCTTACTTTTCATGTATCGTAGTTCAACCGGAACCAAATTTCATTGGTACATTTTTCTGCGTGAGGCATAACACTTTTTGCCCCATCGGTACGAGCACGCTTAGCTGGACGGTAAGGCATTGTATTAATTTAAAAATTAATTAATGTAAAAATTATACCACGACACTAGTGATTAAACACGATTGGTGAAGTTGGACTCATGACCCAAGACATTTGATGGAAAGGTAACGACCTTGATCTAAAACACAGGGTCATCGGCGGTGCTTAATGATTTTATCCCAATCATGTATTATCTAATTGACGATATGAAAAAACCCAACTCCTTCGAACAACAAATTTTTGCCCCATGGCCTTTATCAAGTGGAATTAGAACTACTTGAAACAAAAACAGTCAGAATAAAAGAAAATATTTCCACATTAAATTTAATTAGTCGCATTCCTTGCTGCATTACAAATTTTGTAACGTCATAGATTATCTTTGGTGTTAATTTATTTTCACATTGCATCCGTTTGGTGTTCGAATTTCGAGTTTTTTATTCACTGTTCTTCTATTATTAGCGTATAAAATTTACTTTCGTTTGCTGTTCGAGATAAGACGATACTGTTAAATAACTCTGCGTGGTTTTTAAAGTGGCGCATTATTAGTTTATCTCTCTGATGTTTGAAATCATTTCTATGCTCACTTATCCTTTCCTTTTCATATAAGAAGAATTCCCTTCAGGAATAAATAAGAGTACGAATTAATTGACGATAATTGATCAAAATGACTAGATGTCGGATTATACAGATTTTTTTTGAGCGTCGGGACCACTAATTGGTGCCGAAATTCAGGATCGACAGATTCAATATGATATAAAATATTTGTTTATTTTTAGTTCTATCACAGGCAGTGGATGAGCTGTCAGTGTGGTATTCTACCGTTAGATCACTAGGCCTGTACTAGTATAATATATAAATAGTCTATTTATATGTAGGCCAATATTATAGTAGGATAGGCCTAGTGATCTAACGGTAGAATACCCCACTGACAGCTCATCCACTGCCTGTGGTTCTATTTAACTTAAAGACAAATTTGAACAGATTTATAATATGCCATTCAATATGAAATTACTCTTATTAAATTTAACAGATATAAATTTAAAGGAATACTGTGTCTCAGAATGGGCATAAAGAATGGTCAATGAGTATATATTCATCAGTGAACTTACCTGGTGTCATAAAGGAACAGAATCCCTTCTAATCTGGAAACTTCGAAAATATATGTCATATTTGAAAAATCCTTAATCACTTTATTAAGTGTTTTCAATAATCTAATGCATCATTACAGATAAATGCTAAGATTGTTTGATATTTTTTTTTATGTTCTTTTACATGGCAGCAGGTATATATACTGATGAAAATAGCTCTTATTAGCCTAGTTGAAATTTTTATGTTCATTCTAAGACCTATTACAGAGCAGGTCATAAAATTTTGATATTGTTAAATCAAAAAAATGTAGGCCTATAGTTTTGAGTTTTCAGCAAATAGGCGCAGAAACAATCTACATTTAGCCCTAAAATGATTCTTTTGTTTTGTTTTAAACCCAGTTGATTTAACAAATGCTAATATAAACTGCTTGGAAGCTGCCAGATCTGTAATAAACAGGTCTAGTTGTATTTATAACTTATACAAACTGATCAGAACTACCATCCTTTCAATATGACGTCTAGTGAATTTAATTTTTTTCATTTCAGATATCATTACCAACATGGAATTAATTAACATGACAATCCCGAGAAAAGTAGAACACTGGGCTCATAAACACCCAGATGATGAGGCATTGGTGTTCGTATCAAAAGATGGTCCTAGAATATCCTTAACTTGTGCAGATGTTTACAACAAGTCTAAAGACTTTGGTTTACACTTGCTACAACTGGGTGTTTCTCCTAGAAGTGTGGTGGCAAATCTCATCGTCGATTCACCCCAAGCTTTCTTGGTCTTTTTTGGAACACAATTTGCTGGCTGTAAGACCATGAAGCTTGTTATTGGGCCTGGGGATGAGGAATTTCTGCTTCATTCATTAAATACTAGCAGCTGTCAAACAATAGTGATTTCTTCTGATCCAGAAAATGCTGCCACAAAGATTTTATCTAAATTAGTCCAGAGAATAACGGGAAATAAAGTAACTTCATCAGCCATACCTAGCTTGAAATTTGTCGTATATGGTACATATGGGGATTTGAACCAGGCTGATTTTATATGGGAAGAGGAAGTCAGCAATTCAAGTTCTATAGATACCGAGGATACAATGGATAATGGTGGTGCTTTAATGGTTAGTTCTGGAACTACAGGTCGCAGCAAAATAGTAGAACTTTCAAGACCAGGTCTAGATAAGAGTATGCATATGATGTTCGAATTGGCTAAGGATTGGTTTCCAAATTCAACTATGTTGAATTTTCGACAACTCTATTGGTTTCTTGGCACACCACATTGGTATTTATGTACAGGGAACAGAAGCGTACATGTAGATAACAGATTCCCAATTCCAGAAGATGATTTACCTAGATTTCTCTGTGGCATTATCATAAATGAATCTTGTGAGTGTGCTAAAATTGATCAGATCCAGTGTTCCAAATTCAATTATTTTCTTCAAAATGACCACAAATTAAGAAACAACTGGCCCTTGAAAAATGTCTGGATTGGAGGTAGACCTTTAACACAGTCTATAAAGGAAGTAATTGGTACAGTTTGTGATACTGTATACAATATGTATGGATCAACCGAAATGAACCTAATCAGTATAAAAAAGGTCGAGAAGGATACAGAATTTGAAGACTTCAATGCAGGTTCCTTTGTATATGATATTAAGATGAAAATACTTGACGAAAATTTAAAAGAAGTTACGAATGGGGAACTTGGACACCTGGCTTTTCAGAGTAGTCCATATTTTTTTGTTCGCTATGTTGGTAATGAGGCATTGACGAAACAGTCTTTTAGCAAAGATGGATTCTATTTTTCTAATGACTACGGATGTTTGAATCTTAATGGAGAGCTAATAATACAGGGACGTGTAGAAGATACTGTGTCAAGGGATGGAAATATTTTCCATGCAACACAGATAGAAAGTTTAGTTCGAAAAGCTGCTGGTGTTGACCAAGTTGCTGTTATTAATGTTACTGTGAACCAGAAAGAAGATTTATGTGCCTGTATAGTTCCTCAATTTGGGATGTCAGTTTTAGAAAAAGACGTAAAAGAATTTTGTAAAAATGAGTTTGGTAAAGATCCGTATCTGAAACGAGGTTCTCCTGGATATTATATGATTTTCAAACAATTACCTACCAATAAAAATGGCAAAGTTGTAAGAGGCACCCTACGATCAATTGCTGAAAAATCACTAAATTTGTAAATTAACTTAAATTTTGTATATTAAATGTGTAATAATCATTTGATGTAGGTGCACTTCTTGAACTTAAATCCCTTTAACCCTGCCCCACTTTATATCTAATATACTTGAATCCCTTTAACCCTGCCCCACTTTATATCTAATATACTTGAATCCCTTTAACCCTGCCCCACTTTATATCTAATATATTTCCATCTCTTTAACCCTGCCCCACTTTATATCTAATATACTTGAATCCCTTTAACCCTGCCCCACTTTATATCTAATATACCTTACTTACATCCCTTGAACCCTACCCAACTTTACATCTAATACTTAAATACCTTTAACCCTGCCCCACTTTCAATCTAATATATTTCCATCTCTTTAACCCTGCCACACTTTATATCTAATATACTTAAATACCTTTAACCCTGTCCCACTTTCAATCTAATATACTTAAATCCCTTTAACCCTGCCCCACTTTATATCTAACATACTTAAATCCCTTTAACCCTGCCCCACTTTATATCTAACATACTTAAATCCCTTTAACCCTGCCCCACCTCATATCTAATATACTTTAATCCCTTTAACCCTGCCCCACTTTATATCGTATATCCTTAAATCCCTTTAACCCTGCCCCACTTTATATCTAACATACTTAAATCCCTTTAACCCTGCCCCACCTCATATCTAATATACTTTAATCCCTTTAACCCTGCCCCACTTTATATCTAATATACTTAAATCCCTTTAACCCTGTCCCACTTTCAATCTAATATACTTAAATACCTTTAACCCTGTCCCACTTTCAATCTAATATACTTAAATCCCTTTAACCCTACCCCACTTTATATCTAACATACTTAAATCCCTTTAACCCTGCCCCACCTCATATCTAATATACTTTAATCCCTTTAACCCTGCCCCACTTTATATCTTATATCCTTAAATCCCTTTAACCTTGCCCCATTTTTATATCTAATATACTGTACTTAAATCCCATTAACCCTGCCCCACTTTATATATAATATACTTAAATCCATTCAACCCTGCCCCACTTAATATCCAATATACTTAAATCCCTTTAACCCAGCCCTCCTTTATATCTAAGTAGCATGGCTGTATATAAATCAAGTACAGAACAAAATAACACCAAAATTTTATCTCCTACATGTTTCAGTAGTATCTTCAGAGAGACATTACATAGTTACAATAATGAAGTTGACGTACATTTTTAAATAAAATATTCCACTTTTAAAATTCTCTCTCTTTTTCACAGTTGTTCAGGAGCTGATAGGATGGAAATAGGGCCTACTTTGACATTTTATTGGTCACGGGTGCACTCGTCCAAATGTTTACTCACTGATATCATTCAATATTCTGGATATTACTCTCTCTTAGATATTCCGTTTGTCCAATGTATTGCTCCTTATCACCCAGATTACATTGCGAGAGGCATGCGAGAGGCTTTTACATGAAATGGCCCTATATATATATACATGTATATCCTTGCTTTTATTTTTCATCCTTACCAGTACAGTGAAAAGATTTCTACTACCGGTATATTGAAGACAAAGCTATTCAAAGAGTTGTCAAGGTCTATTCTTTTGGTGTATTAGTTTCTATAGGACCGCTTTTATCAATAAGTCTACCGGTCCTACACTTCTCTCTGGTGCAAGTGCACACAGGATAGTCCCCTTAATCTCTTAAACTCTGTCCAAATTCATATCTACTACAATATATGTATCTCCTATTAGTTCAGCGAAACCCTTTTCAAAAATAAAATTTATATTAAGCTTATATTGAGAATAAAGCTTTAAATTCTGTGGACCTTTTCTTATAATCACTGGCCAGGCAAGGTAAACATACGGCCGCACACAGGCTTATTATTTCTATTATGCTTGAAAAAGTTAAAGATAGCTTGCCAGGCAAGGTAACATACGCCCACTGGCAGCATTGAATTTGAATAATAAATTGAGCAATAACTCAAAAACATTCACTGAATGAATATTGAAATCAAGGGCAAAAACCGTCAAATCGTCAAATTCAAACTTGACCACCATCTTATCTTTTTCAATACTCATACCAAGTTTCATCAAATCTCTTTAAAAATTGTAGCTTCTTTAGCAACCACAAAATTTTTTGACGCAACTTTACTTAGTCAAGGGCAATAACTCAAAAACCATTCATTAAAAATGTCATCAAATTCAAACTTGACTACTTGTCTACCAAGGTCCATAAAAATCCTTTGAAAATTTAAGCTTCTTATTGCAACCACAACAGAATTTTGACGCAATTTTACTAAGGCATGGGCAATATTATATAACTCAAAACCGTTCAGTGAAAAATTGTCAAATTCAAACTTGAGGTCTAATCGATTCCAATGCTCACACCAAGTTTCATCAAAATCCTTTGAAAATTGTAGGTTTTATTGCATCAACAATACAATTTTGACAAGATTTTACTAAATGAAGGGCAATAACTCAAAAAATCGTCAAATTCGAACTAGACCACTGTCTTATCAATTCCAATGCTCATACCAAGTTTAATAATAATAATAATTATAATGATAATAATAATAATAAAAACTTTAATGACAAACAAGGGTGAAAATTAGGCCAAAGGCCTCTTCACAATTTTGCCCTGAAAATATGAAAATATCAATACATGAAAAAAAAAAAAAAAAAAAAAAAAAAAAAAAAATACTAATCCATAATCCATTGAAAATTGTAGCTTCTATTGTGTCTACAACAAATATAGAGGCAAAATCAAAATCCTTTGAAAATTGTAGGTTTTATTGCATCAACAATACAATTTTGACAAGATTTTACTAAATGAAGGGCAATAACTCAAAAAATCGTCAAATTCGAACTAGACCACTGTCTTATCAATTCCAATGCTCATACCAAGTTTAATAATAATAATAATAATAATGATAATAATAATAATAAAAACTTTAATGACAAACAAGGGTGAAAATTAGGCCAAAGGCCTCTTCACAATTTTGCCCTGAAAATATGAAAATATCAATACATGAAAAAAAAAAAAAAAAAAAAAAAAAAAAAAAATACTAATCCATAATCCATTGAAAATTGTAGCTTCTATTGTGTCTACAACAAATATAGAGGCAGGGGCAATGACAATATACGTATACGTATAAAAATGGTTCACCAATAACTTGTCAAATTCGAAATTATCTTAGATATTATCAATAAATATGATCAGACCAAATTTGATAAAATAAAATCTATAAAAACAATTGAACAATGCTAATCATTGCTTGATCAATCTATTGCGCACAAGATAAATTATATTTCAAGAACTTTAGTAAACAAATAATTTATATCCGATCTCCTATATGATTATCCGACACCATCACATCTTTTAATTCACATAAGCTTACCAGAATAATTACTTCACCCTTTACAGAAATTTAAATTATCAAATACAGTATAAATCACTAAGACCACAAAATAATGTGGTATTAGCAAGATTGTCTGATAACTCAGATTTTCATTATGTTCCACATGTTACTATTAATTTCTAAGTGACCATAAAACAGTGCTTTTAAATATTCAAAGATAGCTTGCCAGGCAAGGTAACATACGCCCACTGGCAGCATTGAATTTGAAAAACAAATTGAGCAATGACTCAAAAACATTCACTAAATGGATATTGAAGTCAAGGGCAAAAACTCAAAAACTGTTCATGGAAAATCGTCAAATTAAAACTTGACCACCATCTTATCTATTTCAATACTCATACCAAGTTTCATCAAATCTATTGAAAAATTGTGGCTTATTTTGCTCCCACAAATATTTTTGACGCAATATAACTAAGTCAAGGGCAATAAATCAAAAACCATTCGTTAAAAAAGTCGGAAATTCAAACTTGACTAATGTCTATCTATTCTGATGATGCTTACACCAAGTTCCATCAAAATCTTTTGAAAATTAAAGCTTATTGTAACCACAATAGAATCTTGACTCAATTTCACGAAGTCAAGGGCAATAACTCAAAACAGTTCATTGAAAAACTGTCAAATTCAAACTTGACTGAGGTCTAATCAATTCCAATGCTCACACCAAGTTTCATGAAAATCCTCTGAAAATTGGAGAATTTATTGCATCAAAACTAAAATTTTGACAAGATTTTACTATGTCAAGGGCAATAACTCAAAAACTGTTCATCAAAAAAATTGCCAAATTCGAATTCGACTGTTGTCTTATCAATTACAATGCTCACACCAAGATTCATCAAAATCCATTGAAAATTGTAGATTCTATTAAACTCACAATAAAATTTTGACGCAATCTTACTAAGTCAAGGGCAATAACTAAAAAACTGTTCATCGAAAATTCTTCAAATTCGAACCTGACCGTCGTCTTATCAATTCCAATGCTCACACCAACTTTCATTTAAATCCATTGAAAATTGTAGCTTCCATAGTGTCGACAGAGAATGAATTTTATGCAATTTTACTTAGTCAAGGGCAATTACTCATAAACTATTCATCAAAAGATAGCTTGCCAGGCAAGGTAACATACGCCCACTACAGCAAACAGAATATTCCATGTTTTTTCATTTAATCCAGGAACTTGTCCGAGATATTATCAAGTTTCATTCAAATCGGATAAAAACTACAGCATCTATTGCGTACACAAGTAAATTTTAACATTTTCTCATTTAATCAAGGGCAATAACTCATAAACAGGCATCTGGCGAGACATTATCAAGATGAATACACATACCAAGTTTCATTCATATCGGATGAAAACTATAACTTCTGAAGCTTCTATTGCGTACACAAGTAAATTTTAATGTTTTTTCCATTTAATCAAGGGCCATAACTCATAAACCGACATCTGGAATCGTGCCATTTTCAAACTTGTCCGAGATATTATTAAGATGAATACACATACCAAGTTTCATTCAAATCAGATGAAAACTACAGCTTCTATTGCGTACACAAGTAAATTTTAATGTTTTTCCATTTAATCAAGGGCCATAACTCATAAACCGACATCTGGATTCGTGCCATTTTCGAACTTGTCTGAGATATTATCAAGATGAATACACATACCAAGTTTCATTCAAATCAGATAAAAACTACAGCTTCTATTTCGTACACAAGTAAATTTTAACGTTTTTTCATTTAATCAAGGGCCCAAACTCATAAACCGACATCTGGAATCGTGCCATTTTCGAACTTGTCCGAGATATTATCAAGATGAATACACATACCAAGTTTCATTCAAATCGATAAAAACTCTGGCCTGTATCGCGTACACAAGTAATTGTTGACGGACGGACCGACGGACGGATAGGGGTGATGGCAATATACGTCCACATTTTCATGTGGGCGTATAAAAATCATCAAATTTGAACCTGACCATCGCCTTATCAATTCCAATGCTCATACCAAGTTTCATTCAAATGCATTGAAAATTGTAGCTTCTATTGCCAATTGTTTCTCCGTCACATGTCAGTACGTCAGTCAACACGTCAAACACGTCACACGTCAATACTACCTTACAAATAGAAGAATCAAATTATATTTAATCACAAAACGAAATATACAGGATATCTTTTTTAAAAACACGCCAATGCTACCTTACATTTTACAGAATTCTGATATTTAAACAATAAAAAACGAAAGGCTGTTAAATTATTGTATCTTAAAAACACGTTAGTATGTTAAATGAACTATGTGAACTCTTTTATACTGATGTTATTTTGACATAATCAATCGCAAAGTGGACTTAGGTGTTCCAGTATGAAACACAAGGTGTTTTCATCGCATGACAGTAGGAAAAAACATCCATCCGTCAGTAAACACGTCAGTACTAATAAACAAATCAGATGACTGGTCTTCGTAACACGTCAGACACGTCAGAACTCCAGTCCGTCACTAAACACGTCAAGGAACTGCTATTCGCTACAAATCAAGTAAATACGCTTTATGAACTGTCTTAATCGACTGATTTTTGACAAACTCAATCGCAAAGGTGTTCCAGGATGATTCTTAAGTGTTTTTATGGCACATCAGTAGGTAAACATCAATCTGCCACTAAACACGTCAAAGAACTGGTCTTCGTCACACGTCAATACGTCAGTAAACACGTCAGACACGTCAGTACTCCAGTCCGTCAGTAAACACGTCAAAACATCAATCCGTCACTAAACACGTCAAAGAACTGGTCTTCATCACACGTCAATACGTTAGTAAACACGTCAGACTCGTCAATACTCCAGTCCGTCACTAAACACATCAACACGTCAGTCCGCCACTTAAAACGTCAAAGAACTGTTATTCGCTACAAATCCGGTATATACACTATGTGAACTCTCTTAAAAGACTGCTTTTTGAAAGACTCAGTCGCAAGATGGACTGAGGTGTTCTAGTATGAATCATTATGTGTTTGTATGGCACATCAGTAGGTAAAAACATCAATCCGCCACTAAACACGTCAAAGAACTGGTCTTCGGCACACGTCAATACGTCAGTAAACACGTCAGACACGTCAGTACTCCAGTCCGTCATTAAACAAGTCAGAAGACTGGTCTCCAGTCCGTCAGTAAACACGTCAAAACATCAATCCGCCACTATACACGTCAAAGAACTGGTCTTCGTCACACGTCAGTACTCCAGTCTGTCAGTAAACATGTCAATACGTCAATCCGTCACTTAACACGTCAAAGAACTGTTATTCGCTACAAATCCGGTATATACACTATGTGAACTCTCTTAAACGACTGCTTTTTGACAGATTCAATCGCAAAGTGGTCTCAGGTGTTCCATTGAGAATCATAAGGTGTTATCGTTGCACATCACAAGCTAAAAACATCGATCCTTCAGTAAAAACGTCAGAGAACTGGTCTTCGTCACACGTCAATGCGTCAGTAAACACGTCAGTCCGCCACTAAACACGTCAAATAACTGGTCTTCGCCACACGTCAATACGTCAGTAAACACGTCAGACACGTCAGTACTCCAGTCCGTCACTAAACACGTCAAGGAACTGTTATTCGCTACAAATCCAGTAAATGCACTATGTGAACTCTCTTAAACGACTGCTTTTTGACAAACTCAATCGCAAAGTGGACTGAGGTGTTCCATTGTGAATCATTATGAGTTTGTATGGCACATCAGTAGGTAAAAACATCAATCCGTCACTAAACACGTCAAAGAACTGGTCTTCGTCACCCGTCAATACGTCAGTAAACACGTCAGACACGTCAGTACTCCAGTCCGTCACTAAACACGTCAAAGAACTGGTCTACGTCACACGTCAATACGTTAGTAAACACGTCAAACACGTCAGTACTCCAGTCCGTCACTAAACACGTCAAGGAACTGTCCTACAAATTCAGTAAATGCACTATGTGAACCCTCTTTAACGACTGATTTTTGACTAGCAAATTCGCAATATATTTGCATATTTTTCGTATCTTCAGATTATCATATCGTATGAAAATGACTCTTGGAAACATTCTAATTGACATTATTTTCATCAGCTTTCTAACAATTTCTTTAATTTAGCTATAGACCAAAAACTTTTGAAATACGCCTTGTGGGAAATAAGCAATTTGAACATTCATATTCTATCATGATTTTTTATAGTTCTATTTAACTTAAAAACAAAATTCGAACAGATTTATAATGTTGAAGTCTTTCAAACAATATATAAATCAATATGTATGAATAAGATAGCTTGCCAGGCAAGGTAATATACGCCCACTGGCAGCATTTATTTCAAATAAAAACTTTTCAGTAAGGTTACAATAAGTGGAATGAAATATTCAACCTTCCAACCTATTTTTTTCATTAAAAACTGTCAAGAATTGTACCTAATAACAACTCATTAAATATTTTTCGGTATCTTTATGATTTGCAATAGGGTTCACCCTTAATAATATTTTGATATTTTTAATTCTTAATAAGGCTCATTCTTGGTTGATATTAAACAATTTCAGCGAGTTTTGTCAAAAAGGAATTTTTAGAGTGTTCACAAGCCAAAAGTTGAAAGCGTTTTTGAAAACAGGCGCAATAACTGACACTAAATATTTTTCGATTTATCTGATTTTCAATAGGGTTTATCCTTGTGAGAAAACAAATACTAAAGCCAAGTTTCATCAAAATCCATTCAAAATTGTTCTTTCTAGAGTGTTTACGAGTTAAAGCATTTTCAAAAACAAGGTCAATCACTTGTACTAAATATTTTTCGATTTTCAATAGGGTTCATCCTTGGGAGACAACAAATAACACAGCCAAGTTACATCAAAATCCATTAAAAATTGTTCTTTCTAGAGTGTTTAGAAGCTAAAATTGAACGCGTTTTCAAGAACAAGGGCTATAACTGACACTAAATATTTCTATTTATTTGATTTATAATAGGGTTCATCCTTGGGTAAAAACAAATACTCAAGCCAAAGTTAATCAAAATCCATTAAGAATAGTTCTTTCTAGAATGTTTACAAGCTAAAATTGAATGCGTTTTCAAGAACAAGGGCAGTAACTCATACTAAATTTTTTTTCGATTTCGCTGATTTTCAATAGGGTTCATCCTTGAGTTATAACACACTCTCACACCAAGTTTCATCGAAATCCATCAAGAATTGTTTCATGTAGAGTGTTTACGAGACAAAAATTGAACGCGTTTAAAAGAACAAGGGCAATAATTCATATTAGATATATTTTGATATTTTTAATTTTCAATTAGGCTCATCCCTTGCGATATCCAACAATTTCAGTGACTTTTGTCAACATTGGTCATGAATTGTACCTTCTAGAGTGTTTATTAGCCAAAAAGTTAAGCCCGTTTTCAAACACAAGGGCAATAACTGACACTAAATATATTTCGATTCATTTGATTTTCAAAAAGGTTCATCCTTGGGTAAAAACAAATACTCTAGCCAAGTTTTATCAAAATCCATTAAGAATTGTTCTTTCTAGAGTGTTTACAAGCTAAAATTGAACGCGTTTTCAAACACAAGGGCAATAAATGATACTAAATATTTTTCGATTCACCTGAATTTCAATAGGGTTCATCCTTAGGTGATTACAAGTACTCATGCCAAGTTATGTCAAAATCGCTCAAGAATTGTGACTTGTAGAGTGTTTACAAGGCAAAAATCCAACACATTTTATAGAACAAGGGCAATAATTCCTATTAAATATATTTCGATATGTGCTATTTTCAAAAGGGTTCATTCTTGGGTGATGCTAAACAATTTCAGCAAGTTGCGTCAAAATCGGTCAATAACTGTGCTTTGTAGAGTGTTTACAAGCTAAAAATTGAACGCGTTTTCAAAAACAAGGGCAATAACTGATATTAATTTTTTTTCGATTTGACTGGTTTCCAATAGGCTTCATCCTTGGACGATAACAAATACTCAGGCCAAGTTTCATTAAAATCCATTAAAAATTGTTCTCTCAAGAGTGTTTACAAGCTAAAATTGAACGCGTTTTCAAGAACAAGGGCAATAACTCATACTTAATGTTTTTCGATTTCGCTGATTTTCGATAGGGTTTATCCTTGATTTATAACATACTCTCACACCAAGTTTCATCAAAATCGGTCAAGAATTGCAGGTTGTAGAGTGTTTACGAGCCATTCAAGAACAAGGGCACGAACTCATACTAATTTTTTTCCGATTTCGCTGATTTTCAATAGGGTTCATCCTTGCGTGATCATAAACACTCATATTAAGTTTCATCTAAATCTGTCAAGAATTACACCGTGTAGAGTGTTTACGAGCAATTGTGGACGGACGGACGGACGGATTTGGGTGACAACAATATACGCCCCCCCATTTCATGTGGCCGTATAAAAATTAACAAATTTTCTAGAATAAAATTACACCCTTATTAAACAGATATAAATGTTAAAAGAAGAGTTAAGAAGATTATGTAACAGGTCATAACGTTGATTCGTAGGTTAATTTTAATATATTATCTTTTGGTCAAGACCCAAATTTGGATATTTCCAATTTCCCAACCAATCAAAACAAGTCATTAGACTTAGTGGGAGTGGTTAAGCCCAGACATTTTTACACCAAAAACCTCGATTATTGCCAGTCTATTAATAAGTTGAATAAGTACTTACATGTGTGACATGTTTATTGACGTGTGACGAAGACCAATTCTTGGACGTGTTTAGTGACGGATTGATGTTTTTACCTACTGATGTGCCATACAAACACATAATGATTCATACTGGAACACCCGAGTCCACTTTGCGATTGGCTTTCTCAAAAAACAGTCGTTTAAGAGCGTTCTCATAGTGCATTTACTGGATATGTAGCGAATAACAGTTCCTTGACGTGTTAAGTGACGGACTGGAGTACTGACGTGTCTGACGTGTTTACTGGCGCATTGACGTGTGACGAAGACCAGTTCTCTGACGTGTTTACTGACGGATTGAAGGTTTTACCTACTGATGTGCCATATTAACACATAATGATTCATATTGGAACACCTGAGTCCACTTTGCGATTGAGTTTGTCAACAAGCAGTCGTTTAAGAGAGTTCACACAGTGCATTTACTGAATTTGTAGCGAATAACAGTTCCTTGACGTGTTTAGTGACGGACTTGAGTACTGACGTGTTTACTGACGCATTGACGTGTGACGAAGACCAGTTCTCTGACGTGTTTAGTTACGGATTGATTTTTTTTACCTACTGATGTGCCATATTAACACATAATGATTCATATTGGAACACCTGAGTCTACTTTACGATTGAGTTTGTCAAAAAGCAGTCGTTTAAGAGAGTTCACATAGTGCATTTACTGGATATGTAGCGAATAACAGTTCCTTGACGTGTTTAGTGACAGACTGGAGTATTGACGTGTCTGACGTGTTTACTGACGCATTGACGTGTGACGAAGACCAGTGCTCTGACGTGTTTACTGACGGATTGATGGTTTTACCTACTGATGTGCCATACAAACACATAATGATTCATACTGGAACACCCGAGTCCACTTTGCGATTGGCTTTGTCAAAAATCAGTCGTTTAAGAGCGTTCACATAGTGCATTTAATGGATTTGTAGCGAATAACAGTTCCTTGACGTGTTTAGTGACGGACTTGAGTACTGACGTGTCTGACATGTTTACTGACGCATTGACGTGTCACAAAGACCAGTTCTGAGATGCGTTTAGTAACTTACTGAATTGCACCTTTGGGTTCATTCTGAAACTTCCTAGAAACCTAAATCCACTCTACAAATGAGTTTTATGCCCTCCTTTATGGGAAACATTTTAAATTCACATAGCGTATTTAATTATGTTTAACAGAAGAGATTTCTTCTAGCAAATAACAGTGTTTACTGACGGACTTGAGGATTGATGTAGTGACGTATGGCGGAGATGTTATGAGATTAACTCCTTGTTTCTTAAAATACCAACAACAAAATATTCGTTTTCTGTTTAAGAGTAGTAATTGTTGAAATTTATACACGTCGTTAATTGAATTCAAATGACTGAAATAAATGACGATATGATTTGTAAGTTTATTGAAATTTCGTTTTATGATGAAGCGGCTATGATAAACATAAGTTATGAATTTGTAAGGTAGCATTGACGTATTGACGTGTGTGACGTGTCTACTGACAGGTCTGACGTGTTTACTGACATGTGTGGCGTGTTTACTGACGTACTGACGTGTGACGGAGACCTTACTCTCTATTGCATCAACAATAAATTTTGACGTGATGTAAATAAGTCAAGGGCAATAACTCAAAAACAGTTCATCGAAAAATCTCAAAAATTCGAACTTGACCGCTGTCTTATCAATTCCAATGCTCACACCAAGTTTTATTAAAATCCTATTGAAAATTGTAGCTTCCATTGTGTTTACAACAAATATAGAGGCAGGGGCAATAACTCAAAAAACGATAAATCAAAAAATTGTCCAAATCGAACTTGACTGCCATGTTAGTTATCAATACCAATGCTCATACCGAGTTTCATTAAAATCCATAGAAAATTGTAGCTTCTATAGTGTCTACAACAAATGTTGACGGGCGACAGACATACAGACCAACAGACAGGGGCAACAACAATATACGTCCACATATTCATGTGGGCATATAAAAATCTGTTCATTCGATAATTTCCATACATGCATACCAAGTTTCATTAAGATATGATAAAAACTGTAGCCTCTATTGTGGATACAAACCAAATTTGACACGTTTTTACTAAGTCAAGTGCAATAACTCAAAAACCGTTCATGCGATAATTTCCATTTTCGAACTTGACCGAGATATCATCAATAATACCAATCTAAATTTAAATCGGATAAAAACTGTAGCCTGTATTGCGGAAACAACAAATGTGGACGGACCGACGGACAGGTGTGACGGCAATATACGTCCACATTTCAATGTGGGCGTATAAAAACAATATTTCTGTTTTATTTAATTATTCTTAAGCTAAATTACTTAACTTACATAATTTAATTAGAATTAATACTCCTTTTATCAGATTTAAAACGCCTTTTTATCGAAATTAATACCGCCGACAAATATTTGCTTTTTACTTTTCATGTATGGAGGTTGAACCGAAACCAAATTTCATAGGCACCCGATAAAATTAGACAGCGGTTTGACTACAATAGCCGGCTATTAATGACATCCCTGTCGAATACTAATGACACCTCTGTAATGACATTTTTTTCATCACATTGCCATAAAAGTATCATGGACCAAAATATTGACAAAATGTCAAGATTCTGTGCTTAGACCACTTATATTATTTGAAAGAAAATTAAAAGCTATGTAGTCATTGGTAGGACACATAGGCGCAGGAACAGGGGGGAAGGGGGGGGGGTTCAAATGCCCCCCAAAAAATTTTTGTTGGGGGGCAAAAATATCTTACATGTAAGCCTACCGGGTAGCCTAAATATGTAATTGTCTCATAAGGCCATATTTGTAAATTTCCTTGGTTTTTTAACCTTCGAAGCTGGTAAATAATATAAGATTCTCTATCACAATCAAATTATTGGAATAAATAATAATTTTTGTCTTAATTCTTTTGAGTTATCTCCCAAAATTCGATTAATTTTGAAATAAAGGTATAATATGAATGATAACAGTTTTTTGACTTTGAAAAAGTTTGCCCCCCCCCCCCCAACCTGAAATTTGTTCCCGCGCCCTTGGTAGGACAGTGACAGTAATCAAAACCATGTGTCACTGTGACTGTCAGGCTAGTATGCTAGTGACTTAAACCTCTATTCAAGTTATTGCAGTGAGAGAGGGTGACACTGGCGACAGTATCAGTTTCATTATATAATAGTACAATCCAATTATCAGCTTTTTTCATTCTTGACTAGTGTAGTGTCTCAACTGATCAAAGGATGTGGGTAAAGGGGATATGTTTCGGTGCAGTCGTACGTCTTAACTATTGAAAGACTCACCATTTCACTCATATTTGCCCAAAACAATTAATACAGAATACATAGATTTTTGAAAACGCCCGCTTACTTCCATATTGGAAAACAGCGCCATCTGTTGATTTGATGATAAAGATAAGAGAATCAAAAACAATATTTGAAAAAATAAAAAAAACAGACCACAAAGGAATAAGGGTACTAACCTGTTCATAACAGCTTCTGAGCTGATTTACGTTTGTTGCATCTATTGGGTGTAAGTGTTTTTACGGATTAAATCTAATGCAGATTGTTTTCGCGTCTATTTGGTGAGACCATTCATGCAAGATTTAAACAATTTAACGACTGTTCGATACTTATGATTGATTTAGACAAAACTTAGTCTATCAGTTTTGGGAATCTTAATTGAGTTTTCGTCAAGAATAAAGAATTTCGAATTTTAAAAGTCTACAAAAAATTCGAATTTCGAAACTGCAGAACTGCAGAGATTTTTTCATGGTGATTCAAATCAATATTCCGATGTACAAATTGTATTGCATGTAATTCAATACTTACAACATAAGTATGATCTTTTGGGGAATCGGATACTTTGACAATATTAGTTTAGGTTAATTTTTTTTATGAAATAATATTTATTGAAAAACAAAAATACTGTATATTATTTTGGTGTTGATAGAAATCGGAACATGAATCTCCTTGCAAAAGAAAACACGAGTCCTGCATTTTTTTCAAGATAGACAATTATATTGATAAACCTTTTTGATGAAATATTTTAACAACTCCTCACATGGATCGAATGTTTTTTAACCAATAGAAAACACCGAGTACTACTAAATTCTAAGACATCTCCATGGATAACTGTCGACAGTGGAGTCCCTCAAGGAAGTGTATTAGGTCCAGTACTGTTTTTAATTTACATTAACGACATTCCTGATGCTGTCCACAGTATTATCAAGCTTTTTGCAGACGACACCAAACTGTACAACTCAATTGAAAACACAGCTATAATCCAGCATGATATTGACAACCTAGTTGACTGGAAAAAAGTGGCAAATGAAGTTAAACAGCGACAAATGTATTTCTATGCATTTTGGACATAACAACCCAAACCATATATACCAGATTCAAGACGACAAGGGAGACACTATACCAATTAATTGAAATCCAATACTAGACTCAACATTAGAAGTCAAGCATTTCCCGTTCGAGTAATCAACGACTGGAATTCACTACCAAACTTTGTTGTCAACTCTACAAATCTAAACCAGTTCAAATCAAATCTAAACTTAGCATGGAGAAGACATGAGATTAAATTTAGACCAAGTTTTATGATGTAATATAATTCAAACTAGTTACTTTATAACTCCTGCAGTATTTGCATGCGCACTCTACGTACTTCACTATATTATGGAAGCTAAATATATATTAGTAACGTTAAAAGGTGATCTAGAAGCCTTGATGCTTACTATAGATCGAAGAACAGGTATAACAGGTATAACAGCAGCAATCAAATCAGCACAAATTAATAATAATCAACAAAAGATAAATGAATATGACATTGACAATAATCCAAACCTAATAGTTGTTTTAGCTATTCTAATTATTTTTATTTACCGATACCTTTACCTAATATATCGGGATGAAAACTCAAAAGTTTCATTACATTGACATTTATCTAAGAGAATTGTAAGTGCTGTAATTACATCTTTACTTAGAGGGAGTGTAAGGCGATTTTCTAACGTTTGTATTTGTATCGGGGTTATGTTATTTTATTTTGATATTTTAAAGTTATGCCGCCGAGAGATTATAGATGTTAAGAGCCTTATAACAGTGACATAAATTCCTGAAAATCGTTCACTTATTTATATCAACTTGACTAATTAGTCACTCACAGTTTAGCATCTTGGATTCAATAAATTGTTCAAGATGCGAAGCTCTTCCAATGGTGCCCAAGTGATATGGTACAGGGGTTTTCATGAATGCCATGGGCGATATGCTAAACGACCCCACATTGGTGGAGTTTGCCGACTACGTAACCAGTCAATGGTTGGAGGGCGCGCATGCATTGCATGAATGGAACCACTACGGCTCAGATTCACCTAGGACTAATAACAATTTAGAAGGTTGGCATAGTCGTGTACAGACACTGTAAAGCACACCCCAACATATTTTAAATGATTAATTTCTTGGAGGCGGAACCGTATGTTTTTGAGATATGGATTGCTCAGTATGTTGTCGGCCATCAACAACCTCTCAAAAAAGGAGGTACAAGACTCTGGAAGCTAGACTAATTCAAAGCAGACAGCGATACGTGAATAATGCAGTTACTATTTACGAGTTTGCGGATCTGTTTCGTTTTTACTGAAACTGAAATAAATGTAATAAATAAAATAAATAATTTATTTATTAAAATAGTTTGTTTAATTGGCTTTAACCCGATTAGATCGGCTTAAGTGAACTATGATAACACCCAGTAAGCCTATTGTCCTCAAAATCCATTTTTGACAAAATTCCCGTGTGTAGATATATGTTTTGTTAGCAAATATAGCTTATTTCAACTATCCCTATCAATTTTATTCCATGAACTCTGCGCTAATATGCCGATGGCGCGTGTTAAGGCGTGAACAATGCGTAAACAGAGTGTCAATAAGTGCCAATGCGGTCAATTATGTGGTCAAGCAACGCGTATACGGATTGTTACGTAAACGTTTACAGTCAAAGCATGTGGCTTTATTGATAGTGCGACATTGCGGTTACACAAGAGGGTCAGTACAATCCGCGATAAAGTTGTATGTGAAGTGACCCACAGATAAACAAAACATACATTTTAAGTTTCACGCCGCCCCGATATTTTGTAAACTATTCTTGTATGCAATTTTGTTTTCCTAACTAGCTCTTTCCGTGCTGGTTAGTCGATTTATTTTGATCGTTTATTACATCTTCTGAAATTCTTACACTTTTCGATGCAGTTTGCTCTCTGAATTCTAAAGCAGCATAAGATTTTGTGTTCTTATGAGTTGAGGTATCTTGTTTTCTTTGTCCCAACCATTTTTTTCTTCTAATTTTGGACTTTTCACTTTGATTGTTGGCTTTGTCTTCTGCGATATTACCATCATTGTCGTTTTTAGTAGGTATTCTACCCTGTTTAGTGTTACCATTTTTACAACTATTCCGTTGTCCTAACCATTTCTTTTTACGGGTATTTGTTCTTATAAATTTATCACTTGTTGTTTTTGTTGCAGAACGAACACCTTTGTCGCTTTTCAAGGCTTTAGGAACTATTAATTCTAAATCTTCATTGTATGATAAGCTATTAGCAATATTAGAATAATTCGAATCCATCATTGGCATACCTGATAAACCAAGTCTGTCTTCCATTCTGGCTGATTTGGGGTTATATGCTGAAACAGTGAAAGAAAAATATAGTACATTTAGAATTATGAGATTACTTCATAATTTATGCAAATTATAAATGTTTTAAAATAAGTCTCTAAACTCGCGGCTCAATTTTTCAAGACCGTGTGATGTTTTGAATACATATTACTTTAAAAGGAGCAGCCTGGATCGATATGTCAGCTACTCGTTAAGAAGTACCCTTAGTGCTACTTAACAGTACCATTTAAAAACTGCATGCATTGTTCATGCAGAACTCAAGTTTAAGATATCAGTAATTTTTACCAGATTATCGTGTAAAAATCTTTGATATGGTTTGGTCTAATTCGAATTTTAAAATTGGGAAAAGATTGAGAAATGATTTGAACCCAAAAAATCTTTGTGAATTGATTCGTTCAAGGAAAATTGTTTGTGAGTTTTCTTTATCACTGAACAGATTTTAATACGGGTGTATAAATAAGGAAAAATTGTAAAGAGCGTATACCTGGTTGTGGTTTGCAACATACCGCTTCTCCAGGCATACTAGGATAGCCTGAATCATTTGCCGAAAGTATTGATGTTTGCAGATGACGTAAAAATATAATTAGCAACATCTGAAATTAGAATTAAAACTTTATTTTTATCTGTCTTATATGTCATGACTTTGTAATTGACTACACCATTCAATATTTTTTGTAGGGCTGTGAATCACATTCATGTTATAAGCTCGTAAACTCTCCAAATATTAATTTCTTGCTGATTTTTGACAAATCTTTCCATTCAACTCTATTAAGGAGCCACATTTCGAATTTCAAAATGATATACAGGATGCGACAACTCTCGCTAATCTATATTCTATATACCTCAATTCCAGATGCAGCAAACAAACCACATAGAGCTGGATACAGAATGTACGTATCATAATAAGATGATAAGCTTTCCGAACAGCCGTCTTTGTTTAGTGTTATTTCGGTATACGCTGGATGGGCGTCGAATTGAGTAACTCTGTGAAATATACATGGTCTCATAGCCTCAATTTGACAACAACTAAATGGTGCATCGTCAGTAAAAAACTGTCCCTTTACCATCAGCCTATAATAAAAATATATAACATAGCTAACTATAACACAGTCGTGATAACGGTGACCAGCTTGACTGAAACCCAGGCTCCAAGCTTAGTGTCGTTAACCATTAAAAAATTTAAGTTTGTGAGATAAGTACGGTACTTTCAGGGGCGTAGCTGAACTGGTCGGTAAAACGCGGGATCGGTTGGTAATTAACGAAGCCGTCGGTAAAATCGATTGGTTGAAGGAAAAAGTAAAAACCATGTATCGGCAAACTGATTAAATAGTCTACTTAAGCTCTATAAATCTATATCTATAAAATAATTATCTACTCTGTAAATGGTTGTCGGTAAAACAGTTTCTGATTGTCACAGAATTATGATAAAGTTGTCTTTATAAATGTAATTTACCCCCCGTTTTGATTCCCCGTTATTGAAGTCAATTTTCTGCCCCTTCTCTCGATTGTCATGAATAGTTTTTCGTATTAAGGACCAGTCCACAAAAACACGCTTTTTCATTTCAAAAAAAAAAAAAACCAATCCAAGGCAAAACATCTATTACTACGGATATCAAATTGTCCAGTTTTTTTTAATAACCGTAAAGTGCTGTTTTACAATTGTCTTGGTTTTTCTCGGTTGTTCAGATTGAGTAAAAAAGTCCTATTCCACATTTGGTAAACTGATTACATAGCCTACTAAACTTAGGCTCTATAAATCTATAGACAGGCCCTATATATAAAATAATTATCTGCTCTGTAAATGGTTGGTCGGTAAAATAGTTTCAGATATCAAATTGTCTGAGTTTTTCTCGGTTGTTCAAATTGTGTAATAAAGTCCTACTCTCCCTCGATTCAATTCATTTGAAAGAAATATACCTTAAATTTAAATTAACGGTTACTCTTAATCATTCAAAATCCCCCCCCCCCCCAAGGAGCGCACAAAATACAAAATACATTGCCTTGAATGAAATGTTGAAATGAATTTTGATAAAAATAAAAGCACAATTTAAAATTCCATCAGGATTCACTTAAACAGCGCAAAAGTGTTCGGTACAGTCTGGTCGGTGCACCGAAAAACCCTTTTGATGCTGCCGCGGCTGGTAAATCTTCAAAGATACCCACTTCGGAATCGGATTCCTGAAAACATGGAGATTGGCGAACCAGAGGTAAAAAAAACAACCCGTGATCTAGGCTGGGGATCAATCCTATACTGGCGGTGCAGTATTATTAATGGCGACTGAATGCCTGGTAACTATTCAAGATTGACAATGAAAGAAGATCGTCTTGGCGAGACGACTTGATGATTTTATCCAATGCAAATGATATTTTGGACTGCCTCGACCTGGATAAGCTGGCCTACTCTTGGTCCATTTGCAAGAATAGAAAAGTTAAAATACATGTATAACGACTTCTATCACTAAATTGATAGTGTTGCGTGCGCATTTACCGTGAAACAACGATGTATAAAAACATTTAAACACGATGCTTTAGAGGATTTCGTATGTAGCAATATTTAGCTCAAAAACTGAAGGGGCGTTCGTCGGTAAATTTTAGAGGTTACACCTCCTAGTCAGAATGGTCACGCTACGCCCCTGGGTACTTTATTTATAAAGACAAACATTCTGTTTTAAAATATTAGTATTCGAAAAATATTTATGCACCAGGTTGTATACAATTTGAATTAGATGCTCAATGAAACCCAACAGAAGTTTCATATAACACTATAATAATTACATGTCATTGCACAAGTCAACTTCTGTCCAACTTAAAGCTTTCGTATTATCATCTTTTCTGTTATCATCGTTTTGTATTATATGCATAATCTTTTTGCAGTATCAGCATCTTTTTGTATTATCAGCATCATCTTTTCGTATTATCATCTTTTCGTATTATCATCTTTTTGCATTATAAGCATCATCTTTTAGCAGTATCAGCATCTTTTCTTATTATCAACATCATCTTTTCGTATTATCATCTTTTTGTATTTTCATCTTTTCCGTAACTGGCCGTAGGTCTTCGTAAAAAGTCGACGTAAGAAGATGTCGTAGACTAGGTTAATGAGACGCAACTTTTATTTTGTCAAAATGGATACCATTTTAGAAAATTTACACCTTTCATTGCATACGCCTGCCTTTCAAAGAGAAAAAATAACTCCTGATATAGTTTGCCATTTGTCTAGATATGATATGGAATGCCTTGGGATATCAAATTCTTCAGATATGATGAAAATCAGAACAGAATGTATAACATAATATGCCCCACTCAGAATGCAAACACAACAGAATTGTTTTGATATATCAAAACGATTCTCAATTTTCTCTTCATGTCAGACTTTGTCAGAAGACATTTAAAAACCATAGCATTTTCATTTTTCTAAACCCCCGTGAAAATAGAATTTCTGACCTCCAACTACCTACATCAGACTGTCACTTTTTTTTTCATACGTGATTCCCAACTTCCTAAATCTGATTACCATGTCCGACTTCCTATTGCTGACTTCTCACTTCCAACCAACTTTTGACTTCCTTCCTCTGAATCTATATTCCTTCAGGCTCAAATATTTGACTGTTTACTGCTCCCACGCCCCTTTCAACAGCTTTCTACATCAGACCGTCACTTTTGACTTCCTACATTTTAACTTCTGCAAGTTCTTACTTCCAACTTCTTTAGAGTGGCATGCTACCGTTTAATCATTATTAGAGAAACATCTGTAAATGCCATCACTAAATTAATCGGAGACTGGGACTCATTAACCTAGTCTTCGGCATCTTATTCACGTCGACTTTTTACGAAGATTACCATTGATTTCCGCAAACCTACGGCCATTAGATGATCATACAAAAAGATGATAATACAAAAAAATGATGCTGATAATACAAAAAAATGATAATACAAAAAGATGATGCTGATAATGCAAAAAGATGATAATACAAAAAGATGATAATACGAAAAGATGATGCTGATAATACAAAAAATTGCTGATACTGCAAAAAGATGATGCTTATAATGCAAAAAGATGATAATACGAAAAGATGATAATAATACGAAAAGTCGGAAAAGATGATGCTGATAATACAAAAAGATGCTGATACTGCAAAAAGATGATGCATATAATACAAAAAGACGATAATTGACAAAGATGATAACACGAAAAGATGATGCTGATAATACAAAAAGATGCTGATACTGCAAAAATACTAACAGAAGGAAGTTACGGCGTTCCGTATGCTCGTCTATATCATATTCTATACGCCGATAGAGTCCCTTAAAATAAAAGATTTACTAGAAAAATGCTTAATTGAGCTATCCAGACCGAAGTCTTTAGCTTGTAATCAAATTTTTGATTAATTGATTGATCATACATGATAAAGCTAAAGTCACCGACGGTGGTATTTGCATATATATCAGCCTCAAAATGGACTATTGTTTCGTCACTTACGCGTGTATTCTAGGCCTTGTCTTGCCACCGTTCTACTTACCGTGAGGCTAAATGTATAAGATATTGGCCTCAGATATAAAGTATTAACATACCGGTACCTGTAACCAAAACCTTTTTAGGCTAATAGTAGCTGTGGCACCTACCTCTTAACATCCGGATCATCCGTATTGACAAATTTGTTACTGATCCAACTCGAAGCAAACCAGTCTTTGAAGCTTAAACTTCCACAACACTCATATTTCATCTGAAGTTTATCTATAACTGTCTTCACGTGCCTATCTTTCTTGTACATTTTAATTCTGGATAACATTCCATCCTTAAATCCGTCGGCCATCCTTCCCCTATGGACCACACACAATGATCCCGTAATAATCATACCAATGATCATCAAGACCATGAAAAACATGAGCGGCATAAAAAAAATTAGATAAGATTCTCTTGTTTCAACATAACCAGAGGCGTGACCATGTTTAGCACCATAGAGATGTACAATGAATAAAGGACAACCGACAGATAAAAAACAAATAAACAATATCTGGGGATCGTATTCCCTAAATAAAATATCCCATTGTTTCAAATGTAGCTTCAGGAACACCGCACCACAAATCAGACAAAATCCAAATATGGCCACTAGTACACACAAAAGCGCAATTATAATACCCAAACAGTTACGAGACTTTTCTTTAAGATACATGTTTAACCTGTGTTCTGTTAATCTAAACTATCATTATAAACGAGCTTGAAAGTGCACACATCATATACATTTCAGTTATTTTCCCCTCCGCCATTATGCAAAATTGTAACTAGGTTAGAGGCTAATTATGACGTTATTTACGTCGCGTGAAAGGGTTCGCTACATCACGTCACTTCGTTATAGTCGCAGGCCATAGAGATGTATTTTACCATGGGAACGACAGACCTTTTGTGAACAACTTTAATGTTCCCGACAACTCCACCGATGACCTATCGATTATGCGTATTGAATCTGTACCAGCTTTTTCCAACATCGATCCTAGGCATCCAAGATTACAGCGTGAGAGTTATTGGATGGACAAAACCTTCTCATGATAGGCCTAATTTCCTGTTTGAAGCACCGCCTTAAAAGTGAGCAAGAAGCGCCACTTATTATGGAAGCCGGATGCGACCAAAAAAAGTTTTCTCTTGCCCTCTCGTCTTCTCGCCTAAGTATGTCCTACTTGGGTGCTTATTGTCTGTAATATTACGCACATAACCCACATCAAATTCAATTAGGATTCTAGGAGATCTAGAGTTATTGTCCTTGACCTAACAAAACCTAATATTATTCAATAATGTAATTATCCTTATTCTAAGGGAATATTTGTTCGATAAAAGAAGTAGATGATTAGAAAATTATATTTTGACACTTGACTCGTCCATAAGGTTTTTTATTTTGAATGGTTATCGACCACTGGCGGCACTAGCCTTTTAAGTGTAGGCCTACAGTCTGGCAATTTTCTGTTCCACCAATGACAATATGTAAACCTTCCCTCGTGTCAATATTAAAGATTATATTATGAGAGCGCAGCTCTCTCGACAGTGAAGCCGGCGAGTGCGAAGCTCTCCCTTATGGTAACATGTATACATGTAGGCCTATATGCATCAGAAGAATTTTGCACCACTTGTAGTCAAAAAAAAAAGTGAGAAAAAAGATGGCCGCTATGGGGCTGCCATGTTTGTTTACAGCTAGGTCGCAGTCAATCAAGGTGGTCTCTCATTTCTTTCACAAACACCAAAATAGATGTTTCGTACCCTATTTAAACACTTTACGTTTAATCTTAATTTTTCCTGAATGTTCTATGCGTGATTTCCATAAACAAGTTTATCTCATATAAGAGTTGTCTTTCCTTGCTGTCGAAATTACGTTGACAGGGCGTTTTGTGACGTCACACGCTATTTATGACGTCGAAATTTATCAATGAATGACATTATTTTGCGTAATCATTGTCATTAGTATCAATAGCCCTAGTCTGCGCTCTCATTCAAGGCCATGCCTTCATTCATATTATGGTATCATATAATAAAGTACCTTAATAAAACTTGTCTCCGATTTGACACGTCTCCAAGTCGACCTAGTACCAATCGTATTTTTGTATTGCGTTTCGTGGCTTCCGGTACATTTGTAGAATGTCTATCTTTGTCGCTTATGAGTTAAAAAGTCAGAAAGCAAAAAATCTGTGTCGCTTATGAGTAAAAAAGTCAGAAGCAAAATATCTGCTTTGAAATTTCACTTACGAATCACTGTTTTATTCAAAGGAAAATCAAATTTATTTTTTTTACTTTCACGAAAATTTAATATTTTGATATTTAATTTAGATATTTAAGTGAGACTTGTTCAGAAATTATGTCAATTTTCAATGTTGTAGGCGGCTAGACAGACAAACATGGCTGACAAAGTTGACTACGACAACATGAGTCAACAAGAAAAACAAGCTTTAATGACTGAAAGGTTACAAACACGAGACGTTAAAAGAAAACTGAACATCGAAATTAAAAAGGAAGATAGAGAGGCCCCTATTCGAGAGAAATGTGAACATTTTCATGAAACTCTGAGAAAGGAAATTGATGAAATCGAGAGAGAAGTATCAAGAAGTTCGTCTCTGACGAAATCCGAATTAATAGATCACTTTGATGACTTAACTGTTCGTATACAAAAAGCTCAGAAATTTTTATCTGAAGCCACATTGTTTCTGCCATCATATGACATAAGTAAAGCAACCGAATCGCTTTCTCAACTTCAAAGTTTATTACAGGATAAGCGAAATGAATTGATGCCAAAGAAAAAGTTTGCATTTAAGAGCAAAAAAGCAAGTGAGGGAGATGGAAAGAAGAGTAAAAAATTACCTACAAATGATGAAGTTGACAATAAGTCAACTAAAAACGAGCTCTGTATTTTAGCAGACTGTAAATTTGTAAATGAAGATGGTAAAAACCTATCCATGGATCCATCACAGATAAACCAAAAAGATGTGGCATTAGCCAGACTTAAACAATGTGTTGTGAAATTATATGGTTCACCATCAGCTATTCATGTGAATGAACTTGAAGATTGTAAAATATTTTGTGGGCCAGTGTCTGGCTCTATATTTATACGAGAATGTAAAAATTGTGTTTTTGTTTTGTCTTGTCAACAGTTACGAATTCATACGACAGAATTTACTAACTTTTACATTCATGTTACCAGTAAGGCTATTATTGAAGATAGTCATGATATTCGCTTTGCACCATATAATTGGAATTACCCTGGAATTGCTGAACACTTTAAATTATCAGGTTTAGACAAGGAACGTAATAATTGGGATGATATTGATGATTTTAATTGGCTAGCTGCTGATGCACATTCCCCGAACTGGTCGCTAATAGCTTCTGACCAGAGAAAAACTTGGGATCCTTAAATGTAAATACATGTATATATTTATATAAGATTACCATCGCTTTTAATAATGTGAAAATGATTTTAAATGTGCTATTTATTAAAAATTTAATAAAATAATATTTATTATTACATTACATGTAACACAGATTGAACCATGAACCATCCAGTTGGCAAGCCGGCCCCTTCTTTCCCCTTACATCTCATAACACAATTCAAAGAAATGTATAGATATTTTGATTTTATAGGCACACAGAATATGTATAGATATTTTGAGTGTGTGAGACAGAGAATATGTATAGATATTTTGAGTTTATAGGCACACAGAATATGTATATATATTTTGAGTGTGTGAGACAGAGAATATGTATAGATATTTTAAGTTTATAGGCACACAGAATATGTATAGATATTTTGAGTGTGTGAGACAGAGAATATAGATATTTTGAGTGTGTGAGACAGAGAATATGTATAGATATTTAAAGTTTATAGGCACACAGAATATGTTTAGATATTTTGAGTGTGTGAAACAGAGAATATGTATAGATATTTTGAGTTTATAGGCACACAGAATATGTATAGATATTTCGAGTGTGTGAAACAGAGAATATGTATAGATATTTTAAGTTTATAGGCACACAGAATATGTATAGATATTTTGAGTTTATAGGCACACATTATATGTATAGATATTTTAAGTTTATAGGCACACAGAATATGTATAGATATTTCGAGTGTGTGAAACAGAGAATATGTATAGATATTTTAAGTTTATAGGCACACAGAATATGTATAGATATTTTGAGTTTATAGGCACACAGAATATGTATAGATATTTTAAGTTTATAGGCACACAGAATATGTATAGATATTTTGAGTGTGTGAAACGGAGAATATGTATAGATATTTTGAGTTTATAGGCACACAGAATATGTATAGATATTTTGAGTGTGTGAAACGGAGAATATGTATAGATATTTTAAGTTTATAGGCACACAGAATATGTATAGATATTTTGAGTGTGTGAAACGGAGAATATGTATAGATATTTTAAGTTTATAGGCACACAGAATATGTATAGATATTTTGAGTGTGTGAAACGGAGAATATGTATAGATATTTTAAGTTTATAGGCACACAGAATATGTATATATATTTTGAGTCTGAGACAAAGAATATTTATAGATATTTTGAGTTTATAGGCACACAGAATATGTATAGATATTTTGAGTGTGTGAAACGGAGAATATGTATAGATATTTTAAGTTTATAGGCACACAGAATATGTATAGATATTTTGAGTGTGTGAAACGGAGAATATGTATAGATATTTTGAGTTTATAGGCACACAGAATATGTATAGATATTTTAAGTTTATAGGCACACAGAATATGTATAGATATTTTAAGTTTATAGGCACACAGAATATGTATAGATATTTTAAGTTTATAGGCACACAGAATATGTATGGATATTTTGAGTGTGTGATACACAGAATGTGTATAAATAAGTTGATGTTTTTAGAGAAGACTACAGACCAACATTATATTATTACATCATTTTGAGTGGGTTATCTCCCATTAACTACAGTTCTTTCGCAATTTATACCCATAGGAAACGCGCTTGAAATAAAACAAATAGAAGTATCACTTCACATTAATAATAACAACTGCATGGATATAGACCTCTATGTATTTATAAAATCCGAAGTCTTTGGATAGTTATAAAGTGAGTTGTGGTTTGAGTTTATGTTCAGGACATGTGGAAAAAAGCAAGCACATGAATTTTGTGAATCCTTGTCAAACTTTATGTCATTGCATGGGGCTACTTTCAGGTATTTTTTTGACTCTTGAGATAAATGTTGTATTTCATTATGCTAATAATCTCTTGTCTCTTTAAATCAGTGCTTGACAGTTTACAAGATATTGTTCTAGTTGAATGCCTGATTATTTTTTATTTATTTTTGGCTCTTTGCCTTTTGACTAATATTCTGGCCCCAAGACCATTGAAATCCCCCTAATGCACTTCATTATATCTAAGTTTGCATTTTCCATCCATATTGAAAAGAAATAATGAATATTGTTCAGATCTTCTCAAGTTGAATTTTAAATCTTTAATCACAGGTGTCTGAAGTTTTCCAAACTCAGTTTTTTTATTGGTATTACTGGGTCTATTGAACGGCTATTAATGAGGTAGATACAATACATGTGGGCAACCTCAGATACTTGTGCTTTAATCAAGAAAATGTGATAAAAAGAAGAATTTAAAAATGGCTACTGCTTACTACAAATATCTGCTGTTAGAATATCAACTGGGCAATAATTTTTCTTACTTTTCCATTATTATTCATGGAATTTGGAAAAGGACCTCAAACTGATCGAGAAAACATTTTTTAAATAAAGAAGAATGAGATAAATAATGTGTTTTTATTATGTTTGGAAGACATGTTTTAGTTGGCAACTATGAATACTAATGTTCTGTGATATAAAAATATGGTACATTTTCCAGACAGATTGATATTTTCTGAGACACAAGGCTATTTAGGTTCATTTCCAACCAAGGTTACTAATAATAATTTAATACACAGTAAGATTTTCAGCATTTTATTGTGCCGCTTATGAAAGAGACAAAGCAAAAGAGATTTGTTACAATTCTACCAGCAAAAAAAAAGAAAATTCAGCACATTACCATAAAATTGTACAATATGTATACATATATAGATATAGTTCTATAGCTGACAATATCATAATAAAGATATATCATGGCAAATACAGGCAAAAACACAAGATGTTGAATAAAGGAATGCTCACAATATAACAACATAAATTTTACAAGATCCCCCAGGTATCTTGATTGCATAAATTAATAAATCAATATCAAAGGTGACATTTCTTGCTTTTTTAATGATCTCTCTGAATTTAAACATTTTGATAAATCTGATATTACATTGCAGTGGAACATTCAGAATATAAGGTGTGTTTACACCACACTCCAACCAGGTTGCAAGATTTTATTCTTGTCATGGGGCCAAGTTGCTATTCCCAACATTGGAAGATATAAATCTGCAATACATGAATATGCTTCAATATACCAAGTTTATCTGGGGAGTTTCTAGTAAGATGTGAATAAAGACAACAATTATAATTGAATAATATGCTCAGCTCCTGTTGAATGAATGTACACAAATGATATAATAACATAAATATGTACATGAATATATGAAAGTAAATATTAGAACTACTCTAGATAGAAACACACATTTCTACTCAAAATATAAAAACAAATGTAGCACTTTCAAACATTGGTCTTGAGTTTATTTCTATAAACATTTGGTATTCATTGATAAATTTTGGCTTCTTAGCCCAAAACAGTGCACCTCTTTCAAACAAGTATTTTTCTCACTTCCAAAATTCAGTTTCATGAATTGTATTTTGCTAAGATAAAACACTTGTCAAAAAGCAGTATATTGTACACAGCTAGATTCAATGAAACATGTTATATCATTAGTATAAGGAATGAAAGCCGACACTGGGCCAAATTGCATTGGTTTCAGCTTATATCAATTTGATTTTTAATTTAATTCTGTATGCATTACAGGAAATAAAAAAAAAAATTTTCAAAGTTCTCTAGCAAATATTCATATTTATTTCCTTAAGGTAATTTAAAATAATGTTGAAACTTTGACAAATGAAATGTGTGCATACTCAATTTACAAAACTTGTTTGAAATTCGGGAAAGATTTTAGACAAATGACTTCCCTATTTAGACGACTGACCTTATGAAAACAGAGTGGGCGAAGATATATTTTGGTAAGGCATTATTTGGTGTTTATGTCAACATGTGTTTGGAGACTGGGTTATATTGGACAAGGTTGTCATAATGTATCAAATGGCACCATTGTTTTAAAATACAATAGACTGTCAACTTAATGATTCATGCCTAGCTATTTTAATCTAAATCACATGGTTAACACATGGTTCTTGATGAACTCTGTTTACTTCACATCAGAAATTTGGCGCTTCTTATTTCATGAACACTTTGAGATTTGAAACATTGCCCATTAAATATATTAAATAAAATGTAGTATACTATCCAGAAGTAGTGGATATTTACTATCATATTCGATTAATCTGTTCAGATGTCAAAATTCAGCTGCAGATTGAGTGAATAATTCATTTTAAAATCAGAAATAGTTCCATACCTTGCAAAAATTAAAAGAAGAAAAATTGAATTTTCTTCAAGAGTACAAAATCAACTTCAAAGTGAGTTTTACTCTACCTTTGAAACCTAGTAAAATATTAAATGCATTATAAAGAAAAAAACTAAAGCACACTGATTTGTAAATAAGGGAGAAGGAAGCAAGAGGGAGTGGGAAGGGGTAATACTATGTATAATATAAGGAACAAAGCACAACACAAATAAAGCAATGATATGCTCTAATAATATTAGTGAGATTCTCGGCCAAATTAAAGCATAAATTTCCATATCTTACACAAATCTGGAATGCATCTATCTTTAATAATATTATTTTTATATTCACAAAGTCATTGTTTTTACATTCACAACCTTATAACTAGCTTTGTTTATATCTAACATCCAAATTGTATCCCTGCAAAATTGTCACCATCATATTCAAAAATCTTCAATATTAAAAACTACTGAAACAACATTGTATTGACTTGTGAATGAAAATATTTGATTTTTTTGTCATGGAAGAGCAGCTTTAATAAAAGAGGAAACCAATTGCCATGGTTTTACATCATTCAAAGAAAATTAGCGATTCTGTCAATTTTTGAAACCTAAAATAACATAATTGGCCCTTATTCAAAGCATTAATAGAGAAAAAATATAGTGAAATTGCCCTAGAAAACCCAATAAATCAAATATATTTGATTAGGTTGCCCTTCTATCACAGACAGTTGTTTTCATTAGAAGTTTTTTAAAATTCAGTTTTTATCTAAAATATATTTTTGTGATTCCTGAGGAGTAATTCTATAATTAAAATGTCATCAGTTGAAAACTGTCCAGACAAAATTCAAATTATTCTCAATTTTAGATAATTTTTGTTCAGATTTAGATAACATAAATATAACATAGCACTTTACATAATAATAACACAATATTTACAAACAAAACAATTCAATACACATTCAGTTTAAGTATTCATACTAAATCTTTATATACATTTTTCATTAATCATTTTCTTACTAATTTATATATGGCCACTATGGTCAAAACTTGATCACTGGACAAACTCATTGAAAAAGCACAATTTCTTACAGATAAATGTTTTTCAGATGCAGCTCATTCTCTGCGGGTTGCTTCGCTTATTGTAGATCTGACAACATCCATAAGAAAGCTGTGTTCATCAATTTAAAGCAAATTAATGCTCTGTCTGGAAACATATAATTTAGATCTAAGCCATCCTGGTTTTTGTTTCATTACAAATAAACTTTCCCAATTCTTTTGATCTCTTATCGCGTGTATATCTATATATATTGTTAAGAAAATGACCACTTAGCTGATCATTAGAACAGATCAGTCGTTTCATAACAGAAGCAGATTCATTAATTACATTGCACTCAAATAACAACAGTTTAAATAACACACATTAATATATATCATATTTTACAATAACTGTAACATTTTATAACACTTTCTATCACTTGTTTGAGGGTAACCACTTTACATCTGGAATTTAGCAAGAATTTATATTGCTTATAGGGTAAATCAATACATCTAGAGATACCCTTTTAAGAATCATTACATAGACTCCAATAAGTAGAACAAGATGAAGTGCAAATTTGACTGTATTAACATTTGTAATCGTATGATACAGCCACTCTTTCAATCTAAGCAATTAAAAAATTCTTAATCAGTGATCCAAAGATAGAGAACAATGAAATAAAACATTCAAAACAGCACAAATTCACAATGTCAGACTTCAAAAGCTATTTTATATACAATATTTATATGGACGAGTGGGGATCAAATTTGGATCAATTTTAAGATCATATCTCCCTTTCACATCTAAATTTGGTCACTATATTTCATTTTTATTTTTTAAAACCATTTATTTTTTTTGAGAGAAAATAATCTGTACGAGTAAAATTTTTGTACTACAATATGTTCTTACTGATTTGATGAGATGGACAAAATTATTATTTACTGTTAATTTTTAATTGCTGCATAGGCTATTCAGAGTTGCTGCACAAAAGTTTCAGATTGTTTTATGAAAATGAATGTACATAGGGTACAGTCTATCAAACTAATTTTGATTATGATCTTATTTACAGCTATCATTGATATACTTTGATTTGACCTTCACTCCTGTAAAGCATTCCTTGCTGATCCCCAGCCAGACAGCTGTTCGAGTTTTACACACTAATTTTGATTGGTCAAAAGTAATAGACATCTTAAACAATATGTACAATCTAACACTTAAGATCTTTATTGGCAACTAAAGAGCCATTACTTCTATTTGAATTTCATTCATGTAAAGCATGACTTTGAATTGATGTTTTAAAGCTTTGCATCCCTTGTCCAATTGATAATATAAAAATTTTACTGGTTACCATGACAACCCAATATAAATGTGCACATTTAATAAATATATGATATAACCAATTCCAATCTAAATACATGTAGTCTATTGACAAAGTCAAAGTTTAGTAACCATACTACAGATAATTTACTCTCATTGTATTACTATTTAAAGTAACAGAATTAGGAAAATTTGCATTAAATAAAAATCCCATCCATCCAAAAATATAATTGAAATTGAAATAAAGTCATGTTAATAGAGGTCAACAAGAAAATATATTATTTATAACCATTTTCTTTGTCTTTAAACAAACCAAATCTTCTGATCCATTCACTATCATAGAGATACCAGTATAACCTGTTTACAAAATGTATACATCTTTGCATACCATAAGCCTATAGTTCATTTTATCAATTAATGTTTCTTTTTAAACTGGCTCTTTAAATGTCTTATTTGACATACATTTGTCAATGTTTGGTGCTTTACTACATCGGTCCACATCATTAAAATGGTTTCCACTCACATCTGTTAAACGCACTTTTTCTGGCGGTAACATACGATATGATTTTTCCAATACATTGTTTTCTTTGTTGGACTTGCTTGGCGAATCCATTAAAAATGGCATAGCTCCCTGATAATCTAAATTGGTTGATTTGGGGCGTTTTTTTTTCACGTCTGTCATTATGGTAGAGTCATTCATTTTGAATTTGCCAGTATGACGACGTCTTAATATAAACAACAAGAGGGCTATTACCACAATAACTAAACTACCAGCTATGGTGGAAATTGTCAATATATATTTCTGTTGAGAAACACTGTCTTCTTTTTGTCCTAAAAAAATTTAAAAAGAATTACAGTAACATAATCAGGTTTTTGACATGGTCTTAACACAGCATGGTATTGATGTTATTTATGTTTGACCAATCAGACTGTACTTCAGGCAGAACAGAAGTGAAGTCATGTAAACATAACACAAAATAATTTGATTTTCTATCAGCTTCTGTCAGATTTGATTGGCTGAGATTTCCTAGAAAGAGGCCAGGACCAATGTTTTTCACTGTTCACTGCATAAAGCTTTCTTTGATTATACAGTCCTTTAAAACCTGTATTACAAAGCAATACTACAAACTTAAAAAGTCTGAAGATGGTGGCTGTCCTCTGAAAGAAGCTTCAGATCTCAAGTCCAAGGATTACCTTCCCAAAATGCTTTTTACCTGCCAGTCTCTCCATCGTGCTTAACTGACAGTTGAAGAATTAATTCTTGAGCTGTGGACATTGAATTCCAGATAGCAAAATAACTTAAAAATATTTTATTACTGTATGTAAAAGGTCAAGTTTGCCATTAGTTTGACCAATCATACCTTAGAATCAGAAACTGGAAATTTTACGCTAAGCTTATCAGTAAAAGTGTTCACAGGCCAATATCAAAATATGAGCCTTAAATTGATGGGTGTCTAGAACTATTCGCATTTGAAATATCAATCCCCCAAAAAGTTGAACCTGTCCTTTTCAGATGATCATGGAGTAATAATTGTTTAGTTGAAGGTTTCAATACCCAATCATTGAAAAGAATATTTATAGAAATTTTACCATCTAAAGTAACTGTAGTTGTTGGACTAGGTTTAGTTGTTAGTGTAGGGAACAAGTGAATTATTTCTGATGTTGATTGTAAATCTTCTGAAATAGAGTCAAAAATATATTCTACAGATATGCCGAATTAACAAAGATGGCGTACAAAACACTTTAATAATTGTTGTAAATAAATTTTCAAGACTTATCCCTGAATATATCAAATTCAGGTTTTCTACCAAAATCATTTTAAATACTTTTGGCAAAGTATTTCTATATCACTCAACAATTAAAGTAGCATTTTTTATATTGTAAATACATCTGCAAGTGTATATTATCTGATATGGCCTACATTCATGGAAAAGAAATACATAATATGTAGACCAAATGTGGTAAAAATATAAAATTGAAATAAACACTGGTCCTCATAAAATGAGGTGAAATTTAAATAACACTCATAAACTGCAGGTGTAGATAAACAAAAGTTAGTTAAATAAATCATAATGGCCTACTTTACATTGAATAACGTCAAGGACAATATATTTCACTACTTTTTGCCTTTTTAAAATTTGTTGTGTAACCACAGTCTTAGACAAAATACAAACTTTATAACTATAGACAATGACACACTGAATAAATGCAAAATTATAATCCAACTTAAACTGTTTCGGGTTTAGAGAATTAGGCGTCTTTGTCCAGTCATGCGATAAATTAAAAAAAGAAACACCATTGGCATGAGCATAGACAGAATCATACAGAAAATTAGAAAACTGGTGAACTGTAGGCATAGAACCTATGCCATAGATCGAATCTCAAAAGGTTAGGCCACATCATTCTGAGAACAAACTCAAAGTGTTTCCACTGCTTAAACCAAACATTTACAAATATGATTTTCAAAAGCTGCAATAACCAACCAAACAACATAAAAAAAGTCAAGATAGCTTGCCAGACAAAGTGATATAGGCCCATTGGCAGCATTGATTTTGAATTAAAATATTTAGCTAATAATAGCAATCACGAGTACAAAATGGTCAACCTTCAGTAATATACTTCCTTTTGAACTTTTTGGGTTGATACTTGACAATATCACAAAGTTTCATCAAAATCCATTAAGAATTGTACCTTCTAGAGTGTTTACAATCGCCAGACGTTGGTGATAACAATATACTCTCCACATTTTATTAAAATAAAATTTCTTAAAAACACACTTATATATTATGAATAGACTAAAAAGTCATCAAATGAAAAACAGAGAAAGACCACAATGTGCTGATGAAACTGCAACCAAATGGTATTTAGAAATGATGCATGCTGGTTTTGTTTACCACTTTTTGTTTCATTCTTATCTTTATCCACCTCTTGCTTTTTCTCAGGTTTTTTCCTTGTTTCTTTGTTTGAAAGAGAATGATTTAAGCAATACAGTACAAAGTCTCTATTTTGTATAAAGAGGAATATATGTCTGTGTTAATAGCAACCTCAAATAAAATGAAAAATCCAGAACCCAATTAAGGGTGGTACGATATCCTTCTATAAAGGTTATTAGATTAAAGTTTTAGTATAGTATCAATTCCCTACAGGTTCAGTAGGAGTGATAGGCAAATATTCACAGGCTTATTTGATGTGAAAATCTAATAGACTAATATATCGAATATTGCAAGTTGTACTGAAACTTTAATTGATTTGAAGATTTTTCAAATAAATGTCTTCTGATCAAAGCATGTAATTCAGTTGATTATCAAGTTAAAGCTTAATTAGTTCTTAAAGAATTCTTACCTAGACATGTAGGGCAGCACTGTCCTGGTTTACGGATCATGACAGTACAAGCTAAAGCTTTGCAAGGAAGAGTGATACATGATATTATACCATTATCACAAGAACATTCTGTACAGTTATCAGACAACCATTGTTCACCAGAACTATATGTTACATCATTAACATGACAAACTTCGGATTGGCTTGATTCTACAATACAACATTATATACAAAAACCTGCAATAGCTGATTGAGACCTTTAAAAGGTTGTTCAGTTCAGATTAGAAACTATTATAATACCCTTGTGATGCTATATCTGTTCAGCGAATGTACATATTGATGATGTACAACAAAATATGAAGCTAACTTGCTATTTTATCTGAATCACTATTACAACTACTACTCTAATAGTTAGACATTTTTATCTTGCTAATTTGAGCCAAAAACATATGCATTGATCTTTCACGAGATAGACAATGAATGCTTTATTCTCCAAAACTACATAATACATTTAAGCTCATTTCATAGGGCCTCAATTTGACTGTTTTGCACTTAAGTATATCAACAATAACCTATACCTACCCAAACAGGTTGGACAACACTGGCCTTTTCTTAAGAAAGTTTGATTACAGTTTATTGGGGAACAAGATTGTGAATAACAGTGTATTTGACCATATTTACAGGTACAACTTTGACATGGTGACGTCTGCCAAACTTCACTATGCTTCCGTGTCAGTCCTGTTGATGTCTTACATGGTCTCGAGGTTAATACTGGTACTCGAGGTTCTCCATTATGACCTGAAATGGATACGAAATATTATTTGGTGTTATTTGGAGTTTGGTGTTATTGAACAATATTTTACCATCTGGAAGACTGATGTTATTCAGAGTCTTTGGGTTTTTCAAAATAAATTGTTTGGATCATGGACTCTTGGAACTTAATTTAACATAAAAAGTTCCAAGAGTCCATGATCCAAACAATTTATTTGGATTTGGACCTCGAGTGTAAGAGTTAATAGGCTAGATAAAACAAGACTGTGTCTAGACTTATTAGATGATTTGTTCATAATTTATCATTATATATATTATTTATTTATGGGACTCTTTGAAACAAATGTATTCATTTATGGGACTCTCTAAAAGTAGAGTTGAAAAATCAGACAACCATGTTTGATTCATAAATTTTCATAGCCAGTAAAGGTTCATTGAATTTAAAACTTATTTGCATTTGAAGTTACAATCAAACTGCAAGTGTATTCCTTTTCTCATATTCAACCTAATCTGTGATGATCTATAAGTACCCACTTAACATTGCACAAATTAATATTTCAGTTTTTGAACAACTGATCTCTTTACAAATTTAAACATAATAATGTAGAGTATATAAAACCTATTTAAATCTTATCAACAAATAATAATCAAGTAAATAAAAACATTAAATATATCATAGTGTGGTTTTATATTAATACAGTCAGACATATTACCACTTATATATCTATTATGACTTTCTCTAATTGGTAGGTACCAAGTACTTAGACATGACTGGATAACTCTATCATATCCAACAAATAACTTTACCATTAAAATGTCAAAGAAAAATACACCTAATCTTAAGTATACTTTAATTGAACTTGGAAATAATCATAGGATATACATGTTGCTTTTCTTTAAATTTTTCATCAACAAAGTTTTCATTGGACATTTTATGATTCACTAAGAAGGGGGCCCATCTACAAAGTGCACAAATTACAGTCATTGTCTCTTTATAATTTATATGCATATCAGATACCAGGGGTAAATCACTCTTCCAATGGACATAGAACCAATCATCTTGGAAGAAACCCCCGCCTGAGTCGGTACAAGCATCAGTAACAATGGAAGTTATAGGAAGGCAAGATAGAAGTAGAGCTCTTCCATTAAAAGTTGCAATGCAGTCTTTCCACCATAAAATGTCCTCAAGCAGCGGGCCTGACAAACGTGTACGGTGGTGTTTCAGCTTTAAATGGTTCATACAGTTGAGGATACGCCGGCAAAAGACTCGCCCGCCACGGATCACACAGCATGCAAAGTTCAATTTTCCAGCTAAGGATTGCAATTGGGACTTAGAAATGCGAGTTTTGGCTACGGTTGCAGTAAGCAAAGATTTAAGTTCAAGTAATTTTGCCTCCGGTAGGCGTACAGACATAGCACAAGCATCCAGTTCTATTCCAAGGAATGTTAAACACTGGCAGGGATCAACTACTTTGTTGTAGTTGATAGCAAATCCTAGAGATCGCAGTAACCTCAGAAGGGTTACCAGTGCTCTGTGACACAATTCCTTTGTTTCCGCACAAAGAAAGAAGTCGTCAAGATAAACGACAATATTTGGGAAGCCCAAATGAGCCATGAATCTACAAACAGCCTGTGTAAGGTGATGAAAAATTCCAGGACTGCGTTTTGCTCCAAACGGTAATTTTGTGTCAATAAAGTATTGCCCTCTATTATTGAGGAACCATTTTAAACCAGTTACACTGCGACTCTTTTGGCTAATAGGCACTGATCGATAAGCCGATTTTAGATCACACTTAGCCATGAAACAACCTTTATGCATTAACGCAGTAGCATTCGGATCAACGATGTCGAAACCTTTTGATATCCCAGACAAGAGAAAGTCTTTATCGGGGTCATTCTCGAGATACAAAGTCCAAGTTTGTAAAGCCCTCTGGATGCCCACTGAGGCCACAGCCTTATCTATTAGTTTTTTGAATGATTAGAAGAGTATCCTTGCTTCCATGAAGCGGATTGGTCATTGTGAGACACAGCCGGATGGGACTGGAAACATTTCGATATGTTACACACATGTTGGAACCGATAATCAGTGAGGTGACATCCCTTATGCGAATTATAATTACGACAAATTACTTCTCCAGTCTGGGTGTAAGTGCTGATATGATGACTGTAAGTTGATCGACTGATAGGCTGGGTGATGGTTTTCTTGGTTTCTTTTTTGGCTGTAGATGCAGAATTTGTAGGTGGTTAACCACAGTTCCCCAACGAAAATTATGAGTAGCTTGGAGTCGTCGATACTCACGGTCATATACCAGGACTGATAGCCGGTCAAATTTTACAAATAGTTCAAATATGCGAATAGTGTATGACAGGTAATCTTTGCTATCAAATTCTATAGAATTACTATTCATCAATAAGACAAGTATGGCTATGTTTGCAGAGCCCCATTCAGCGATTGTGACACTCTCCAGCTTTGGTTTTTTGCTGTTGATTTTCTGAAATGTGTAATCTTCGCCCCCTGGTGCTGACGGGCGCAGAACAAGATTATATTCCTCATCATTGTATAGTCTTTTTATTTAATCAATATAGCTTTCACACTGGACTTTCTATTTAATAAATATATCTCTAAATAGTCTATTTATTTCAAGAATATACCAGTAGCTTTCATTGGTTGCCACCCTGTGATTATGGGCCTGCTTTTCATTTAATAAATGCTTTCAATTAAGCAATTAACATGTGATAAATAGCCACAAAACTAAAAGGCAAATTGATATTAAATGGCTCATAAAACAGAAGAGTATGCCTTTGCTACAGTTAATAATGAAACTATTATATATATCATGGCAATACATTTACATATTTAAATGTTAAAATTGAAATCTAATTGAAGATTATCATTGGACCAGAAACAGAGAATTACCCAATTGTACAAAAGATCTCATTTCACTGAGCTGACATATCCTCTTCATAGAAAACTTAAACACCTGTGGCAATCCATTTTTAATTTCTATCTTTGTGTTTATTTACTTATCGCATTTAATACTATCAATAACAATTGTTCAGAACAAAACACTTTTCACCAGTGAAATACTTTAAAATTGAAATGGAGCCAAAACAAACATATTAGTTGGAATTAGGACTATGGGTAACAAGACATCTGTTAGGCAACAAACTTACATTTTCCATAACCAGCAATGCAGCAATAATTCTCACATGTTTATTGTTTCTTATATCCATTGAGCAGTTATCTATATCAGTTCAGTATTGTCTTAAGTCAATCTGGTTGTTTTTAATGTCAATTCAGTATTTTCAAATTCAAAAGTCAAATCAGAGTTTTCAATATGTTTCTTATATCCATTGAGCAGTTATTTATATCAGTTCAGTATTGTCTTAAGTCAATCTGGTTGTTTCTAATGTCAATTCAGTATTTTCACATCCAAATGTCAGTTCAGTTTTTTCTAATATCTGAGCAGTTATTTTATCAGTCAAATTCGATCATCATAATGTCAATTCAGAGTTTTTTAAATGTCAGTTCAGAGTTTTTTTTAATGTCAGTTCAGAGTTTTTTTAATGTCAGTTCAGAGTTTCATTTAAAAAGACTTGTGAAATCATCATCAATACTAATAAACAATATATAAACATTAAGAACTAAGAATATAGGGATGTACTACCTCTTAATTTATTACATACTACGTTTCGAAACACATGCTGGTAACGTTATCAAGTATTCGAAACGTAGTATGTAATAAATTCAGAGGTACTACATCCATATATTCTTAGTTCTTAACGTAGTAATCCTACCTCTATATGTCTTATAAAGAATACAATATATAAACAAACACTAACTTATTGAAAAGTGAAAGTTTGTGTCTTTAAGAGTAATCAAATGATTATAAACACTAAGCAAGTGAAGAATAAACTGATTAGAATGAGTAAGAAGATAACGTAAGAACCAGACATGATAAGTTAAACATAAGAAGTGTTTCATCATTACATAGTAATATGGTTTAATCATTAAAATACTACTCTTAAAGATGGATACCTCTTATTCTATATCATAATACAGTATCATAATCATTCAATTTTAAAATTTAGTGATAAAACATACAAGATTGTCCTTATTTCATTGAATTGTGGAACATAAACCTTTAAAAAGTTACACATTGTTATTATGAACTAACCCAGTAGCTGAGGTATCAGTTGTTTTGTAATGGAGAACTTCTTCTATCTTTTAATTGACACCCACAAGAATAATTACTATTTCAAATTGAGCTATTAAATTGGGTTTTTTATTCAATAGTTACAAAAACTGAAAATTTCCAAAAATAATTCATATAAGTGGGAAACTAATTTTCAGAAGTTGGCACTCAATCTTATATGGGAGTGGGAGTGTAACATGCTTTATAAATATTTTACCACTCATCAATAACATAGTGAAGATATTTCTCCTCTCCAACATTTCACTTTTACGATAAGAAATGCTCATTTACATTATGTAAATATTTTAATTCATGCAATTACTTTTATAAAACATTGATTTAAGTTCATTGACATATCTTTATCTAAAAGTAAATAACGTCATATTCTTCTGTTCCTTAGTTACTAATGAAATTCTATCTGGGAACAATGCCATAAGAGAAACACTTTCTGTTGAATTACTTACACTACCTTGCATTAAGTTCCTTGTCCAAAAAAAATTATTAAAAATTTTAATACCCAAACTGACAAAATGATTCTGAATCTGGTGTAAAGAATTAAACACATGTTCAGGTGATTACTGGTATATTTGAAAGAGTAGGCATATAAAAAGAATCCGTATTTACCTCTACATACTGCACAGCAATGTGATTGTGGTTTGACTGGATGGTTACAGAGTACTGGTGGACATGATTCAGATTCACATAGTATAGTACCATCATGACAGATACACTGTGTACAATCAGTCATCTGCCAGATTTCTCCTTCAACAAAATGTTGACCAGACACACTCTGACAAGATTCTTTCTTCCCTATACTCGGCAAGAATTCAACTCCTGTCAAATTGAAAGTAGAGTATGGAGTATGAGAAAAAGAAAGAATAAACAATTTTACTTTTAAGAGAGTTAACTTCAAGCTAAATTTATTCTATAGCCTAACATGTCTAATGATAAGAAAAATCACATGCATGTTATCCTATATAAATGTTCATCTTTGTCTAATAAGGCTTGCATCCGTGCAATGGATGGTGACACAGGGTTGGTTTTAGGACTTAAATTTGATTCATCTTTTACCAATAAGATATCACTCATAAAGAAATATGGTTGTTTCACATGTAGGTAAATAAATAATTATAGAATGGGGCGCGTAAAAATTGGGATTCAGAAATCAAGACCTGAACCAAGAAAGGAATCATAAATGTGTCTAAATGACTGACCTGGGCAAGAAGGGCAACAATCTCCTATTCTAAACACCGGGTTAGCACATTTTGGTACATCACATGCTATTAAAGAACACATTTCACGGCCAGCTAAACAAAAACACAAACGGCATCCATCATGCCATTTTTCACCATCTTCGTGACGTTGACCAGATTGAGACATACAAGCTTGTCCTTCCTCACCCCATGTACCATTTTTAAATATTGGGGGTAAAGTGGGTAAGACTGGTGCTTCTGAAAACAAAAATGTAAAATAATGATTCATTTATCCATGATTTCTAATTTCTTTTACCTATGATTTTTGTTTCTCATAACAACAGACAAATAACATCCATAGCTGATCATCTGTAGATCATCTTACCCTTGCATATATATCATTGTAGAAATACTGGTTTGGCAGAGTTAGTCAACAATATGATGATTTTTTTCAGATCCATTCCTGATGTTTGGAAGATGAAACAGCAAGGTGAGATCACACTTTAATCATACTGATTGTCTAATTACCTGTACATTTACAGAGTTGACAGCCCTGATCATTATAAATATAACCATGTACACAACGTTTGGTACAATTAAACGGCGGACATCGATTACACCGACATTTTAAACATCCATTACGAGTTTTACGAAAACCATAACTACACTGTTTTTCACAATTATCCATAGAAGGACAATGTTCTGAAAGTTCTACACATTCACAAATTTCTACCCCTTTTTCATTTAATTTCTTTCCATATTTACACTCTATTGTACAAATTTCTGAAAGAGGGAAACAACAAAAATCACAATTATGGGACACTGTTAACAATTATGGATAATTTCATTTTTTGCCAGATTTTTCTTTTAGAAACAATAGCCCATCTGAATACCGGATAACATTTTGATTATCTTTTTATATCTTATTTTGAAAATAAATTCTTTCTAGCGTTGAATTTTAAACTAGATTTGTTATTAGTTGACCATAAACTATGTAATGAAAGATGTAAAAGTCTCTAAACAATAAACAAAGTAACTAAAACAGTAATTTGAGAGGAAATATGATCATTGTTCAAAGAGTTTAATAATGTGAAATATCTTGGATGAAAACTGGGTCATGTTTTCAGAAACATCCTAACCCAATATCCAAATTTATTCAGTTTTCATCTGTAAAAAAACTATACAGTTAAACTAATAAATAAGAATTATTTCATTCAAATGCAAATTTAGTTTTAATCATACTTTTCTTATCCGAATTGGGCTCATAGCAATGGATAACCCAATGCAGTTAGCTGGATTAACCATTTCTAAACCAGCTAGCAAGCAACTTACTCACTTAGCTACCACATCATCTCTGTTAAAATGACCTCTTTGTTATATTCACATCATCTCTGTTAAAATGACCTCAGTTTACATTTGTTATATTCACATCATCTCTGTTAAAATGACCTCAGTTTACATGTTATATTCAATGATATTGTAAAATTGGAATTGGTGAGTTTCAAATTCATGCTAAGGGATATTTTTCAAAAGTTCAATCATGGGAAAGGGTAGAGCGTTTTGATCCTTGATCAGATTTTAACAAGTATAAAGTAAAACAAGATAATAAACAACCTCACCTTGTTTACACTGACATAGAAAACAACCCTCATCAGTTTTTTGCAGACCATGAGGACAATCTAAACTACAGTTGTCTGTATCAGAACATAATCTTGGTGGATAGATGAAGCTTTCATCTACAAGATTAAAGAAAGAACAATAATCACAAGCTGGTTTCAAGTGCTGTGTGAAATTCGTATTATTGGTGATAAAAGAAGGGAAGTAAAATATGAGCCAATATCAACTCCTCTTGATAGAAAAAACTGGCATTGCAGTTGTTACCTTACTCAATGTAATAATATGAGAAGAAAATGCACAACCATATAGCAGCATTAGAGTATGATTTAAACACAATAAATATTTATATATGAAAGAAGTTAATTTGTCAGAGAATTCAATGCATAAGAATCATACAAGATGCACTTTTGACTTTTATAACTATATAATCAATCCTCACCATCACAAACAGGACAACACTGGCCTGGTACTTGTCTGGGTTTAGCACATTGGACAGCACACATTTCAGCCTGACACAACACATGACCCATATCACAATGACAGGAAACACAGCTATTTTCTTTCCAAACTTCTGTATTATTATATAATTGACCAGATTCAGATACACAACCTGTCAAGTAGAAATATCAAAATGTAATTGAAAAAACTTAAAAAAAAAAAAAAGTTTTTATCAATGGTTACCCTAGAGCCAAGCCATTTATTATCTTGGTTCGATAAAAGAAGCAGGAGAAAACCAAATGCATGTATTTTTCTATCAGTCAATGTCCTGCAGTAGGTAAAGTAATGCGGTACTTCAAGAATGACAAAGCTACTACAAGAACACCTAAAAGGAAAGTTGTTGTTATGGAATATTTAATGAGAATTTGAACTAACTTTGGTGTTTTTGCTGATAAAATATGATTATGGTAATATGGTATATATATATCCTACTGCATAATCTTTCTGAGATAGTTGTTGAAATATCAGATTTAATTCTATAAGCTTATTAGTTTTCCTAACTCAGATGTCAGATCATCATTTTAAAAGCGATAATGAAATCAAGTACTAAAACCGTATAGCCTTCTCTATGGAGGTATGCCTGTATGATTTAAATCTCAAAATTTCTAATGAAATGATAAGAATATTATGATTTATTGAGATAAAAAGTGATATTTTCTATTTTGAGCCTATTCTGATAGGTTTACTGTCAACTCTAATACCTTATAGTGTTTACACACCGCTACATTCCATAGATACTTATAATAATACATCACTATATAATGACATATTAAATCATTTATCTTCTGATTGATATTAGTGGTGTAAGATAATCCCATAAACCATGAAAAATTAGTTTATATTGTCATTTATAACATAATTTCTTCAAAAAATTACCCATAAAACATAATATTCAGCACATTCATCCAGAATATTAATTCTTGTTGTTGGCAATGACTCAATAACAATCCATTACAAACAATAAAACTATATACAAGGAAATTGTCATCTTTTAAACAGGATACTATCCAAATATGAATTATCTTTACAACAGGACACAACTCAAATATGAATTATCTATACAACAGGACACAACACAAATATGAATTATCTTTACAACAGGACACAACACAAATATGAATTATCTATACAACAGGACACAACACAAATGTGAATTATCTTTACAACAGGACACAACCCAAATATACTGAACATCATTGAAAACGCACCACATGTAAATTTTGAAATAAGGCAATAGAATCTTTTGGAAATGGAAAATTAATGGTGGGAATTGTGATAATAACACAGTAGATCGTAAATAATGCTCTACAGTAAAAAACGGATCGTTCGAACACATCATCGAACACATCACATGAAAACAACCAAATTCATGCACATCATACACGAAGGACACAAATTGCATGCAGAAAGCACGCTGTTCAGGGGTATAAATGACCGTCGGCACACAACCGTTCACATTTTCGCAGTACTTTCGTAAGTAAAGTTTTTTGGCCATGCCAAGATTGTCTCAGGAATGAGAACGGGCCTTGGGTATGTTGCAGGTCGGAGTTCCAAGCAGAAACATTGCACGACGATTTGGGTGTCATCATTCGACCATTCTGAGGCTTGCTAACAGATACCAACAAACAGGAACCAGCAGGGACCGGCAACGCCCAGGTCAGGCACGTGTTACCACCCCTCTTCAAGATCGAGACATTGTACGGCGCCATATTCGGGATCGAACCTTGCCCGCTGCCAGAACCGCCAACAATGTCCAGGGTCGACGTGGTTTGATCAGCGCTTCCACCGTCCGACGCCGTCTCCGTGCGGCAGGGTTACGTTGTCAACGCCCTTACGTTGGACCCATCCTGACTGACAGGCATCGCCGTGAACGACGACACATTTCAACAAGACAATGCACGAGCCCACACTGCACGTGTTTCGATACAATATCTGGCTAACAACAACATTCCTCTACTTCATTAGCCTGCATTGTCACCAGATTTGTCATCCATCGAACACTTGTGGGATTACATCAGCCAACGCCTCGCAGTTTGTCGGCAGATCAACAACCTTGGGGAACTTGACAATGCCTTGCAGCAAGAGAGGAATGCAGTGCCTCAGGACTTTATTTAGAGACTTATCCGTTCAATGAGGAGACGTTGCACAGCTTGTGTTGCTGCTAACGGCGGTCATACACACTTCTGACTTTCCATTTTGACCCCATTTTTATTTCATTGTCAGCTGCATTAAATATTCACTGTTTTGCTTGATTGTTTTTTGCTTCTGTTCTTTATCAAACATTGGTCTACACAAATATGTAAAATTTACATAGATTGCTCATTTCTGCTCTTAGAAATCCACAATTTTAGGGGTGGTGCGTTTTCAATGATGTTCAGTATATGAATTAATATACAACAGGACACTACCCTAAAGTGAATTATCTTTACAAAGGATACTACACAAATATGAATTATTATACAACAGGACACTACCCTAAAGTGAATTATCTTTACAAAGGACACTACCCAAATATGAATTATTATACAACAGGACACTACCCTAAAGTGAATTATCTTTACAACAGGACACTACCCAAATATGAATTATTATACAACAGGACACTACCCTAAAGTGAATTATCTTTACAAAGGACACTACCCAAATATGAATTATTATACAACAGGACACTACCAAAAGTGAGTTATCTTTACAACAGGACACTACCAGATGTGAATTATCTTTACAACTGGGCACTTTCTTAAAGTGAACTTATCTTTTCAACAGGGCACTACCTTAAAGTAAACTTATCTTTACAGCAGGAAACTACCTAAATGTGAATTATCTTTACAACAGGACACTACCAGATGTGAATTATCTTTACAACTGGGCACTTTCTTAAAGTGAACTTATCGTTTCAACAGGGCACTACCTTAAAGTAAACTTATCTTTACAGCAGGACACTACCTAAATGTGAATTATCTTTACAACAGGACACTACCTAAATGTGAATTATTTTTACAACAGGAAACTACATTGACGTGCATTATTAAACATATCTTTAATAAGGCTTTATATGAGCTTACCTCTACAAACAGGACAACATTCACCATCAGGAATGACCATCCAACCACATAATGTTGGGTTACATGTTTTAGTTTTACAGAATGTTAAACTATCTTTACAGGTACAAGTGGTACACTTATCAAGTTGCCAACTCTTTCCATCACTATATTCTACACCATTATAACTACAGGTTAATCCAGTATCTGTAATATAGAAAGGAATAACTTAATTGTAAAGGAATGGCAATATTATTACTAATATGTCACATTTTGAATGCTGGATTATAGTATTTTTATAGTTTCTCTGTTAGAAATTGATGAGAACTGAACGTCCAGCGCTTTGAGCATTCTTCTACAGAATGGAAAAAACACTTTATAATAGACTTATTTTATTATTAAAGATTCATCTGCCCCTGTAGGAAATCATTTTGTTTCGTTGTAACTTTGAATATTGGATATATACCAGTGTTAGAAAGAAAAAGGAGTATGAACATAAATTAGAACCCAGATGGACAAACCAAATGGACCCTTCAAGACCTGAAGTCAATTAAGTTCTCAAGATTCCTCCTAGGATCATGATTGTCAGTATAAATATAATAAATCATAAAGAACAATGACGTATGAAGCATGGAAGTAGTCTTGAACATGTGCTGCTACAAAAGACACATGCCTAAGAACCCTAGAGTAGCAAACACAGGTGTTCAGAGTGAGACTCAATGATCCCCATAACAATAATAACCTATCCTCAAGGGACATGTCACATTATGCAAAATAAACATAACAATATTAGGAGTATACTCTAGCAGACTTCATAGACAAGAGGCATCAAAGATGGAAGCCTCAAGGGGCAATAAATACCCTTTAATTGAAATAAGTGATTCATCCTATAATTTCTCTTTCTGCTTTATTGACATTTGCCTTCGTGGGAGAGCAGGTCATGAGGTTTCAGAGTCTGGCAGATATAGGGAAATGCTGGTTGTGGGTATAGTGACATAAGAAGATTATTTACTTGACTAAAATGATTTAAAAGTTGACCTCAACATCTGAGTAAATAGGTTTCTTAATCCATTCAGTATCTCCCAATATGTTAACATTTACATACATCAATATTGGCCAGATTGCAGTTTAAAGATAGGTTCTCCAAGAAGATAGCATATTTCTTTGAGTTTCTAATGCCCACAAATTTGTGCATTAAAGATGCATTATCTGTTTTTGTTTAACATCAGTGAAATGTCTTAATAATCAAAATAGATTTGAAGACATTTAGTTCCCATAATGATAAATAAAAGTACACTTAGTGGTAGATAAAATGTGATTAAATAGGATAGACATAGCCTTAAGTCACATTATTTAGGCTTAGGGAATAAACAGTGGAACAGCCCTTTGAGTAGTAACTAACATAAAATTAATTACATATTTCTAGGTTAGTTCGCCTCCTTCAAACCTTAAAAACATATAAAACTTTCTTTTATAACTTTCTAATGCATCCAAAAATTGGACAAGGGTAGAAAAATAAAAAGCATCATATGGACATAATCTGTTAGCCAATACTGACATTGGCGCCAAAATTATTTCTCTACCTCAGTGAGAATTTACTACAAATACCAAACTGCCATAAAAGAAGGATGGATATTACAAAGAAAGCAGGTTTCAACACATCTTCACAAGGCAAGGTATTTTGATTATATTCCAATGACCTTGTAATAATCACAAACATTGCACACAAGATTTAGTAATTGGAAAATTAGAAAACTTAACATCCCTGCATGACTGCACTATTTCAAAAGTATTTTGTTTTCTGGTTTATATTACTTAGCTTTTATGCAATACAGAAGCTGTTTATATAAGCACTTAAAATTGATAAAATAAGATATACCTTTCAAAAAGATTTTCTGAACTGGTCCAAACATTACCCGAGCTCTTATGGATTTGAACACATTAATTTCAATATACATCATGTTCCAAAAGCAACGTTTGGATATATACATGAACCATCCGTTTGATTTCACAATCCCAGATTCTTGTCATTAGAGACTAATTACCTCCCTGGGCAAGCCCTACGTCACTACTAAATGTATCCAATCAGTGATCTCGTAACATTTAGACTAATTCAAAATGGCGGCCTCTATTGAATCATTGTTTTCTATCGAATGTCTGGGCAAAACCCACTAAAAAGCATCGCCGGCACTTGTCGATAACAAAGACATTTAATTGTACCAAAACTGCAAGCGGCCAATAGCTTTCTTACGAATCTATCCTGGTTGTTATGCCAGAACAAGTTTTTGTGCTCGTAGTCGCTCCTCAGCTTAAACTTACACAGTCAGCAATAGTTTGTTGCAAGGAATCTAATTGGTAGAAGGGTAAACTCTTGATCAATCAAAATTAATGACGAGAATCTGAGATTGTGAAAGCAACGGTTGATTCATGTATATATCCGAACGTTGCTTTATGAACATGAATATACATAAGCATGTGTCTTTTGTAGCAGCACATGTTTAAGACTACTTCCATGCTTCATATACTATATACAGTGTAATAGTTTTCGTTATTATTTTCTTATGACTTTTAGTAGTTTGAAGATGACATTACATGTCCCCAATCCTCAATAATGTCTTCACATGTCAGTGACAAAGTTAAATATTTATCTTTGAAGACTATAGCCATTGTATAATGTGTATTTAGTGCAGTAACATATCTACAATATTCACATATTGAAACACCATATTATCCATTGTGAATACAAATTTCAAATCTTTATGTTTGAAGATTTTGTTAAGAAGCCAAATTAATTGTCAAATTATTTGAAATCAAGAAACGTTCAATTTAGAATGTAGTGAATATAAATGTGAAAGTTGCATCACACTAGTATTGCTCTATAGAAAATATATATTTTTATAGTGAATATTTTACTCTTCAAGACAAAAAAAATTTTGAAAACACTAAGGAAACTTATTCTTTGCTTTAAATTTCATTCCTTGTGTCAATTTCACGATTTTACTACAACTATAAGGATTTGGATCTAAGAATCTACCAAAGGTACCTCAAAGATAGATTCACTGCTGGAGCACCGAATATTTTCTTGTTGCCAAGAAAACTGTGGAGATGTCAGGATATTTCAAGAAAAATGGTACTCTTTGCTCTATAAATTAACATCATTTAAAACAAACTAGGCACTTGTCTAATAAAATTGGCATGTTGAGTTTTAACTTATTTCACAACAGGTGGATTCTAGCTGTTTATTAAACAGAAATTTTACAAATAAAGCTGCTATTGTCTGACAGAAATACAGAAATACTTCTTGTAATTTTACATAATAGTATTTTCCTGTAACAAATGGACATCTTAATATTCAGCATACTCTCTGAATTTAAAGATGCTATCTCAGCTAAAGAAAGTGTTCATTTATTCCCATCTTGAACGATTCAGACAGGCTATTGGATTTTTAGGACCTTTGATTGCAATTTTATTAGATACAAGTCTATGTTCTGTGTAGCTTTCTTTGTTTGTATGTAACCTTTAAAATTGAATAGAGGCAGACACAAAGTAGATATGTAATTGAAGCAACAAAGACCTTTACTTAATGTCTCAAAATGGTGATTGCAAATTCATGTTTCAAGCAGGCATCATACCAGTATGCAAGTCATTCTAGATAATTCTCTCAGACATCTTTTAGATCTTTTACAATTTTTCAAATGAATCCAAGCTGGAGGTCAATAGTGCTGAACCATCAAAGAATGTAAAGTATATAACCATCAGAAGTAGATGTAGCTTAATTTAAGATTTGTTCCATCTCATCTTAATAGAGGTCATTCTTGTCATTCTGGAGGTCATAATTCATATTATTCTACACTGGAACCAAACATAATTGGTGCATTTAAAGCACTACAGACATTAAATGACATGCTTAAGGTAATTTGAAAAAGAATAAAGGTCTGGTTTACATTGCTTAGTGTCAAATCATTTCAGCAACTATTGAACATTACATTTTTAAGTTTCACTAAATCAAAGTTAATTGACCTTAATCAATGGGGACTTTTTAAGCCAAGCAAATCACTAACAGTTTTCACAGATCACAAGAAATTTCAGCCGTCCATGTTTGTTCAGAATTGTCAGCATTTGAAAGTTAAAATGACTTGACTTTTTTATTAGATATATAGAAAAGAAATAACATAAGTAAAACAAGGTGCCCTTCAGGTTATGACCAAAATGGCTTTACTGCAACTCATGAACTTGTCCACAGATAATATAAATTCAATTTTCTAGTTAGCGGTATATTTGAAGAGTCCATGCTATTTTCATGCAGTTCTTGTCCATCCGAATACTACATACACCAAAGATCCAAATCACCCAAAAATAGTGAATTATATAATCAAAATCTACACACAAAGCTGTAAGTCATGATCAACTAATATTGGTAAGCAATGAAAGTTATCAACTCAATGTGGGGAATATCTTTATTCTCTACTCTAGATTACTTAGTTATTTATTAACTTAGTTCCACCCAAAACACTTTTCATCTTTAACATGACAATATCAAACTCTATTATTCAAGTAATCTGCTGACTAAACCATTTTAGAATACTTTGGCGGCAATAAAACGGCTAAATATTCAGAGTTTACCACCCCTTTTAACCCAAAATGCAATCATTTCAATGAAAATATCATCAAAGAAATATTATCTTGGTCGTAGACCTTCATATTGTTTATCAGAAGATAATAACCAGCATGCACTTACTTTGCAGTGTGATTTGTTTGTATCTGCAAGACATGTTAAGTTAGGGTTTACCATCTAGAGCTCTAAAACCAAAATATTTCATTTTTTCTTTTTATATCAAATAATATATGCCTATAGTGCAAGGATATTATAATGGTTAATTGGATATACCAATTGTAAGAAAAGATAATTAAGAAGCAAAGGTGTGATTTTAACATTTTAATGGGTATCTTAAACTAGAAAGAAAAGAGATTGTAAGGTGCCCATATACACTGAGAATTGTTTCTAACCAAGATGCATATATCTTAAGACAAACCAAAAAATTTTCCCTCAAACTGCTGTGTTTTTTGTGATTGCTGCAAATGTAAAGTGGATTCCATTAAAAAAAAAAACAGAAATCTTTAAAAAGTTGACAGTATTATATATCTATTTAAATGTTATTCTCAATTTCTCATCTATCAACTGGTTTAAATTTCTGATTTAAATTTTTTTTTTAACATGTAAAAATATTCACATTTTGAAGATGATGAATGCTTTTTTTGATTTGACCTTGACTCAAAGTAATTTGTCAAAATTTATTAACATTTGACAAGCAAATTTATACCAAAAATATCTTTTAAAAAGAAGAGTTCAGAAATTGAGAAAGTGATTTAGGAAGCACACAGGTAGCACTATTAAGCTGTGGTCTATCTCATTTAATTCAAGGCAAACAAAGGCTGTTGTATTCAATAGGACTGTTTGAAAGGTGTGAATATTAACCACGTAACTTGATCACAAAGTGAAATGGTCAGACCATTATTGAGCGAGACCTGACTTTAGCCCTCACAGCTTCACGAAATCCGAACACCAAAGATCAACAAGTTTATAATATGCAGATGCATGTATTTCATTAAAACTAATAGTAGTTTATGTGCCTTGGGGTGAAATTTAGGATATCTATGTACAATGTAAATATAATATATGAGCTTAACTTCAATGGACTCAAACAACTTTTAATATATCCCAAACAAGACCTCAAATTGAAGGGAAGACTGAAATGAGATCTGTTGGCTGAATTCAAGGATATGGGGATTTGGTTAAGCCTTAGTCTCGTGTCTACATGTGAAAGGATTATCTAGTTCCCTATTGATATCAGACTGGTAAACAGGTTCACATCTGAGGAGGCCACGAAAAAGTAAATCAAATCTTGAGTCTTCATTAAAGGGGTTGCACAGAGGTTTTCCTAATTTGCATGAGTGTCTGGGATATTATAACATAAATTAACACCATTCCATTCAATCAGACTTCTGTGGTTCCTGCAATTTCATGACAGCAAGTGTTTGATGACATAAATAATTTTTTCCATAAGTGATATCATCATCAATAATTTTGTTTCAAGGGATAATATGTCTTATTTTTGTTGGTTACACAGAAAAGATGTTCTAACCATGTATTTTCCAACTGATCTTAATACTAGAAACAGTGTTAGAAGATAAAACCTTAGGATTCTTTTTGCCTTTTTTTAGGCTGGCAACACACAATCTGTCTTCATTCATTATGAGAATATGCCAAATTCAAAATTGTATTTATGATCAATTAAAGTTTATCTCAGACATTCAGCTGTTAAAATGTTAAACTGAGGGCAAAATAACTTGACATCAGTTGTCTCAAGTGATGAAAATTAAACCTTTTTAACCTTGTATACAAACCTGAATTTCTACAAATTATACCAGGAATGCCAAAAAACAAAACCTACATTCAAATACATTGTTAATTTGCCAACTAGAGAAATGCAGGTTAGCAAACAACATTGATTTGATGACGGCCAGGACAAGAATATGAGCTAAGGTTTCATATAGAATGTTATATCAGAGTTTGATGATTACTATCTATCTGGATATGTCTGAAGAAATTTAATTGGCAGAATTGAACAAAAATTGGGTTTCAAACCAAGAATATAATCCTATATTGCAAGCATTTCATTGGAGGGTATATTTTGCTGCAGAACATATAAGATAAGTATTAGCATAATTTGACTATAAAAAAACTAAAGCTTCTTTAAATCTTAGAATTCAAGTCAGTAGATATCAAAAGTCAGATAAAACTTCATACATAAAATTACAAGTTATCTTATCTTTATAACCCACCATGTTGTGTTTCTGTCATCACACTTAGCTAATTATCAAGGCATACGGTCAATTTCATCTCCACATTTGTGAAGACACAGGAGATCTTTTACCACACTTTGCTTACAGACAGGGCCAGGAAGAAACATTTTGTATAAAGCTTTATGTTATTTTTTTCAATACTAAGAGTAACCAAAGGCAAGGCAATGCAATTTTGGAACTTGTATTATTAGTGGCAACAAGATAAAGAGTAAAATTTGAAACTGCTAACAACAATTCTGTACTTAAGTGTGGCAAACACAGCGTCTTGTGAATCAAGTAAAGAAAAAATAATTCATAAAGAGGAAATTTGAAGTTCATGCCAAATTCAGAAAAAAAACCTTTACATTAGCTGTTTCAAATGTTATTTATATGGCATTTTACATTACATTAATATTTAGTGGCAAAAATAAAAGAAAGGTTGAAAAACATAGTGTATAATTTAACTTTAATCTAACAGTTTAATTATTAAAAACACAACTTTATAGCTTCATAAATTCACAATTTTTAACTTATTCTTACAAAAAGAGCAATACCTTATGTGTTTTATTTTCATATATATATACTTGGTAATTGTTTTTAGGTATCAATAAAGAATTCATGAACAGATTATAATTCAATATCAATGATAATCATTCAGTTGTGAAAAGCTAATTTCAGTTCTTGTCTACATTCAGCTTCATAGTTTTGAACCCAAATTAATAATGTAAAACAGAATGCTTTTATTTAGTGAAGACCACAAAGTAGGCACCAGTAAAACAGGTAGCAATGTGTCATAATTTAATTCATTCAAACATATGATAAAACATTCACTACAGTCCTGCAGTTGGCACAGATATAGACTTCCAGGTGGTAAAATATTTGTAGACACCATACACCAAACAATTTCTCTGCTTAATTCACTTTCAGGAATTCTAAAGAGACTGTAATAGAGTTACTTAGTCATAACCAGACACATTTTTGACATGGTGACAAGAATATCATATAGTTGAATTTCATGTTACGTAACTAAATTGATGTGAAGTTTTACATCCATAAAGAAATATCAGTAAGCAACGATAAAATGTCTGTAAAGATGACCATATGACCAAGGATCTTTATCATATATATCCATTAGCACAATCAAATTCCTCAGTTTTCCATTCAAAGTGACAAGACAAATTTTTCATGTCTATTCCCATGGTCTAAACACTGTTATTGTCTGGAAATCATTGGTTTTTAGTTTGCACCAAATTCTAAGAATCATCTACCAGTAAAAACTAAAAACAGCATTTTTGCCAGGCAAGGTAATATACGCCCACTGGCAGCATTTATTTAAAATAAAAACTTTTCAGTAAGGTTACAATAAGTGGAATGAAATATTCAACCTTCCAACCTATTTTTTTCTAGGGTCTCTAGTTTCATTAAAAACTGTCAAGAATTGTACCTAATAACAACTCATTAAATATTTTTGGGTATTTTTATGATTTGCAATAGGGTTCACCCTTAATAATATTTTGATATTTTTAATTCTTAATAAGGCTCATCCTTGGTTGATATTAAACAATTTCAGCGAGTTTTGTCAAAAAGGAATGTTTAGAGTGTTCACAAGCCAAAAGTTGAAAGCGTTTTTGAAAACAGGCGCAATAACTGACACTAAATATTTTTCGATTTATCTGATTTTCAATAGGGTTTATCCTTGTGAGAAAACAAATACTAAAGCCAAGTTTCATCAAAATCCATTCAAAATTGTTCTTTCTAGATTGTTTACGAGTTAAATTGAACGCGTTTTCAAAAACAAGGTCAATAACTTGTACTAAATATTTTTCGATTTTCAATAGGGTTCATCCTTGGGAGACAACAAATACTCCAGCCAAGTTACATCAAAATCCATTAAAAATTGTTCTTTCTAGAGTGTTTACAAGCTAAAATTGAACGCGTTTTCAAAAACAAGGGCTATAACTGACTCTAAATATATTTCTATTTATTTGATTTATAATAGGGTTCATCCTTGGGTAAAAACAAATACTCAAGCCAAAGTAAATCAAAATCCATTCAGAATAGTTCTTTCTAGAGTGTTTACAAGCTAAAATTGAATGCGTTTTCAAAAACAAGGGCAGTAACTCATACTAAAAATTTTTTCGATTTCGCTGATTTTCAATAGGGTTCATCCTTGAGTTATAACACACTCTCACACCAAGTTTCATAGAAATCCATCAAGAATTGTGCCATGTAGAGTGTTTACGAGACAAAAATTGAACGCGTTTAAAAGAACAAGGGCAATAATTCATATTAGATATATTTTGATATTTTTAATTTTCAATTAGGCTCATCCCTTGCGATATCCAACAATTTCAGTGAGTTTTGTCAACATTGGTCATGAATTGTACCTTCTAGAGTGTTTATTAGCCAAAAAGTTAAACCCGTTTTCAAACACAAGGGCAATAACTGACACTAAATATATTTCGATTTATTTGATTTTCAATAAGGTTCATCGTTGGGTAAAAACAAATACTCAAGCCAAGTTTTATCAAAATCCATTAAGAATTATTCTTTCTAGATTGCTTACAAGCTAAAATTGAACGCGTTTTCAAACACAAGGGCAATAACTGATACTAAATATTTTTCGATTTAACTGAATTTCAATAGGGTTCATCCTTAGGTGATTACAAATACTCATGCCAAATTATGTCAAAATCGCTCAAGAATTGTGACTTGTAGAGTGTTTACAAGGCAAAAATCCAACACATTTTATAGAACAAGGGCAATAATTCCTATTAAATATAGTTCGATATGTGCTATTTTCAAAAGGGTTCATTCTTGGGTGATATTAAACAATTTCAGCAAGTTTCGTCAAAATCGGTCAATAACTGTGCTTTGTAGAGTGTTTACAAGCTAAAAATTGAACGCGTTTTCAAAAACAAGGGCAATAACTGATATTAAATTTTTTTTCGATTTTACTGGTTTTCAATAGGTTTCATCCTTGGGTGATAACAAATACTCAAGCCAAGTTTCATCAAAATCCATTAAGAATTGTTCTCTCAAGAGTGTTTACAAGCTAAAATTGAACGCGTTTTCAAGAACAAGGGCAATAACTCATACTAAATGTTTTTCGATTTCGCTGATTTTCGATAGGGTTTATCCTTGAGTTATAACATACTCTCACACCAAGTTTCATCAAAATCGGTCAAGAATTGCACGTTGTAGAGTGTTTACGAGCCATTCAAGAACAAGGGCACAAACTCATACTAATTTTTTTCCGATTTCGCTGATTTTCAATAGGGTTCATCCTTGCGTGATCATAAACACTCATATTAAGTTTCATCTAAATCCGTCAAGAATTACACCGTGTAGAGTGTTTACGAGCAATTGTGGACGGACGGACGGACGGACGGACCGACGGACGGACGGACGGACGGACGGACGGATGTGGGTGACGACAATATACGCCCCCCATTTCATGTGGGCGTATAAAAACAACATTTTTTGCATGTACTCTTCTTAAGTTGATTATTTATACATTACTCTCAAATGTGACACACTTGCTTTAGATGAGAATTTTTTGGCATGAAAAATAAATTGAAATCTAAAATAGTTCTCAGAAAAAATACTTCTCGGCTCTGTGCCATACACCATTTGTTAGTTAGAGAAATTATTACTCAATTAAAGGCAGAAAGGTCTACCTGTGTTCTATCAGTCTTGATAGCTGATCTTTTCTCTGTTCTTTACAAGGTGTGTATAGTTTACCACTAGTACGTATTAGTATGACAACGGTTACTGATCAGAGCTTTCTATGTCTGAAACCGTAAACATGATTGTGCATCTACTAACAATACTAACTATATGAATGAAGTATTCTGTTATATTTATTATCTAATGGCATAACGTTTAATTTCTGTCCTCATGTATATTATAAAAGTGATATTCTAAGAATTTGAAATTATCCATTTTAAAGAAGTTCAGGTTTCGTATACATCCTATAAGGATTTTAAATATATACTGATTTGTCCATTAAACCAATTGAAAAGGGTGAAGTGGACAATCATACTAGCCTATCTAATACACTGTAAAGATAAACATGTATTTACTGTATAAAATATTACAACACATGCAAATAATTTATCACACTTTTCCTCCCACACGCTTGCCTCACAGATTTGTATTTTTTTAGATTGCTCTCAATAACATAAAACAAATAACATAGAGCGAAAGTCAATAAAACATGGCATAATTAATTGAACCAACTATACTCAACTGTAAACACCAACTGTTTTGTCAATTTATTTAAATAGGAAAGCTCATTTCATTGTTTTTTTCACACATATTTTTACGTGTGTGAGCCAAAATTACCTGAAAGTTTTCCTCATTAATTTACATGCTTTTTTTACTTAATGTATGTAAATGAACTTTAAATATCTTCCAAAAATAACTTAATTTTTCTACTGTCTGTTATATCTAAATTAAATTTGTCAAGTGCATTTAACTACTGCCAAGTACCTGGTCTTAAATTAATTTTCAGGGAAGATCTTAGATTCTTTATTAACATTTAATAACAAGGGTAACATAACAAATCATAGAGTACATCTTTTACTTACATCTTTTTCAAATATAACATTTCAATATTAGTCCTAACAACAATTTCCAAAATATATGGATTTACGAGTTTTCACATTGATGTGTCTGAGAGTATATGTTTAATATTCTACATACCAGGAAATAGAAGTGTGGTCATGATTTATGGTTCTACAGGAACAAGTAAAATCTGTAAACTTGAATGATGAAAGGTTGAAACTTTTACCTAATCCTTTTACACAATGTAATAAAAAAAGTTTAAACTAAAGGTTTTGTGGAAGATTGCTGTTGTAGGCCCAAATAGTGTAACTGTCTTGTACTGAACCACAGAGAAACAATGGTTTAACTATAGGCTAAGCCAGTGCTGTGTTGGCATTCACTCTCTAATACCAAACTCTCATTACATTATTTTCTCCTATGATCTCTAGCAACATATTGCATCAATTCATCTCTGGGAGGGCCTTAAACTGAAATTGGATTTCAATATTACTAAGAGTGGTTACATTAATCTTAAACATTATATAAAACAAAGTTTCATAATGTCAACAAATAATATAAGTCATTCTTTATATCCCACTCTTGATTTTATTATGTTAACAAATCACAAACTAGTCACAAAACATCAGCTAGTTAAGGAAGGTGTGGTGTATTTTGGAAGGTGATATATTATATTTAAGATGTTTTTTGACAATAATTTACAGTTTTCTTATCTGATATCATAAAGATCATTGTCATCCTATCTATAAGTGACTTTGACAATTTGGCGTCAATTTAAATCCAGGATTATATTGGTGCACTTAATACACTCCCCGATATGATCATAATCTTTTCATATATTCAGTTTAATACCACTACAAGCCTATATTTTTATATTATACACCTTCTCAAAAAGCTGCAGATTGTTGGTCGACAAGATTGTCTCAAAGTTAATTCTGTACCATGACTTCCAAGAGATAACATAGCATATAATGTTAGCTTGGTATAATTATTTCAATTTGATTTACCGGTAATTATTGCTTTTTAAGCTTTTGAAAAAGTTTATCAAAGGGACAATTAGCTTTGAAAGTCTATTCATTTGCAAAACAATTACAAAATCAAATTGTTGTAATACATAACTTTATATTTATTTAATTGCAGACAATTATAAAGTTGGGTTTATTATTTAAAAAGTGTTACTATTTTGAATAATGAATTCTGAATGCACTTTAAGCAAATAACCTATCCTTTTAATATATATTCATGAAATAGCAGAGATTATATGCACACTATCAAACTGTAGTCTAAGTAAATATTATACTCAATATAACTGTCAGTTCTAATAATCTGGCACAAAGCTACCAGAACGAACACTGAAAGCAATCTGCTTACTAAAATAACATGGGTAATATATTTAATCAAATTTTCATTCATTAGAATATAAATATAAGTTTAAAAGGTTAACTCTGTCCCACCCATATCCATGCATATTTCCTCTCATGATATGCGATCTAATAAATTGTAATTTGTAATTGTTGAAGTCTGTTTCTTTACTTTCATATACATGAGAAAATGGAATTTTATTAGTTGAAGTAAAGTTTTTTTTGTTCAACATGAGGCTCACCCATCCCATCTCTGACATGGTGTTTGGTTATTGTAATGCCTTTCAAATTATAAGGTTTCATACCTTTTTAGATGAATGTTTTCATACCATCCCAGACGTAAGAAAATTTTCATATTTTCCCAAAAAGGTATAAGGTTTTCTTCCCAGATATATTGCTTTCACACCTTCCCAGGTATAAGGCTTTCATACCTTACCACATATAAGATTTTCATGCCTTCCCAGGTATAAGGTTTTCATATCTTCCCAGATATAAGGTTTTCATACCTTTCATGTATAAATTTTTCATATCTTCCCAGATATAAGGCTTTCATATCTTTCCAGGTATAAGGATTACATCTCAGGTACAAGGTTTACATCTCAGGTACAAGCTTTTCATATCTTTCCAGATATAAGGTTTTCATACCTTTCCCTGTATAAGATTTTCATATCTTCCCAGATAGATGTATAAGGCTTTCATACCTTCACAGGTATAAGGTATGCATCCCTCTCAGGTACGAGCTTTTCCCAGATATAAGGTTTTCATACCTTCTCAGATATAAGGTTTTCATACCTTCCCAGATATAAGGTTTTCATACCTTCCCAGATAAAGGTTTTCATATCTTCCCAGATATAAGGTTTTCATACCTTCCCAGGTATAAGGTTTTCATCCCTCCCAGGTATAAGGTTTTCATACCTTCCCAGATATAAGGTTTTCATACCTTCTCAGATATAAGGTTTTCATACCCTCCCAGATATAAGGTTTTCATACCTTCCCAGATATAAGGTTTTCATACCTTCCCAGGTATAAGGTTTTCATACCTCCCAGATATAAGGTTTTCATACCTTCCCAGATATAAGGTTTTCATACCTTCCCAGATATAAGGTTTTCATACCTTCCCAGATAAATGGTTTTCATACCCTCCCAGATATATGGCTTTCATACCTTCCCAGGTATGAGGTTAACATCCCTCTCAGGTACGAGCTTTTCATACCCTCCCAGATGTAAGGTTTTCATACCCTCCCAGATGTAAGGTTTTCATACCCTCCCAGATATATGGTTTTCATACCCTCCCAGATATAAGGTTTTCATACCCTCCCAGATATAAGGTTTCATATGTTCTCAGATATAAGGCTTGCATAACTTCCAAGATATAAGATTTTCATACATTCATACCTTACAAAATCTCTATGGAAATGAAATCACAATCAGTCTAAGGGTGTATTTAACAAAAGAAAATTTTAAAGTTTTTATGACACTACACATTAAAAGATTCAATAGAGTCCAAATTTATCACATAAACTGTAAAAACTTGGTGTTTTCAACTAAAAATAAAATAGAAAGATAAAAAGTACAAGAAAGTATGATAACCTCAAGGTAAACAAGTTTAATTCTTATCTGGTTATAAATATAAAATAGAGAATACAAGCATTCAAACATGGGGCTTAATTGAGTTCTGCTTGGTCACCCTTAGTGATTTCTGACTGCTAATTATTTAATCATACATCCACTGGAGTGATGGGGGTAAAGATAGCATAACTCTAGACATCATAATAAGAGAGTGAATGATTGCATAATCTCAAGATGATGTTTCAAGGTCCTACCAAAAGTGTTTATCAAATGTATTCCCTTTGAAAAATGTCTTTAGGCTTTATAATCAATTTAAAAATTAAAATATTTTCTGACTTATGTTTTCAGTTTACTTTCTGCACCTGTTTGCAATTGAAGAGGAACTTCTCATTGCACAATGTATGACAATGCCTATAGTCATTAGCTAAAGGACCAGAAAAGTAAGTCATTTCTGATAATTTCATGCAGTGTTCAGCTTATCAAACTATCTTTGACATCATGATCTAAATACGTAACAGTAACAGTAATTTTGACGTGTCAAAAACTTCAAGGAATGTCAAGGATCCTTAACTATAAATACACAGAGTGTCAAGTTCTCAAAAAAGTCTGGCTTTTGAAACATGGGATGAAATGGTTATTAAAAGTACTTAGCCATTCTTTTCACTTAGTGTAAATAGATTTAAAGATAGAAATTTGAGGTCAAGATTTTATAGAATTTTAATTCTTTTTAAATATCAAAATATCTACACAATTATACCTGAAGTATAACAAATAACATATGGGTGGATGTTATGTTACAGAAAATATGTATTGGATATTGCAAGGGTCATGCAAATAATGGGACAAAACAGCTAAGAGTAAACTTGAAATGCTATACTATCAAGTGACTGATAGTATCTGTTTACACCATTCTAATTGTCTATGGTGTCCATGATACACATAAAAAAAAAATAGAAAAACCTTTTAAATATTACTTTAAGTCAATCATCACTGAGATTTGGGTTGTTGCAAGATAGCAAGTTACTACTCAACAGAAGATGTTGTCACAGGGTTAAAGCAACCGATATGCTCAAATTGAAATTTTTATTACTTCTATCTCAATATCATTTTTATCATATAACATCATCATATATATCTGAATATTATTTCTGGATAGCTATAACAAACTTTGTCAGCATTTGCTTTTTCTCAGTGAACTCCTATTGTTCTTTACCTAAAACTATTTCACCACTTATTTCAAAAAATGCACAATCTTTACGTTCCATGATTTGTAGATAGGTTCCATTGAACAATACTACAGGGTATTAAAAAATGTCTGCATTCTTTGTAGGAATTTGGAATAAAACTTTCAGGCAATTTTTTGTCGTTTTTCTAAATGTCTTTTGATATTTTTGAGAAGTATAATGGTAAAAAATGAAAGTAACCTTACAAATGTGAACCTTACAAATATAAACCTGGTGAAATCTATAAGGTTCAGATGTAAACAATCAGAAGGTAAATGTCTAGTAGAATAATGGGTGATGGTGCCAACTTTAGGAAGGTGGAATTTATTAACAGAGGGTCAATTTTACTCCATAAAGGCAATAAAACCTTGCTGCAAATAGTTATGCATATGTCAACCTGGATACAACTGATAGGTACAAACCAAAATGGTAGGCTATTAGAGTTTTTGACAGGTTATAATTGCACTGCTAACAGGAACACTTGGTTGTAATTTTCAGATCAGTTCAAGTGCACTCTGTGACAGATTTCAAAGCTCAGAAACCTATCTAAATAATCACTAGCTATAGAGAACAGAATCTTTGAATAATAGTAGACAGAATTAAACAGCAGCTGTGTACAATCAACCAAACAACTGCACATTCAAATTTAGATTCCACTTTCATGTTTAAAATTAGCTCTAGATATACCGCAGACATAACTCAACTTCAAAACAAATGACGAGAAAAAAACAACTGAAATTCAAGACATAACTGATGATTTTTTCATCATAAGGTGGCAATTAAAGGTTGGTTGAGATAAGTGCCAAAAATGCTTTGTTAAAAGCATTAGATTGACTTATCGATTCACCTCCCATAGTGCATCTAAAAAAATTTGAAAGGGAAAAAGTCAAGCGATAAAAAAATACGTTTCGGTGTCAAAAAGTTGAACATTTAAATTTTTTTTTCATTTTGAAACATCCGAGTTGTTTGTTCAAGAAAACTAGTCTGTTGAATTTAGGTGATAAAATTTGTTAAAATGTTACAACTTCAAACACCTTTAAAATGTCATTAAAAACCTTCAAAAGATAAGGTTAAAATACAGACCTTTTTAACATTTAAACAGTTTGATATGCTAGCTAGACAATATACACCCACATTATCTTTAAGCAATTATTGTTCTTAAAACAAGCTTAATATTATGACTTTTAATGATAGATATTCATGGTAAGCGTGGTGATGACTCGTTTAAAATCACAAAAGACTGAAACGATAGATGAAATGATGTTTTCATGAAAACATGTAGTCATGTTGTATGCTAGACAAATTGACAAAACAATCTTACCATTAACACATTGGAATTTGTCACAACACGATGAAGGTAGTCCTGTAGCTTTAGAGATTACTTGTATCTGATATCCCACAGGACAATTTACTGCAGGACAGTTATCTTCTGATTTACATTTACAACTGAAACAAAAAAATTACAAGGTGAATGAAGCAGAGTCTCTATTGCATTTACTAGCTAATTTTCATGTGTTTGGACTAAGTCAAGGGCAATAACTCAAATATAGTTCATCGAAAAATATTGAACTTGTTCAAGATCTCATCAATAAAAAAGATCACATCAAATTTCACAGGCAATTGTGGTCGGACGGACGGACATGGGTGACGACAATATATGACCACATTATAATGTGCCTACTGAGAATCATTAAAACCTAAGAGGTGGTCTTGAAACAATTTTGGTAAGAGACTCAATATGTGGGTGTTACATCCGTGTCTTAAAACTAACTTCCATATTTTCCAGTAGAAATTTGTCAATCAGTGTCATGTTTTTGGGACTGCAAGGGCTATATCAAACTTCTTCAAGAAGAGCTCCAACGAAAAGTCTGCTTCAAATTGTATTACACATGCAGATTTTTTCTGAGACCAGTTTCAGTTTATTCTAATGGAAATGGGCACATTTTTCTTCTTTTATTACACCCCAGCTTTAAGGTGGTTGATGCAACAATGTCAAATTGTGATAACTTTTCGCTTGATAGAAAATAGAATATACTTTGTTGTTTGACAAGAAAATGTTTCTTCAACAGCCGTGATTCCAAATTAACTCACTTCAAAGCAAATAGAGTTCAAACTTTTCTAAATAAATCATAGCTTAACAAGATATCAAAATATTTTTAGATACTTAAGTATCCTGATACAGTATATTTATATTTTTAAAAACCTGATAAAATAAACTAATATTAAGATGAAATGATAAGGAAATGAAATCTATTAACTTTTAACATGTTTATATCTATGAAAAATTAACTAACATGTGCTTGTTACAAGAGGCCAAATAAATTGTCAAGATTTCAAATTTTTTAGTCGCTCTTATTTGAGGGGGCGGAAAAGATTGTTTTGAAATTTCTCAAGTTTCGACTGGCATGTGGAGATTGCCTCCTAAGATTAAAATAATACATATTCTACATGTGGTAAAACTAATAGAATACTTTTAAATAAATCTAACCACGATAATTCCGTTTTCAGATGGAAGAAGAATACAGGAAGACAAAATACAAGTGATACCATCATGAATATAATACATGTTCTGTGAATAATTTGTATGATAGAGGATATCAAATGGTTTAAAACATGTTTCTAGTAGATCTACTGTATCAAACATTGAAAATATAACCAGTCACTTTACCTATATAAAATAAAGTTTGCATCTGAAGTCTTTTTTTTTTATTTAGAAATTCCTAATTTTTTTTCTGATATATGTATTTCCTATCAACATCATTTGATATTGGATGTATATTTATTTTCATTAGCTTTGATTTATTTCATAAAAATAAGTGAATACAAATAATCAGAATTAGCAGCAAGATTTCAGTGTTTAACAGTCTGTTCCTCATGCTATGTATTAACGTGTAAAAAGCATCAGTATCAGTACTGTTTAAATGTTTCCATAAAAAGCTAATCATTATTATGCAAAGAACTAGGTTCAAGCAAATGATTTGACGTTACTTGCCAAACGTTTTTTCTTACTATTCAAATCTGTATGTCACATGGCTAACCAAATAACAGAAACATTTGCCATTTACATGTTGAGAATATGAACTATTTAATCAATTTGGCACCTGACATAACTCTCCGCTTTGTTTATTTCTAAATCGACACTGAATCCTTCTGACATAATCAAATTTGTTAATCTAGATGAATAAATTTACCCAAGTCTGTCACATGTGAGTTTTGGGCCAAGTTTGTGGTCTTGGTTTCAACTTTAACATTTGTCGACAAACCTTGGGTTTACAGTATAAAATGTGCAGGGCTAGGTGTGTCTGTTTTTACTACTAGACTTTTAAGATAAATGTTAGTTCTATTGTAAACCTCTGATCAGTTTAAATAAGTATTCAATTATCAAACTATACACCTATTTCCGCTCCGAACACAAATAAGCCATTTTAAAGAGTTTATCTCAAAAGAGCCTCCCTCTTCAATTTACTGAAAAATATATTTTGTTTAAAGTCAAAGGTTTGACTTTTAAAAGTTTGATTATGCTATCAACAATCTGAACTTTCAAAATATCTTTACATTGATGTTAATGTCCTTTCTATTAGATTGGTAAAGAACAATAGGCTAGAAAATTCAATTTAAAAAAGTTTGAAAAGATAGCTTGCCAGGCAAGGTAACATACGCCCACTGGCAGCATTGAATTTGAAAAATAAATAGAGCAATGACTCAAAAACATTCACTAAATGGATATTGAAGTCAAGAGCAAAAACTCAAAAACACCAAGTTTCATCAAAATCCATTGAAAATTGTAGCTTCTATTGAACCACAAAAAAATTTTGACACAATCTTACTAAGTCAAGGGCAATAACTGAAAAACTGTTCATCGAAAAATCATCAAATTCGAACTTGACTGTGTCTTATCAATTCTAATGCTCACACCAAGTTTCATTTAAATCCATTGAAAATTGTAGCTTCTATTTTGTCTACAACAAATAAAGAGGCAGGGGCAATAACTCCAAAACTGTTAATCGCAAAATCGTCCAAATCGAACTTGACCGCCCTCTTATCAATTCCAATGCTCATACCAAGTTTCATTAAAATCCATAGATAATTGTAGCTTCTATAGTGTCTACAGAAAATGAATTTTTACGCAATTTTACTTAGTCAAGGGCAATTACTCATAAACTATTCATCAAAAAATCGTCAAATTTGAATTTCTGATAAAAACTGTGGCCTATATCGTGGATATAACCCAAATTTGACGCGTTTTTACTAAGTCAAGGGCAATAACTCAAAATCTGTTCATTCGATAATTTCCATTTTGGAACTTGACCGAGATATCATCAATATATACCAAGTTTCATTAAGATCGGATAAAAACTGTAGCCTCTATCATGGATACAACCCTAATTTGACGCATTTTTACTAAGTCAAGGCAATAACTCACAATCTGTTCATGCAATGATTTCCATTTTTGAACTTGACAGAGATATCATCAATATATACATGTATACCAAGTTTCATTAAGATCAGATAAAAACTGTAGCCTCTATTGTGGATACAACCCAAATTTGACGCGTTTTTACTAAGTCAAGTGCAATAACTCAAAAACCGTTCATGCGATAATTTCCATTTTCGAACTTGGCCGAGATATCATCAATATATACATGTATACCAAGTTTCATTAAGATCGGATAAAAACTGTAGCTTCTATCGTGAATACAACCCAAATTTGACACGTTTTTACTAAGTCAAGGGCAATAACTCAAAATCCGTTCATTTGATAATTTCAATTTTCGAACTTGACGGAGATATCATCAATATATACATGTATACCAAGTTTCATTAAGATCGGATAAAAACTATAGCCTCTATTGTGGATACAACCCAAATTTGACGGGTTTTTACTAAGTCAAGGGCAATAACTCAAAAACCGTTCATGCGAAAATTTCCATTTTCGAACTTGACCGAGATATCATCAATATATACATGTATACCAAGTTTCATTAAGATCGGATAAAAACTGTAGCCTCTATTGTGGATACAACCCAAATTTGACGCGTTTTTACTAAGTCAAGGGCAATAACTCAAAAACCGTTCATGCGAAAATTTCCATTTTCGAACTTGACCGAGATATCATCAATATATACATGTATACCAAGTTTCATTAAGATCGGATAAAATCTGTAGCCTCTATTGTGGATACAACCCAAATTTGATGTGTTTTTACTAAGTCAAGGGCAATAACTCAAAATCCATTCATTCGATAATTTCAATTTTCGAACTTGACCGAGATATCATCAATATATACATGTATACCAAGTTTCATTAAGATCAGATAAAAACTGTAGCCTCTATTGTGGATACAACCCAAATTTGACGCGTTTTTACTAAATCAAGGGCAATAACTCAAAAACCGTTCATGCGAAAATTTCCATTTTCGAACTTGACCAAGATATCATCAATATATACATGTATACCAAGTTTCATTAAGATCGGATAAAAACTGTAGCCTCTATTGTGGATACAACCCAAATTTGACGCGTTTAAGTCAAGTGCAATAACTCAAAAACCGTTCATGCGATAATTTCCATTTTCGAACTTGACCGAGATATCATCAATATATACATGTATACCAAGTTTCATTAAGATCGGATAAAAACTGTAGCCTCTATCGTGGATACAACAAATGTGGACGGACCGACGGACAGGGGCGACGGCAATATACGTCCACATTTCCATGTGGGCGTATAAAAATGGAATGAGTTTAAAAAACAACATGAAATGAAATTTTGTAAAAATTCAAAACTTTGATGTGATAAAAAGAACAATTTGTAACTATGATAGGTAGCAGACTTCACAACTAAATCCGTGCAATTGATTTGCGAATATAAAAAAATTAAATCAGAATAAAACAGCAATGTTTGAGAGGTTACTATTTTCTTTTTTCTCAAGTATTCTGATTTTTTAAGCACTGAATATTCCCTTTCAACATCAGCTTATTGTTAAATCTGAACATCTAGAAATTATTCGATGTAACCCCAGAATGTTGTTTTAAAACTTTAAAATATTATTATTCCCATTTTAGGTCAATATGCAAGTCAGTTTCCTTCAATGCTCTACATCAAATTTGAAAGATTGCTTCTCATTAAAAAGCTGCTTATATTGGGTAACCACAAATGTCTCATGGACTCATGGGAAAAATAAAAGTGTAAAGTAATGGTTTTCTATGGCCAAATATGGACTGACAACTCTTGAACTTTGTAGAAAATTTGTTAACATCGGCAAAACTTTTAATCATTTTAATTAAGTTTTCTGCTTTTCTCATGTTAATTACCAAAACGAATGTCAAGTTTGAAAATATTTCAGGAATTTGAATAAGTTGTATCAACCCTTTTTAAATACTTGACAAGTTTTTTTAATACCACCTTATATTCGCCATGGGCTAAACACATTAAACTACGCTCACTATTAATTATCATGAAGACGGCTGCCAAAAACTGACACAAACAAGAATTTTGTGAGGGCAATAAAACGAGGAATACAAATGACCATCTTGTTTTTTTCACAATTTGAAAACATAAAGTCATTTGTATACATCAACTTAATTCAGCATGTTTTTAAAGCTGTAACAGACGGAATCATTTGTTACATTCGAATCCTTTAATTCACTTGTAATCACTGTTTACTTTCATACTAATTCCTTAAAGAGATAAATTTCTTTGTAATCATGAGCTCTTAGTAAACATGAGTTTTTGTGCCTTGTTGAATTGTTTCAGATGTAAATTTGAGTCTAGACACATCAAGTTAAAAAATTAGCCAAAAATCCACTTAATTATTAAAACAAAGCTTCACAGAGGAGTTAGAACTTGACAATATTTTGTGAAAACAGTGACATAGTTCATGGATTGTGATTGTATATTTATCATATTGGAGTATATATTGTGTTTATTTACATTTTGGATTTTGATCTACCCCTGGTAATAATTTCCTGGGTATTGCATACCATATTGTCATCTTTATTTTTAGCTTTATCATCTTAACTCTGCATTTTTGTTTGATTCAAATTTTGACAAATTGGACTGTTTGATCCATTTTTTCTTTATCTAATTTTATAATTCACCTTCAAGCTTTAAAATTATTTCCGTATCAAACATTTACTAGCTTGTACAAATTAATAGCAAAAGTACACCTTTAAATTATTCTCAAGGTCAGCTTTAAATCTTTTATAATTCGTACTAAAATACCTTGTATGAAGATATGTAGACCACAACTTCACTTCAAATTTGGCGTAAAACACAGATGTTGAGACGGCAATTATTTAGAAATAGGCAGAGAGCACTCATAAAACTAATTGAGACCACTATTGTGAACTTAAAATGATCCCGCAGTAAAAAAGTAAAAGTCTATTTACTATTACTTTCACGTACTTGAAGACCTACGGTTTAACTATTAACTTATTATTTTGATTTTATTGGTTTCTAGCATGTGGTCCATTCTTATTTAATATTATGAAGACCATGTCGCGGACTAAAGGTCTATACAATTATATTGATATACAATACATGTGGACATACAATAGACATATAGTTGAAATAAATACATATACCACTTAATATTACTCATTTTAATATCTTTCATATCATAAAATATTGAATAGATAACACCTATATCCAGATAAAAAGCCAAGTTTGAAAGTTTAAGCTACAATGCATTTCTGTCAAAAAATTTATTTCTAGTTTTATCATTCTTGTTTCTGATGCCAGTCTATAAGATTCGAGTTGGCAGATGAGTAAATGTAAAGCATGTTTGATGTCAAGGCATTTTTTCTTTAAATTTTTAAAAAAAAATTTCAAAATGAGTTGATGATAGCTTGCCAGGCAAGGTAATATACGCCCACTGGCAGCATTTATTTCAAATAAAAACTTTTCAGTAAGGTTACAATAAGTGGAATGAATTATTCAACCTACCAACCTATTTTATTCTAGGATCTCTAGTTTCATTAAAAACTGTCAAGAATTGTACCTAATAACAACTCATTAAATATTTTTCGGTATTTTTATGATTTGCAATAGGGTTCACCCTTAATAATATTTTGATATTTTTAATTCTTAATAAGGCTCATCCTTGGTTGATATTAAACAATTTCAGCGAGTTTTGTCAAAAAGGAATGTTTAGAGTGTTCACAAGCCAAAAGTTGAAAGCGTTTTTGAAAACAGGCGCAATAACTGACACTAAATATTTTTCGATTCATCTGATTTTCAATAGGGTTTATCCTTGTGAGAAAACAAATACTAAAGCCAAGTTTCATCAAAATCCATTCAAAATTGTTCTTTCTAGAGTGTTTGCGAGTTAAATTGAACGCGTTTTCAAAAACAAGGTCAATAACTTGTACTAAATATTTTTCGATTTTCAATAGGGTTCATCCTTGGGAGACAACAAATACTCCAGCCAAGTTACATCAAAATCCATTAAAAATTGTTCTTTCTAGAGTGTTTACAAGCTAAAATTGAACGCGTTTTCAAGAACAAGGGCTATAACTTACACTAAATATATTTCTATTTATTTGATTTATAATAGGGTTCATCCTTGGGTAAAAACAAATACTCAAGCCAAAGTTAATCAAAATCTATTAAGAATAGTTCTTTCTAGAGTGTTTACAAGCTAAAATTGAATGCGTTTTCAAGAACAAGGGCAGTAACTCATACTAAAAAAATTTTCAATTTAGCTGATTTTCAATAGGGTTCATCCTTGAGTTATAACACACTCTCACACCAAGTTTCAGCGAAATCCATCAAGAATTGTGCCATGTAGAGTGTTTACGAGACAAAAATCGAACGCGTTTAAAAGAACAAGGGCAAGAATTCATATTAGATATATTTTGATATTTTTAATTTTCAATTAGGCTCATCCCTTGCGATATCCAACAATTTCAGTAAGATTTGTCAACATAGGTCATGAATTGTACCTTCTAGAGTGTTTATTAGCCAAAAAGTTAAACCCGTTTTCAAACAAAAGGGCAATAACTGACACTAAATATATTTCGATTTATTTGATTTTCAAAAAGGTTCATCCTTGGGTAAAAACAAATACTCAAGCCAAGTTTTATCAAAATCCATTAAGAATTGTTCTTTCTAGAGTGCTTACAAGCTAAAATTGAACGCGTTTTCAAACACAAGGGCAATAACTGATACTAAATATTTTTCGATTTAAATGAATTTCAATAGGGTTCATCCTTAGGTGATTACTCATGCCAAGTTATGTCAAAATTGCTCAAGAATTGTGACTTGTAGAGTGTTTACAAGGCAAAAATCCAACACATTTTTATTTCAAAAGGGTTCATTCTTGGGTGATATTAAACAATTTCAGCAAGTTTCGTCAAAATCGGTCAATAACTGTGCTTTGTAGAGTGTTTACAAGCTAAAAATTGAACGCGTTTTCAAAAACAAGGGCAATAACTGATATTAATTTTTTTTCGATTTGACTGGTTTTCAATAGGCTTTATCCTTGGGTGATAACAAATACTCAGGCCAAGTTTCATTAAAATCCATTAAAAATTGTTCTCTCAAGAGTGTTTACAAGCTAAAATTGAACGCGTTTTCAAGAACAAGGGCAATAACTCATACTAAATGTTTTTCGATTTCGCTGATTTTCGATAGGGTTTATCCTTGAGTTATAACATACTCTCACACCAAGTTTCATTAAAATCGGTCAAGAATTGCACTTTGTAGAGTGTTTACGAGCCATTCAAGAACAAGGGCACAAACTCATACTAATTTTTTTCCGATTTCGCTGATTTTCAATAGGGTTCATCCTTGCGTGATCATAAACACTCATATTAAGTTTCATCTAAATCCGTCAAGAATTACACCGTGTAGAGTGTTTACGAGCAATTGTGGACGGACGGACGGACGGACGGATGTGGGTGACGACAATATACGCCCCCCATTTCATGTGGGCGTATAAAAATGAGTTGATGATAAAGTTGAGCCTTTTGGTACTCAAGGCCAAAAATCTATAGTCTGTAGAAGACACACAAGTACTACTTACCCTTGTTGAATATAACAACAATCATCTTCTGTTAATATATTAGGTAAAGGGTAACTGTCATTAGGACAAGTTTTAGTTTCTAAAGCAGGACATATCACAGATCTACATGGTGCTGAAAATAAAGAAACAACCATTATAACCACATTATCTGGTTTTAAAATCATTTCTGTAAAACAGCCATTTCTATAAAAACAATAAAGCATATGAAAAATTCCATTAACAAAAATTTAATGAAATGAAATGAATGCACCTTATGGCAATGCCATGCAGTTTGCAATAGGGGAAATTTTGCCAGGATAGCAACATTAGCCTACTCAAAGTCTTTAATAAGCACAGACTGTAGTACCCAGGGCCTCGTTTTTCATCCAGTTTGAACAAAGTTTAGTCTTGACCTAGACACTGGCCCCAGGGGTTAGTGTGTAAGAATCTAACTCACTGAGCTAACATAGCTCGTTATATTCAAGAGAGTAGAAAACCAACTAAATGTACATTTAATAAAATTATTCATCAGTCATCCAAATGGCAATAATTAAAAACTTAATTTAACAATCCAATCTAGGATCTTTACATAAATTCTAATTTAATATTCAGCAATTTAATGGTGCAACTAACTTAATTGTCAAAAAGCATTTGAAAAAAATATTTAAAGTATTCAATTAACCAAATTATGGTACAATTAGACACTTGTGTCTGCTATGTGTAATCTATTGAAGGTCTGGTACATCAAACATCACAGATGCTAGATAAGTTCTTTAAAGATCTGACATGTCTGACTGCCTGCAGGTGTTATATGCTTAATTAATTCAATTTATGCATATTCATAACCACAATATATAAATACATGTTATTAAATAAAGATAATTAATTATGCACACTATAAAACTACTAACAGATGGTTTAAAGGTTATAAACTTCATAATTGCACAGATGCTGAATGTATATTCTTATGATATTTCAACAAAAGAGAACAGAAAACGGTTTCAAAGATGCTGTACAAGGAAATTAATATTCAGAAAGATAATTGAGGTATGTTTGCAATTTTACTTCAGTCTAGCCAATACATGAATAACAATGAATTCAAATGCTTTGACCCCAAAACTTTGTGGTACTTATGTCACTCTTTTGAAATGATCTTGGCCTATTGGATTGAAAACAGTTCAGCAACCAGCCTTAATTCTGGAGATCTTTACTGTTAGTAATTCAAGCATAAAGTCATGGATGTCAAATAATAAGATAATGAGGACATGACATATGTCAATGGACATTATACTTATTATATACATGGCCAATCAATTAGTATGTCACAATGTAAGGATCAATGCCCTAAGTTTGGGTCATCATAGCAAGGTGAATATATATTATTGTCCAAATCATGCAAACATACTTGTCAAAATTATAAACCAAAACCATATAACACTTTTTAAAAAATCCAACTCAATATACATATACATGTCAAACCCTGTCAAATACATGTCAAACCCTGTCAAACACAGTAATGCTATATACATGTCGAATCCATTGCACAAAAAAGAAGTAAAACCCATTAAACACATACATGTCAAAATCTGTCAAACACAATAATGTTATATGTCAAAGCTATTGTAAACACATATATCACACAAATTGTGTGTTTTTACATGTCAAACCTATTGCACACATACAGTGTACATGACAAACCTGCCAAACACCTGCTTCTTAAACATATCTTACACAGACAAAATTTCAACAGCATTCACTTCATATTATAATCAGAGAGGTGCATCAATTGATGGCAACCAAATTTAACTTGAAGGTTGTCCTCTGTTGCTGTTTTCCTTCAAGGTTGTGAACAGAAGGCAAGTAGTATGTAATGTCAGGTTTTAATATGTTATTCAATATGTAAGTATTCAAGTCAAATCCTCAATGGAATCTATGGAAGTTGAAATTTTACTCAAGGCATGCAACAGTTATTGTCTTGAATTAAAGTTTTTGATAACTGGTCATAACCTTTTGCATGCATTTTGTTCATTTTTTGTGATTTGAAAAACCTCCAAAAAATAATCTACAATGAAGTATTTATATCTGCTCAATTCAATATTAGAAATCTACAAGTGTTTTACGCACAGAAAAAAAATACATCAGATTTCAATCTTGCCCTCAAGCTATATAAATAGTTGTTTTACATGCTTTGATTTGTAAGTACAAGAAAGTTATTTTTCATGATAAACAACTTTATCAAGAGAATGGGTTGTCATTCATTGTAACACCATTATAAGATTTCTAGAAAGGTCTGTTAGGAAATTGTTCATGTAAATCATACAGCAGATGAACCTATCAGAATCTATATTTAGAAGTATTATCTCAGAAAAAAAGGGTTAAAAATCGCTTACTAATATATCAAATGGTATGAAGATTACAAAAATTTATTTGCACCACCTTTTTTAAGTGTCAGGATATCCCAGACTTAAAACCTATATCCATGCCGGTCTAAAAAATACTTAGAGCTAATTGTGGAATTAAGAGGAACTTATCATAATAAACCGGATTCTTATATTGACAATAAAATAAAGGGGACCATTACTCATATCATTAAGTCTATAGTCATATTAAATTTGACTGGCTCAAGGTAATTTTAAATGGTAATTATGGCTTAATGGAGGTGTTTTTGTATCTGTTCACAGGTGCTCCTATTATCCAGACTCTAGTTGAAGTCATGCGAAACAATTTATCATCATAGACATAATGTGTTTCCATTGAAGATTATTCTGAAGTGTCATTTTAAAAGCTTGACTAATTCACTAATGTGCTGATATCTAAGACTGAATTGAACACTGATCAACAGTGGACAGAGAAAGTATAAGATTACACAGTTTGATAGCCCTATAGGCAACACTCTCTATGGTCATACAAGGAGAAATGTCATCAACTGTATGATTAACAGCAATTTAAGGCCAAGTAGATATTGAAGTAGAGGATGACAAGAATATGATGGCAATTTTCATAAACGGTGAAATTAGGTAGATGATACAGTTTTTGAAATAGGACTACAATGAGTTTCAAACCTCACTGAATCCACTTGGAATAAAAATTATTTCTGGAGATATCTTCATGATTCAGTTCATAGACTATTTGATCACCAACCTTGTCCAAATCATTTTTCATTTTCAAGCAGTGAATATGATACAACAATTACTTCTTATGCATGAACTTGAAATACTGGTATATGACAATTTACTATTTAATATATCATGGGGACCATAGCGTTACATGATGTTAAAGGGGCCCAGGCTTGATTTTTAGGGGCCGTTTTGGGCCTTTGTTACATTTAAACAGTCCTCAGAAATACTCAAGCTCTAAGAAAATCGCAAAATACCTTGAAATATACCTCAAACAAAAAATTTCACTTTTCATTTTTTTTCCGTGCTGTACGCGGCTGGTCTCCAGTCATTCTGAAAATTTGTGTGTCTTGTTGACAAAGTTTACAATTGAAAATGCGTTGTAGTCTATTTATATAGATGACCGCTATTGCACAACGGGAAGGATAACTCTTTGATTATCAAGATGAACCGTTTTCCAATATGGTGGGACGTTCGTAATTTCTTAAGACATTATGATTTTCAAACACGGATAATTATGGATACACATGGATTTGAAGGCTCAAATTTCAAAGGTAAGCTCTGTAGACTATTTCTGATTAGCTAACCAAAAGATTTCATGTGTTTGAGGCTGTTGGATGATTGTCCGAAACAACTAAAGCCTGCGCCCCTTTAAAGTATCATAGATTGAAATAAAAGGTAGGCAAATATCACAAGTCCTCAATTCATTATTTTGTTGGAAACTGCTTGAAACCTCATATAGAGTAATATGATGTTCAATTAATTTTAAAGATAAACATAAATAATTGTAAGTATGCATATTTGGTTAAAATCTTGTATATTTGTCATGTTTTTCAACCGTAGAAAATTATACATTTATTATACATAGTGCTTGTACAAGCTTTTGAACTGTACCAAAAAGTGAAATTGACCAAATATGTGTTTCACCACTTCATCCATAACATATTTTACATTATTAGTATGGCATGTCATTCATCCAAAACAACAAATGAAGGAAACTGAAAGATGGGTAAATCAATGAAAGTTACTGATATTTCTATATTTTCTCATAGAACCATAAAGTTAGAAAATTAAAGTAGTCTGAAACACATGTGAAAACCTTTTTTTTTTTAAAAAAAAGTCCAAAATGGTGCAGTATTAGGTAACATATTTTTTATAATAGAATATAGTATGGCAAACATTAAGATTTTCACCAAACGCCCACATCATAATCCGTTTTAAAATGAAGTATATTTGGTTACAAGTTTGCATGTTTGTTATTTTTATGACAAAGTATAAAATATAAAATTATTTTCTTATTACAATGAAACACACTCCCTATCAATTTACAGTTTTTAATGGATGAAGTGGCTTTATAAAGGATATTGTTTTTGTCCTTTTAAGGAAATGGCCTTCCTCATTAATTTCAATTTAAAAAAGTTGATACATAATGTGTTATAATACATAAATATCACATGTCATCAAAACATGATCACAAGATTGTGTGAAAAGTTCAGTTGAGGGCAAAATTTAAAAACCTTTTGTCAGAAGCAAGGATAAGGTTTTGTTGTTGCTGGGTTCATGTAATAAAAGATTCTGGCCAAAGTCTGAAGTCTTGAAATTAAGCATTTAAGCATCTGCTTGAATTTTACTAAGAAAACTTCAATAAATAAGGCAATATACTCATTTTTACATAAATTAGAGCTCAAAAGTTCTATTTTAAGAGGGCATCCAAAATCAAGGCACCTTATCACATATATTTCTAGTTTCTGACTAGCACTGGTTGACCTCTTCAACAATGGTTTCAATAAAACATGTCCTGAAAACATTTCACAAACTTTTTAAATTGAAAAGAGAAAGCCAGGAATTTGTACTTTTTTGGTGCGATAATCTCAAAGAAATAAATGGTAAAATGTCCAATACCTATGAGTGACAGAGTTAGTTGATCAAGGTAAAAGTAAAATTCTCTGCCCAGTGCACTGTACCAACCTAACCTAGTCATTAGCCTAATAAGGTGCAGAACAAAGGATGTGAAATTCATTCTGTACATTCAGTTGTTATTTTTAACAATTTTGGAAGGAAATAGCAGCACTATTAAATCTTGCTTACATCATTTCAACATATTTACACCATGTGTGCAGCCATTGCAGGTTTATTTTGACAATATCAGATTATAGTCTGCTGCCATTTTACAAGACATATGAATGGCCTGCAGTTCCTGATTGTTCAAATGTTTGATAATGTACAACAGAATTAACTTCAGATGTTAAAACAAATGTCAATAACATTTCACTCTGGATTTACCGCCTTTTTTCTCAGCCATATTGGTTCCAAAAAGAAATATGTGTGTTCTGTTAAATACTAAAATAAACTATTTAAGATTTGCTTATAAATATTTTGCAAAAGAGCAGAATCTGTTTAACAGAATGGTTATTACAGTGCAAAGTTAAAGTAAAATCTAGGATATCGGCTTTATAGCTCAAATTGCATTGAAGAAAGGTTATATATCTTGATAAACTTCTTTTAAACACATGAAAAATTAAATGACAGGTTGATTTGCAAGAAGATTTAATATTTTATACATTTAGATATAACAGTTAAAATTGTTTCTGACTAACATACACTTTATAGGTCTTTGTGCCATTATCTGCTTGAGCAATACAATACAAACTTTCAACAATGTTTTTACCAATTTAGCTCACCTTGCAGATTATTAAAGGAATGCCCAAATTAAGCATGTACTGTAGAGGGCAGTTGTTACAGCCCCTTTAATGAAATGAATAACACCTTCTATGTATATGGACTAATGTGTTACCCATGCTTATCTTAACACTGCCAACACTAAATAGGATGAAGTGATATGTCATTTCATCAGTATCATAAAACTGGGTTAATATAATTAGCTGATGACAGATTCTTTCATCAGATATTGGTAATAAAAATTATCAGATTGAAGGCCATATAAACATATCAGCACCCCAACCTACTAACTTCCAAATATAACTACCTGTAACAGAACTTTGAACTGGAGATGCAGCATTGATCTAGCCAATTAACAAGTCAATTCTCAAAATAGCTGAGTTTTGCCATCTATTTTCCTCAGAAATTCCAAACTTAGGACAATAAGCTGACCTTTTGTAAGTTCTATACCTGGGATATTTCTGAGACAAGGATTGGCTCACTGTTAATTCTAAATGATAATTTGAAAAGTGGGAGATTGAGTGTGGTCAAATCGACTGCAGTTCTGGGGAATGATGTTTTGTTTTGGTTTTTGAAAATGTTTTGTATTTACAACGGGTTCACTGATGTCCAATCCGTTTCCTGTCCATTTTTCCACTTTATTAATTTATATTTGACAGACATGTCATCATAAACAACAAGTAAATATGAAAATAGAATATTTAGGTGGACATTAGGCTACATCTGTCAAGAAAGAATTAATATGTGCTCCAGACAAAACAAATGACGACACTCTTTAACAAAAACTAAATCAAACTTTTATGAGCTGTATAACAATAGACAAAAAGAATAAAAACATGTCATATCCAAACAGACCGAGCTCTTGACAGCAAGATTAAGTCTTACAAATGAGATATCCAATTATGTGTTAATGGCTACAAGAATGTCAACTATTTGGGATTCTGAATGGACATTTTGTAAGGATATTGGCCTAGTATGTATGTTGAGTGATGGACACTGACAGTATGAAATTGTAGATAGAGTAAAAAACATTCAGAATTGTCGTCTGCTACAAGTGTTTTCCCTTTTTTCAATCAAATATCAAAGTTGTCAAAAGACCACCTCTTCAAAATTTCATTTCAAGAGATTTCAATGATCAAAGGTAGACTTCACAGCTTGTAGAAAGATGTCCTGAGGTGAAACAGTTTCTACATTTTATTCAATTTCTAGGTCAAAGAATTAGACCATAATTAATGTGTGATACACCTTTTCTAGTAGGACCTAAATCATTTACATACATGATTTTATTGATCAGCCTGAAGGGGATTATGAAAAAATACATGGATATCTGTCTTTTCAAATTCCCAACGACCAAATCTATTTTTATTGTGCCAGTTACATTCAACTTTTATATCTGGTATTTGATTTAAATTTGGGTCTTTTGGGGAAATTGTGCATCCCCCCTCTCTCTTATCTACAGGACCTCAAATGAATATTATGCTTCACTGAATAGTTAAGGCTTACAAAACATCAACTGAATCTGCAGCAAATTTTTAAAAAAAAATGACCAATTACCTGATCTTTTACACACCACCTCATCACAACACGAGCCTGGTATTCCACGCCCTTTGGTTAATACAGCAGGATAAAATCCAGGACTACATGTCGTCTTTTTACATGCTACTGGTCGACACTGACATTTTATTCTTTCGTCTAAAGATGTGGAATTTTGTATAGGTTTAGAATCTGGAGGGCATTTAATAGTTATATCAAGGTTATCACAGTCATTGCTTGTACAGTTTGTTTTATTGGCAGACGACTCCACTGGTACAGTATTCACCACAACTTTATCCACTGGTTTGGTGTCTGATGGCACTGTATCCACTAAGTTGCTAGGAGGTTCTGTTGTTATGAGTTCTTCGGAAGGAATCAAAACTTTGGTAAAATCATCATTTGGTCCTAGTGCAGTTTCTACAAGATTACTACTGACTTCAGAACTTATTTCTGAAATATAGAAGAAAAGGAATCATTAAAGTTTGTTTTAGACCATATTTTATTAATGTTATAACAGTGAACGATTTATTGTCATGAGATGAGCAGAAAAGTTTACAGTATCAAATCATTGAAGACTCATATTCACAAGGTTAAGCTATTACAAACTTTGTCTTATATCTTGACAATAATAGCCACCTTTTTTTGTATCAAGGAATGCAGCAATTGGATTTTACCCCAGAAAGACGTTATGGCTTTTTGTCTAACCCCTTTATTTTGGGGAATCTGTTTGGCTGTTAGCTGGTGTACAATCTAAACATTTACAAACTTCTGTGACACATGAATGGTGGTTATTGCAGTCAAGGTATAAGACAAAGATCTTAATAACTCGACATTGTAAGGATGTTAAAGACCCTACAAATTGTCTTTACTTAAAATTTGAGGACTGGGAAAACCTCTTAATTTTTAAACCCCCACCCAATTAAGGTGTTCTATTCTCACACATTGGAGAATAATAACAGAAGTTGTGACTTGACATAAAATTTGATTTAATCAAAGGAGTATCTTGATCACCAAATGTCCCTTGATATTGACTCTGAAAGTACAACTACCAGCATAAACATGCTGTTGATCAAAGTCTAGCTTTGTTTACACCCATGTGTTATGTTTGTTTCTTTCTTTGACAAGATACTTTGGTGTGTTTCTTTTGAGCTCATGTGTTTGTTTTGCTTGCTGTGATTTCCTGGCCTCTACTGAGCTTGTAAGTCATGACAGGTTGAAACATATGAGTGAAGTTCCCCTCATCAGGTCATCATTTCCCCTTGTCCATACTATCAGATAAAAAATCAACATGTTTTAACAGATCAGGACATGTATCAAATTAAGAAGTTTTCTTATTGTTTCTATGAAATGTGAAAGATGTTTTGATAAGATGGCAAAGACTTTTTCTTATCAAAATACTATAAGGAAAAGCTTAGGGTGACCACTGTTATTGTGGCTACTACAAAAAAATTTTCTCTTGTGAATTTATCAGAATCAGATATTTGTTTTCCAAGAATGTTTACATGGGCCTAAAATCACATTCATTTATAAAGGTGGCATTATATTCAAGTACTAAACCAAACCATTGCCATAGACAAACTTTCCTTATTGTATTATCCTTCTGAACTAAAGATCTAAAACTGGGGACAAAGTTGATAAAACGGGAGATGCAAAATGTATAATTGTCAATTTGAAGATCAACTCATCAACGCTTTAAGTATGGATGGAAGGTTAACATCATGACTTTAATGACCTCGACATTTTTTTAACAACTTAATCATCCTGATGTTCTGTACATGTGTAGTAATTTGATTGAACCTGCCTGATGACATTTATAATATATTAATAGTCAATGGTAGATCATCTGGTCAACTAATTTCTCATGTTTAAAAACAGTTTAACCTTTCTAGTACTCTTTACACCCTGCTTGGTTGACCCTTAGTTGGAAAATCTTTTTTAGATTATGTACATTTATGGTCACTTGCTCAGTTTGACAGAAACCACAAGAGTTTTAGATGATCTGATTGAATCCTTCAGTCTTTTTTTAATTCATCCTTTTATAATCCCTGTTTGGTTCAAGCTATGTTTAACATTTTAAAATTGAAATCTGTTATGTCAAATCTATGCATTATTGACCCATGCTTTATTATAACCATAAAAGGTGACTATAAATAATAAGTTTATGTCTAATTATACCAACCACAACATTAGGTTGAGGGTAGACAGAAAGGTGTATTATTATTATAAATATAGATTTATAGGCATACCTTCAATAAACATATAAAAATTTATACTGTCAATGAAAACAACTGGCATATCATTGAGTTCATACGCCAACACTCTACCTTGACCTAGTTTAAATATGACTCTCTATGGTTGGAGATAGATATAGGTGTAGGCCTACTTGTTAATGGTGATTTGAGCTTTATCCTGCATATGTGTTTCCACTGTGGAAATTCCACATGGTAATTTGTTAGCTTTTTAAAATCTAGGTTTTCATAAGGACATGTAGAATTCCCCCTAATGATTTTTTTTTGTATTGAACTACGAGTGTTGTGATGGTTTAACCTTTCAAGATTAGGTTAAACTTCCAACTCCCTATGCTATTAAACACAGAGAAGGTTCTGTTTCTATGCATTTTCAGAATCTGCTTTTGTCTTTATCAAGGTTTAAAATAAAATAAAATCAATCCTATGAGGTTGCTTATGGGGGTCAGAATTTTAAAGCTGTTATGGAATTCAGCTTCAAACTAGTTGACCTGATTTTATGTTTCATCAAGACCCATTTACTAATGGCAGAAGAGTAATAAGGAAATATGAATACATATTAATCAATATTCAAACTACACAGTCATCAAAAGATTTACATGTACTTATACTTTCCTTAGTGACAACACTCAAATTTAAGATATTGAGTAATCTGTGAATAAACAGTTTTTGTTGACAATGGTATCATATGAAACTATCAGTTTAAAGTTAAAAAGTAAAATCAGTTCAAAGTAAAACAGTCTGATTGTATTTAATCTTTTAATTCTCTTTGATCTGCCCTAAGGACAGGTTAGTGACAGACTATTTTAGTTTTTGGTAGGCAATCTTTTATTGTAAAAATTCTTATTTGAATATATCTGGTTCAAAATACCAGATAGTAAAGTATTAGAATGACTTTGCATTCTTAAAGATTGAATATTTGGCAATATCAGTTCCCCCTTCAGTAAAAACAAATTCAATAACTTTCTAATTATTATATGTAATTGCCTTTGTATATTTATCAGAACATCCTAACTATTTGAAAGCTGATATATCAAAGTAAATTAGGATTTAACAACAAAAGTAATGAGAAAGAAGGCACAAGAGAAAACTAATTGTACATATCTTAGCGTAAAAGATATTTTTATTGAGCAATCAATTATTTTAAATAGACTGCACACTAGAGACTTTGATTGATCTGGAGACATGTTATTAAAAATAAAGATAAAAAAAAAAACATACTGATATCTCAATTTGATAAATTAGTCAATTTCTCTCTTTATTCAAAATGTTTTAAATTAAATCTTGAATGAAAAATCTGATTAAAATTCAGCTATTGTGTTTTGTATATTTTTCTTTGGCTTACTTAATAGGCCATACACTTCTCACAAAAAAACTTTAAAATTGCATCCAGATTTAAGTTTTATATATTGTTGTGTTTTCTTGCTTTTAAAGGCAGTTATCTAATTATTTACTGTCTTGAGCAAAATGCCGATCACTTTCAAAACCTGATAATCTGACACAAAGGTTGATCTACAAATAGTGAGCAAATGAAAAAGATAACAGATGACTTTTGCAGAGATTTGTAAGTGCTGTAAAAAGCTTTTAAAACATTTCCATACTTTCAAATGTTGGATGTTGTGCCTTGTTTTGAAATTCTTACTGCAAGTACACATGTGGTTTGAACAAGGTTTAAGGAACAACAAAAAAACAAAAATAACAACTTTTCTTGTTTTGTTGATTAAACCAACAAGGTCACATAGTTTACAAGGTCAAATACTCTATGCCAACAAAAATGGTTGAAATTGTTTGAATTCTACTAAATAAGGACGAAATATGTAAACATGTAAAACAACTCTAATTTATTTCATTTCAATAAAGAAGTGATTTTGGAGCCATTCTGACTGTGTCGTCTTAACCCTGAACTCAAATTCCATTCTTTTGTCTAGATGTGTTGTTTTGGTGATGAAGTGTTGCCAGATTTCAAGATCAATGATATTTGAAGTGTCTGTTTAGATAAGCAAGCCCTTCAAACATTTTAAACATTTGTTTTAAAATCAAGACAAACTTGAAAGCTCAGCGAAATTGTAAATCTGGCAAGATTGTAGAATGTCATTTGAGGTGAACTCTTTGTTTACTTTTGGTTTATTACTTTGACAAAAGGGATGCATTTTGATCAAAGCACGTAACTTCAACATTGAATGGGATGGTTACATTTCATAGTTTAAAGAAAAAGATTTAAAATAATCATGAACTGTCTAAAAGTAGAACAGAAAACATTAGTTTGAATTTCCCTTAACCTTGAAAATGTCACCACTAAACTTGAGATTAATTAGAACATCTTTGACCATTTTGGTGTTAATGATAAGTGTTGCCTCATTCAGACCCATTTCACAATTTCTTTTCAGAACATTTACTACTATGTAAAGAAGAATTGTTGAACAACATTTTCCAGACAGTCATGAAAAATAAGAGTAGTAACAAAGGCATATGACTGAAGCAACCTAAAAACATTGACAGAAGATATGGACTATTATTGGACTGTGACTATACTCAATTTACTGTTGATTAAAACTGATATGAATGATACAAAAATATAAAAAAGAGAGTCAAAGTGCATTTTCAGTACGTTTCATTAGGATAGGGTCAAATGATTTCTTTGAAGGTATAGTGAACTTTACTTAGAGACATTTCACTGCAGTTAATTCATCAAATAATCTTCATCTTCAAAGTAATCAACAGGACATTGAGTATGATTACAATAAGTACATTCATTGATATTCATATTTTGACACAGTTGGTGGACAACATGTCTGACTGTATGATGTCTATCACAGTCAAATGACAGGAAATCAAATTAAATGAATGGAGTTATATGTTTTAATTTTCTGCACATGATGGACCTTATTGAAGACACCATGTAGTGTGCAATGAGAGAATTTTCCATGAAAGTGTTATGAAAGTTGCATCTTTGATGTGCATAGCCTTTGGCATACTGGACCTAGTTTTATTGTCCCATCTGAAAGACTAGACGCTTTTTCTTAGTCAGCCTCTCTGACCTGCATCACAGATAAGGAGAAACCAGGTTGGCAAAAAAATCTTGACCGTTACTGGATAGAAAGAATTTGCTGAAGGAAGACAAAGTCCATTTAGAGGTTGCCAAGCACTGATACGATTGGTACCTTTATTTCCTGTTCTCAACTTGCACTCAGCTATCCATTTTCATTAGCCAATAGGTGCAGAAGAGTAGGACATAAAACTCATTTTATTTTCAATATTTTTACATTTCAGCTTGAAATTTACCTAAATCACTGTAACTAAAAATAAATTGTTGATAAAAAGTGTCAATATAATAACTGAAACTGTATTTGCCAACTTCACTGGGGCAAGGAGACTTTATCTATTTGCCAATATGTGAAATATGTTTCATCCATTTCATATTTTTGGCACACCAGCTCCTGTCCTTCATACTTCACTGATTTCAGCAGTTTTTATATCCTTGAATATAGATCAAATATACAGGTTGATAAGTCTATCATACAATTCAATAAGTCAACTGTAACATATTAATACAGCATCCTATCACTTCTTGCCTTCTTTCTCACCTAATAACCCAGACTTTTGCCTTCATATAGTCTCCATATACTCTCCAATTGGTTACTAAGTTGATTTCTCATAAAACACTACATAAATCTGTCACAAACTGTAGCAATAAGATTCCATATTTTATGAGGGCATATATTTTTGTAGCAATGATTTAAAAAGCCTATCCATATTCATTTGTTTTACTCTGTTTTATGCCCTTCTCATATCCTTCCCAACTGACAATGATTTAATAATATAAAATTTATGGATTTAAAACATTTAAAAAATATGTCATATATTGTATAATTTCAAAGGTTTGCAATATTTTATGTGAATATTGAATAAAAAAAAATGGTTAAAATGTAGATTTGTAGGTTATATAAGTAAAGAAAAGGTATTTGACTTGTTCCATATTATACCAGTATATACACAATGTGTTTCTAGCAGGAAATAATAACATTAATACATCTGATACATATTACACAAAACTTCTGACCTTCCATCAAAACCTTGTATTTACTCCAAATACTTCGTATTCTTGTGCATCTTTTCAACTGTGAGTACTTAATACTGCTTTTGATGGCAGGTTTTAACTCTTAACTCAATCAAAAGTCTTAGGAAAGCTCAAGGCAACTGAAGGGTAAGCATGGATTGATATCTGCCTTGATTGAAAAAATTCTAGATGGTCTTAATTCGAAACCTCTTTTTGTCTTCCAACACAATTTTGTAAATTAATTTTGCCAGCATCTTAAGTTTAAAGTCGACTTAATTATTGATACATTGCTATAGATTAATGTAATAAATATATATAATGTTACACGTTATTCAATCTGGCCATTTAACATGATTCTACACAGTCACTACAATTTGTTTTGTAATTATGATCACATTAATGGACAACCTGTCTTCTTTGATTAAGGTGGCTTTCATTGGTTAAAGATAACCCTCGTTCATGTTTATTGAAAAGAGGACATGATTAAAACATTGATGTTTGGGTTCCTGATGATTTACAAATCATGTGAATTTTAGTCAGACTATTAAACTGCACATTTAATAATCAATATTTCTGCTCATTTAGCAAAAAAAAAAAGAAAATAAATTGACTATTATACCTGGGTCTTTGGCACAAAACCAAGTCAATTCAAAATGACTCATCAGTGCATGCGTTGTTATTAGAAATTTAATTGATATTGTCTACCTATACACTACATCAAAATAAAACACTTTTTTGAATATTTGGTATAGAATTTGCTACTAACGATCCAACTCTCACTCCAAACATAATTGATAATAGTGTACAGAACTCAAACTTGGTTATATAATTCAGATACCATTTAGTAAACAATTCATGCATTAAATCCAAGAGAGAAAGTTGTAATAATAAATTCAGCGAACCAAAATCAACAGTTCCTTTCTAAATTTAAAGCATATTTTAACCAAACCATAGTTTATCCTGGCTTTTTATATCTCATAATAATAATTAGCATAAAGGTCTTTGCTGTACCATGGGAACTATAGTTTTTGCTATAACAAGAGAGGACATTATATACTGTAAGGCTACAAATCATTGCGAGATAGAAATTAATGTGTTAAATGCGACCTATCCGCGATCGCATTAATTTGTATCCGCACTTTTTAAATACATATTCCCAAGTGAATTTTATGACTGACATTAGTGACAAGTATTTAAATAGAGACCGGGCGGGATTAAGTAATTAGGTAATTATTTCTAGATTTGAAGCTGACTAGTAATCAACGACATTAAAAAAACAAAAGATTTTTCACACTTGACTATTTAAAGATAGAATCTTGATCATTGTTCATGTCTTCATTCATTAAGCACTTTAGAATTTGGATATTAAAAAATGCGACACCTATCGCGGATCGCATTAATTTGTACTCGCATTTTAGTCTCTATACCCCATGTGGCATTAATTTGTTGACGCATTAATTTCTAGACTTACAGTAGACAGCATTTTTAGTCATGATTCTCTCAGGATGGGAGAAGCAAAAGCATGTAGTGTTGTGAATAGACATGGAGTCTTTAAATTTTCTTGGATTCTCTGGGAATTTCAAACATGAAGAGTATTTAGGTTAATATATAAGGTGTCAATAAGATAAAATATCATAATTTATGATTATTGAGTCAATATTCATCAAGGGTTACCCTTAGACTCCTAAGTCACTCAAACAAGCCATTTAGACCAGGATATCCTCGGGTCTTTATGTAGCAACTGCAGAGTACTGGAGCAGATTTTAAGTTATTCTTCGGTCAGATCATCTTAATGTAACTATGAGCACTGGGCCAATCGTCCAAGTAACATTACATGTAGTAGAAACATGAAGCTTTCGGCAATGAAGAGCCAATTATTTGAAATTTTTTGTAAACCGTGACTGTTAACCAAGCTGTGGATATTTATTCAAAAGATGTTGCAGCGTGTACCAAATAACACAATTGTGGCTTATCTGAAAGCAATCCCCCAACAGTCAACACATTGTCAAATATAAATTGAAATGGATACCAAATAAATATTGAAATGGTGACAAATATTATATCAACAATTCTCTTCAACTTAATTATCTCTTTCTCCTTTTCATGAATAATTCTTAATCTAATATTGACAACTTCAAAAACATTTCACAAGGTTTTGTGAAAGTAAATTAAGTTTAAGTGTGTTGATGATTTGGTATCATTATATTTCACCATTAAACAGAGCATTCAATTCAACGGTACAGTAGACAGTTCTTTCATTGTATTGCATGTATCCAAATAGTCCTTGAGTCGCCAATTTATATTTCATATAAGAAAAATCTTTGTTAAGTGCAGGCCAATTTTCTATCTAGGCTCGACATATTAGCATTATGGAAAGTGAATCCTTTCTTTAACAAACAATGACAAAGATTAAATCCTGTTTTATGATATCATTTTGAATATTATTATACACTCAGTTGATTTTTTATATTATCTCCTCAGGGGGGTGGATTTTAGTTTGGATTTCAACACTTTTTGTATTTGAACTTAGTGCAGTTGTTTTTATATCTTAAGTCAAAAAAGATAAGAATCAGAATCCTTTTAAATTGTTTTAACTTATAATGACCTTTCTTTGAAGCCTTACTTTCTAGCCTACAACACTGTCATAAACTTCAACCACAGGGAACCCCATTTGAAATTCAAATTGTGACTGCTGAAGACCACCCAGTGCTGACCTAACTGTCTGAAGAGCTGCTTTGTTGTATCTCATTACATTATCATTATTTATTTGTAAACTACTAGATCTCTAACAAAGGAGGTAACAAAGTGATAAGAGAAAACATTTCAATATTCATTATGTCCAATAACCAAACCTATTAGTATTCATACTATGAACTCATGGCAGTAGGGGGATGTTTGTCTGCCTAGGCAATTGTTGATGCAATCAGAAGTCATTATAATAATATGGTCAAATGACTTCCTTTCAGAAGTTAGAAAATGTATTGTGTGATAACCTGGTTAAATCAACAAGTATAATCTGTAAATCAAATACTACCAGTACATTTGTTATTACTAATATTTGCAATGGTCAGATCCTGGTCACATCCTGTTGTCCCATATTTTGTTGGATATTAGTGTGATGTTAGAAATTATAGTCTGCTTAGTAAGTGTCATGTCATATAAAAGAAATAAGCTAAGTTAGTGTTATGTCTGTAATCATTGTAAGCTAAGTAAGTGTTATGTAATCATTGTAAGCTAAGTAAGTGTCATGTCTGTAATCATTGTAAGCTAAGTAAGTGTTATTTCTGTAATCATTGAATGTTAAAGCTTTAATCATTGTAAGCTAAGTAAGTGTTATGTATCTAATCATTATTAGTATAAGTTTGAAATCAGGGCTAAGTAAGTATAAGGCTGTGTCATTTAATGGATAATTAGGCTATAGAATCATTTGAAATGTTATAAAATTTTAAAACCATATTTTGGTATGAAATTTCTCACATAAAGATAATTTTCATCTGTGATAAACTGGCCGAAGTCCAGGTTGATAATCTATCAGGGATTAAAGGAAAGTAAACATAGACATATCAATAAAATAAGCTGACCACAATATAAACATAATCTTCTTAATATCTCAAGACTTACAAGTAAATCCAGTCTCAATTGATATATAAAACAACAACTTGACCACTTGACATTATTAAAGGTGACTGTACAGAGAGGACATGGTTAGAGAAAGAGTCAAAACTATAGGTGTACAAGCTCAATTGATATTCATGTATAAAATAAGACCACTTCAAAAATATTAATCAAAAGGTGATCTTTTGGACTATACATAAACATGTATCATACTACAGCACAATGCACAACATGGGCTTATTTGACTCAATTGACAGACATGCACATAATCACATACACACTGACTAGGAGTGCTAAGATATAATACAGAGATCAAGTTTGCACAATACATGGATCAAGATTTGACATAAACAATTAATTTGTGCACATACATGTATTTAGTTATTTGAAATCTTAATGAGAAAATGAATATAGATTAGTAATTGTGAGCAGACTTGATCTGCAATATGTAAACCGAACCGAACACCTTCATTCTTCCATTCTAGAGATGGGAAAAAGACTTAAGCTGTACAGAGATAAGGTTCAGTGTGCGGTGCTAGATGGTAGATGCAAATTTATGCTTACTCAATTGGAATAGTAAATGACTGGTTGCTGTAAGCCGAAATGTTTTTTGACCTTTACACTATAAAATACACTATATTGTTATCTATGTCTAATGTCATTATATATTTTATCATTTTTCATAAATACATGATAGCCTTGAAAAAACAGTAACCTCTATAACATAATGATAGTCAAATTGACTGAGCTGATGATTTAATGCATTTAGGTAGCAATGTTGTACCATGCTTGCCTACTACAGAACAGATTTTTACACTCTGGCTTCAGGTCTTGCAGAAGAACAGACGTCAAAACAAACCCACCAAACTGTAAAGAGCATGACTAGAGTTTGACAGTGGGTCTTTGTCTCTGTATTATGATATATTATATTTCATGGAGGTAGTTGATAATATCACAGCTTATTGAGTGTATGTAAACACATCATCAAATCCCATATATTGTCATTTATTCACTTAATGTACAATTCTTGATTGTTTGCCATGAATTGAATTGTATGTAGTGTAAAAAGTGCAGCAAGATTGCATCTAATTTCTTAAGAACCATTGAAAACCATGTTGTATAAATAATACTATGAACACCAACACAAAATAAATTATAAAAATGTTTTAAAATAATTAAAAGAATATTCCATCAAAATTACATGGTTTTCAAATACAATGATGAAGGATGTAAAAGCAACCATGTTTCCAATAACATGCTGAAGAATGTAATCGATTGCTGGATTTAGAAGGCCAACATTCTGCTTGTGCACTGTACTCTTAAGGTACCCAACCGAGGCCATAGCAGTTGATGTCACTTTCAAAGACCCATTTAATGAATAACTAATATCTTTAATTCACTTCTAACAAAGTATATCTACACTCATGTTGGCTATATATTCAACAAAAAGTTGAAAATATAAGAGCAAACTAAATTGTTACTGTCATTATCTGAAACAAGTTACATCACTCTTAATGAAACTTTATACATTTTGATAACTATCACCCTGGTTAGTATCCAACACCGGTGGTTTGTTGCCATAGATGCAACTGTTGTTTGACCCGGAGTGTCCACAATTTTCCTGATAATCATTAAAGACACAGAAAAAATCTTTTGTTTTTTCAAGAAACTCCTTCAGTCTTTTTTTGTTATGACTTATATAACTGCAGAACTGTTGAAAAAAATCAGGTACTCATTTCATTCAATCCCTCAAAAATGAATACCCCTTAAACCATTTCCATGACCCTTGGAAAAGGATATATATTTCAGTTACCAATTGAAGTCATGTAAGTATTTCATTTCATCCTACTGATCAATTTATCAAGAGATTCTAACCAGCTATCATTTGAAGAACCCTAGTACTCTCTGAGTTATTTTAGATCACAAATAAAAAAAACCACTCAGTTATATAACCTTACAATCTAATAATTGACTTGAGAAAAGACATTGAAACCAAGCACCAGATTTAATTAAATGATTTGATTGAATATTTCCTACCAATGCTGGCATCTTAATACAAAGTACTAAGTGGGGTCATCTCAATATAATAAATCTAATAACCAATATAGATAATATTACTTTTTGTCTTAACAGCAGGCTTAAAGGGATATGGCCATAAACAGTAGCAATTTAAAACACAAAGACCTGAAGATTCATAATTGAATGTTATAACTGTCCAAAAAACCCTTTATAGTACATATAGTCAATATATAAACCTAAGTACTAAAACTCCAGTTAATGAATTTGAGGAAGTATATCATAAGTGAGCATTAAGTACATGTATTTCATAATGAAAATTGATATCAGGTCTCTAGCAAGAGTAGCTTACTGATTGTTAATGTCATAATACCAAGAGTTTCAGAACATGTCACCTTTCTTTCATTTTCAATTATTCATAAGGAATATTACCAAAGCACATTCAGATGGTAGCAGAGCTTTCATTTGATGTTTACGAAAAGCATAAATAGCTCAGAAAAAAATGAAGTTTAATAAATGAAAGTGGATAGTAAAGACCTTTAACCACTTTGAGATATATGGACTAAGCCTGCCTTATCAATTGTGTTATATTTTAAAGTTTAATGGTAATCTGTAATATTAGTCAAACCCCCCACCATTATAATATAAGGGTTGCCAGCAGACGGCCAAATTCCTTTATCATCATAAATCATTATAGTACTTAATATGTTATTTCACAACGTCATGTGATAGGTAATCTTCATATGGTTAACTTTAATATTAGAGAGTAGAGCTAATATCTTAAGATACATAAAACTTAATTTCAGTACATAAAAAAAATGTTCCAAATGGAAAAATATGTATGATGTAGACTTTTGGAACTAGACACCGATGTGACAAACCTAGTAATAGAGTGAAATTGTGAGCTTTATGATCTGAAATTGATGGCTGCACACATCTGCACAGGCATCCGGTATTTTTCTCAAATGATAACAATTTTCATTATTTTTAAGAAAAAAAAACCTCCTTGTTTGATAAATTACCCCCAAAAAATTTAAATTGTCTTAAGAGCCAGATAATTTTCAATTTTAGGGTAATTTTATTGATAAATTTTTATTGGGGTCAAAAGATTATCCAAGTTTTGACAATATCTCTGATACAAACAGAGACATGTATTGTTTTTATTATCAGCTATATGTAGAAATTTATCATTTTAATTGATAAATGTGGACAGATATATTGATAACATCAGCAGCATCTCCGTTTTTTCAAATGATGTCAGTTTGCTACTTGAAACCCTATTTGCTGAATCAAGCAATATATTCCACAGAATTGTCAAATCTAAACAGTAACTGAATTCTTGAATGTCAACAACAGTGGTTTGTGGATTAGGGCTAACAGGGCCTTAACATAACAAAATCATATTCATCAACTATAGCTGTCAAATATTTTAGGTAATAAGCTACATTTATATTACTTTAATCATGCAAACAGATTTTTAAAAGGTGTCAATTTTCAATTTTCTGCATACCATTTGTCTAATTGAGATATAGGAAGCCATCCAGGTGTTACAAGGCAATACTTGCCTCCTCTTTCATTGAAGAAGGATCTTTAATTTTGCATTGCGCATATGGCTTCAGTTAATTTTTATGCTAGTCTTTCTAATCTGAAAACGCTGCCAAAGAATCCTTAATTAAGAAAGAAACCTACAGCCCTGGATCTCTCAGTGAACAACGATCTTAAAACAAGGAATCATGGTAATAGTTTGATGTACAAAACTGGTCTGAAAAAGATGTCACTTGAAGCAAAATTGTGACATTAACACTGTAAAGTTTAAATACCAGTATCTATCTACTATAACAACTTATCAACATTTTGACTCAAATTTTAACACCTGGGAACATCTTCTGATCATGTTACAATTATCACTTGTCAATCAAATGTCAGGTAAAATTTCTAATCTCATAATGACAAGATTTTATATCAGCTACTTGGAGTTTGTCCTCAAATACTCTCTCACGATTTTATCAATCAAACATGTCAACTATTGCATTCATTTAAAATATTTCCTAGTCATTATCTTCACCATCAATTCATCAAAGAAATTTTTTAAATAAAATTAATACAAATTCACCCCCTCAGGGCCATATTTGATTGTATTTGTTAGTGTTATTTAACATGCATTATCAATCATATCAATAAATCATCAAACCAAAATCTTATCAGAGATTTTTTAAATGTAGTTTACTGCCGAAGAGATCATTTTTTCAGAATTAGGAGAATGAAGAATTCAATGGAGAAAGCAACACTAAACATCATTAAATGAAAACTTTGAAAAGTGGTTATGATGTGCAACTGTGTGTAACAGCTAAAAATTATAAGAAAAATAAAATACATATAAAACATATAAGATGCTATAAAGGAAGACCTGTAAGACTAATTTTGGGTGTGTATAAAACACATCAAAGGGCAATGATCTACTGATATAAAACCATCTGCAGTTTTTGGGAAAGTTTTAAATTTACTTAAAGGAGCCCAGGCTTTATTTGCTTCGGACAATCATCCGACAGCCTCAAACACATGAAATCTTTTGGTTAGCTAATCAGAAATAGTCTACAGAGCTTACCTTTGAAATTTGAGCCTTCAAATCCATGTGTATCCATAATTATCCGTGTTTGAAAAATCATAATGTCCTAAGAAATTACGAACATCCCGCCATATTGGAAAACGGTTCGTCTTGATAATCAAAGAGTTATCCTTCCCGTCGTGCAATAGCGGCCATCTATATAAATAGACTACAACGCATTTTTCAATTGTAGACTTTGTCAACAGGACACACAATTTTCAGACTGACTGGAGACCAGCCGCGTACAGCAAGGAAAAAAAATGAAAAGTGAAATTTTTTGTTTGAGGTATATTTCAAGGTATATTGCGATTTTCTTAGAGCTTGAGTATTTCTGAGGACTGTTTAAATGTAACAAAGGCCCAAAAAAACCATAAAAATCAAGCATGGGCCCCTTTAAATGCTTATTTAATGAAAAATAAGGATGAAACTGTTGTGGGACAAAAAAAATTGACCCAGCTTCTAAATTTGATTGTGTAGGGTCACATTTGTCCATACAAGCACTTATCAACGCTGGATCAGGTTCTACTTGTTTTTGAGTGGTACAATAACTATTCATTGTAGTTTTTATGTTAAAACGAAAACAATTAAACAATTTTCATATTCAAATTGAATCTTGAAAACAAGTTTTATTTCAAACGCCTTTGTTATCTCATCAAAATTCAACGAGATTTATAAAACATATGAAACTAATGAAGAACACACAACGATTTTTATAAGTGGTTTTGGATGGGGTTTGACCAAAGTCTAAATGTACTCAACAAGGTTCAGAGAAACAATTGAGAAGACACAAAACACTTAGGCAAAGTTCATGTCAATAACATTAAAATTCCAATTGCTCAACAAGCAGATACTTGAAAACTTGGGAACTTTAAGCAAAGTAATTTAATATGAATTTTAAAGAAGAAAAGATTTTATCAGATATATGTTGAAGCTGAAAATGCTTTGAAGAGTCCAGCATCTGCTCTGTCTCAACAAGTTCAAATACAGCTGATTAATATATCTCTTTTTTACATTACAGACTTTTGGAATATTTGCCACGATAGTATTATAATTGTAAACCCATTCTCTAATAACAGCCCAAGTTGAAGGATATTGAAGAACTGAATGAAAGTTGCTATGATGATGTAGGAGCTCAATTAAAAAAAATTCAACTGCTCTTGTAGATACCTAAAAGATCAATTTCCTGTTTTCACAGTACTTGATGAGCTGCGCTTACAAGGTTCAGTGTGCATAAAAGGGTTTTCAATGTGACAGCAGACTTGTGAGATGAATAAGGAGCCTTTCAGTTATCACAATTAAGCCATCCCCTACTGCTGACTGATAATAAGTAGTATGATATTGATAGCTAGTAAACACAAGTGATTGAATAAGAGGGGGGTTAAATACACAATCATCTCCCCTACTGATATTGTTGACTTCCTTTCCTACTGTAAATTGAATATATATCAAACAGAGGCTGATTGTGTGGAGCAGAAGGGAAGAAAATGGAAGAGATAGATAGATTTAAGATCAATATTTGTTCGATGGCAGGTATCCTTTCAGCCATGTTTGTTCTAGGCTCAAATTTTGATAGTTGTATTGACAATGGTGGCTAATCTGTACACAATCATCTTTTTGGTGGGTGGTAGCTGTTACATCATGGATAGGGTCATGAACAATGGCTTTACTATATATTAACCCTCCTCATTTACTCTTCTAAGTTTCTTATGACCTTGACCAGTTCTCTAATGGGGCAATATCGTTTATCTTCGAGTACCAAAAGGATAAACATAATCCATGCAAAAGAAGTTGTGAACAAATATTTGTGTGTACTACGTAATCCTAAGAAGCAGGAGATGTAGTTTGTATGAGATGAAGCAGAACATTGCTACCAGGTTCCTGTAAGCTCACCTTTGGAAATTTAGATGCAAGTCTGTAACTGTTTTTAAATATCAATTCTGGACAGTCAAAACAGTTAATTAACATAGCACTGGTATTTTAAAACATACCATTAAGATCCATTTGAAATTGTAGACACAAGTCACTTACCAAATTGTAAAGTAATTTATGGCCATTTCTCATTGACAAAGGTAGATAAATATATAATAATTATATGTGAATACAGCAACATGTACCTGAGCAATTTAAAGACTTGAGAAAAGAGGGTAATGGCAGGTTTTGTTGATTTCTTAATAAAACTGATATCTTTATCAAGGACTTGGTATATTGTCCCAATTATTTACAGGTGGTTTCTTTATTGTCCACTTTGTGGTCAACACACACAGGGTTATTGTGGTCAGCCCTGGTCAACACACAATATAGGGTGGCTGTCACGTCGGATTATTAGGGTTAATATCCAACATAAGTATACCTTTCAATATGATTTAAGGAAGATAATGCTCTATAATCACTTGAGCTCCTTTCACATAAACCCTGATAATTGGTTTGTATGTCGGTACAAGCTGATTAGAAAAAGATCATCAGGAAGATTTCCCCTTTTTGATGTGTTTTAGAAAATTCACGATTTCTGCCATCAAAAGATTTGTGAAAGCTGATAAGATTAAGTGACGTTTGGATCAGATTGGTGTCTATGATTAATTTGTTTTGCACAATGAGGCAGTCAGGTAGGAAACGAGGCAGGTGTTTTGAGATAAAAGTCAACTGAAAGCAGACTATTATGTTCGATAAACATGCAAACATATCATAAAACACTGGCATATCTTTCTTGGTTAATAGTTCATCTTACAATGAATGTTTTTTATTTACAGGTTGGAATGAAAAAATTCAGAAAAATAACATTCCACAGATGTGATTTCTCAAGAATAATTGATTTGATTTGATAAGAGTACCACTACCAGTCTGGTGCAATCATATTTCCAGTGTGAAGCTCAATAGAAATTAACAAATCATATAGTTCTTTATCAGCCAATAAGGGATGGAGAAGGTATATTTTGCAATTTTTAAAACAAACATCTGAATGTATTGAACTTTTTCTATCTAGGCTCCTAGTTTGAAACAGGCCCAGCATGATTATTGATACAGTAGAAGTAGTTGAAGTGAATAATGTCAGCACTGTGTCCAGACACCAACCTCGTATAGTCATGGCCTTTGACTGAATTTTAAATAATGGGCAAGTTAGTGAATGTGCAAAATTCTGCATGATGTTGCTTAGCTTCATTAACCATACCTATAGCCTGCACTCATTTCATTTTCCAAGAATTTTAGTATCATGTTAAAACAACTGTGTCAGAATCAGTTTAAAAAAATGGGTGACAGCTTTGTTATTCTTTCTTCTTTTTTATAGGTAATATTTCATTTCTATTTTCTTCATTCAAACCTGAACAAACTTCAACCTCTGGCCATAATGTTTCTCCTCAAAGTAAACAACTTCTTATTTTCTAAAGTTCTCTCATTTAAAGTGTCTGATTTCAAGCCATCTGCCTATATATTAATATTTCGGAAGACCAACAGATGACACTTGTCATCCTCTGAAATCTTAGTTTAGTTTAGACAATAACTTTGTAGACTTGATTTCTCCAGACTGGCCTTATTTTCTCCATGCACACTTAATGGTATTGCTTTACCTTTAATATCCAATAAGGTGCAAAAAAACTGTACTGTACCCTCAATGATTCTTCAAGCTATATGATTTTGTTGAACTTTGAGGATTCTCTAAAACTGAGTTATTCCCAGAGTTTGACTTGCAAATACCATCCTTCAACATAGATAATACTAAAACTTCAATTTATGCCAAGAATCCACTATCCTAGTGATAAATTTTGTATCCCCAACATGGGTTTGCAGCACAGATTGGCTCTTGGACTGTACAAAGTACAATAACCAGATCTATTTATGCTCATTAACAGATGTAAATGGACTGTGTTATCACATTTAAACTCATAAAAAACAACCTAACATGAAGTGGTTCACTAATTAAGACATTTTATTCTCACTAACAAGACATGTTCCAGTCAATGCTGATAATGGTAACACTAAGCAGGATGGTACTGCATCAGAAATCTTTCTTTAGTATTGGATCAAAGCCTTGTGATGATGAACAGAGTATGAATATTAGATTACAATTGTTGTAATAAAATACAAAACAATTCACACTGTCTTCTTCATTGGTTCTTCATTGAAGAAAAGTAGAATGCATATCCCACTTCAGTGAATTAATTTCCAGTTATTAAAATGGTGTCTCAGTTTTCCAAACTGTAAAAAGAAACAAACACCCCCTACTTCAGCCTATTGACTGTTCTACATCATCATCTTAATAAATAGAATAAATAAACATACAGTCAAGAGTTGTGAAAACTTCTAAAATAAAGTTGTTTGACTTCAAATATGGTTTACCTTGACTTATTTGACAAGACAACATGGGTAAATTGGGTCAATGGGACAACGAGTTTGATTTATTTACTTCATACACTCAATGGTCAGCTGAACTAGCCACAACGGCTTTATGGTTAGGGGGATTGGTCCAACAAGCCCTTATATTGTTCATGTAGAGAGACATCATTTGACATATTTTTTAATTTTGCTTAAACTGAATTTATAACCCCTTTTACACCAAGGGCGCGTAAACTTTCGTTCTCGATCCGGACCCGGGAGCATAAATTTCCATTTACATTACACAAACCCAAAAATTTATAACGGCCTTTTAAAAAACCCAGGCCGGGGAAAAGGGTTTCCTGTTTTTACGATCCGGACCATTGACGTCATATAAAGTTTGGCATCAAAACACCAGCTGTATTAATGGATTATATAATTTTAGCCAAAATCAACCATAACACCCTGGCCAGTTTGAAATTAAAATTTAAAAAAAGGCATAAGCAAATAAATTTATAGTATCAAATAACCAATTGATTGGACATACATGGCAATCACACAAACCAAAAACTGAGGAAATTTAGAAAAAGGAAAAATTTTTAATTGTGAGGGGAAAAGAAGTCAAATTAAATTATATTAACAAAAGAAAGGTATAAGTTATCAAGATAAGATTTAGGTCAATTTTTACATTTAATTTACTAACTGGACACAGGTGGGTTAAAAAAAATTTTTATTTTTATGATCAATTTACTTTCATTGATACAAGACAAATATAAAGTCAAAACACATGTTTCACTAAATTAAATAAAATATAATCAACTTCACTGATGGAAAATACTTCATTTTCTAATTGATTTTGATCTAGTAGAAAAATGGGCATTTCAGGTCCGCTTTCACCATTCTTATTGTATTATAAATACCAATTCCACTTGGCAGCCATATTTTGCTTCTGTGATCTACATACTCAGGAATGCCGAAGATCTCCTCAGGATTGGGGATGCAAGGGTACTTAGGATCCAATTACGATCAGATAACTCTTTATTGGTGTTGAAGTAAAGATCTATAATATTTTAATAGAGATTTCATATAAGGTAAAAACCGAGAAATTTAATTTTAGTTATTGGATATAGATAGATGAATAAACATTTATGGTACAATTTAATTTTCTTGATTGTTCACATATGGCAAAGTATGGGCTTCTTTCCTAAATTCTCTTCAACTTAAGTAACTCATTTTTAACTTACTAATTTCATTTATAATTTTCAATTGAGCATAAAAAAAATAAAAGAGTAAAAATCTACATGGCATTTCACTTCAATTGAGGTATTTGAATGTCATGTCATTGAAAATAAACTGGATTGAAATCATTGAAGTAGATCCTTTAAACCTGTCACTTCTATTAAATATTTTACTTTAATTAATGGGCACAATGCTAGGTTACTCAGGAAAGGTTAATAACACTTTGACCTTTAACACTGGGGGTGGCAAAACTCATGAAAAGCTATCACCCTATGCTACCAGTTTACCCCATTTTACAGTCATTATAGCTAAATATGAATTCAGACTTCACACCTGCAGATTAGGTCAGGCTGATCAGAAGACTGTAACTTTCTATTAGAATATGTTACAGGTATATTTAGACGTCTGCCAAAATGTCATAAAACATTGGCAAATTATCATATAAAAGGAAATATCAAAATGCTCTACATCCATAAATGAGCAGTCTGTCCTGATTAACATTGAGATTGAATCTTTGAAAACATGTTGACTCAAACTCAAATACAAGTCAAAACTTTGAAACTTGTTTTAAAAATTTATATAGGCCTACCTCAAATAAAAGACAAAACTTTCAAACTTGTTTTAGAAACATATATACCTAACGCTAACATGCAAAAGAAACTAGCTTCTTGGAACATTTCTTGGAACATTTCTTGGAACATTTTGTCCATTGTTATATTTCAATAACTTGATTACCAGACAATTTCAGAGGAATGAAAAGCCATCATAGCTAAACCAGCATCACCAAAAATGATAAGACTTGAAATAAAAGAACAGATTTAATCACAGAAACCTGTTAAAAACCAAAGATTATGACATTTAGCATTTCATACATTGCCAAATCTACAATAGCCTGTTGTTTAGTCAGTCAATGTTTTGGACATATCCCAATATAAGTACAATATATTTGTACAATTGTTCCTTGTTTATCTAAAATTGAAATATTTCTGAGACTGGTATAATGTCAGGAATTCCAGGAACTATAAAAAATAGATTCATTGCTATATACATTTCACTTAAACTGGTGTCATAAAGTTCACAGGTTTGAGTTCAGTTGCACCTAACTTGATCTTTCACATTGTTGAAGGATCTTTAATATGTAAGATCTGCACCTCCACTAACATGGGGCAACAGAAATGATAACTTTATGGTGATATATCTGACCAAACCAGTCTTCAAAACTACACAGTGAAAATTGTAGAAAGGGAAAATCATTTGGAGCCGTAGAAAGAGATAAGCAAGCTAATCAACTTTGGACAAGATGGCCAGAGATAGGTCTGAAAATATATTGAGTATGAGCTCCGGCTACCTGCTTTTAGTTCACAAGTTGACATATTACTGTGAGCTCAATAACAGAAAAAACTGCAAAATAATAATTTTGGAAAGAAATAAATTAGAGAGGGTCACATGGGGGACGTCATTTCTAACATTCTTTTGATTATTTATCTATGAGATAGAAAATATTTAGACAAATATAGATTAGAAACTAAATGATATTTATAACTGATATTAATCTCTGACCATTTCTATTATACAATTATTAATTTGCAATTTAAATTTGATACACAAAACATGAGGCTACTATATTTGTAAAGAGGCAATGACTACAGAATGGCAATAACAATAAACTCACAGTGTGTGTAACCTATTTATCTATCGCCTCTTAACAATTATCTACAATGACAACATAACATTGAATTTCATATAACCCATCTCCAGCTGACAAATATAATACCCCACACAATTGATTTACTATTTCAGGAATTTCAAATATCTCTTCTAGAATAATGTCTTTTGCTTAATACCTCTGTTAATTTTCAGGTTATTTCTATAGTGTTATTATATGCCATATGATTTAGGTGTAAAATAAGTTTCAAAGGGTGTCAGAGGCAGGTGTTCTCTAGTTAAGGAGTTAAAAATTTCAACTATAGGCGGCCATAAGATTAGATCACAGAGTGATGAGATAAAGTGTACTTCAATGTTTCAGATTTTTCAAAACCTTTTGTCAATGTCAAAAATTTAAAAGCTAAAAGTTTTTCTTGAAAGTCAAGTCAATTTGGAGGAGTACAAAAAGATTTTGCAAATATAGTCTCGAGGACTAAAAATGTCACTACCCTTCAATAAGGACAAAAATTTAAAAAATACAGAGGAATAATTTTCAAATCAAATTTTCATCAAAACTAAATAAATCAAAATATTCTATATAAGAGAAAAAAACAAAGTGTAATATTTAATCCATAACTTTTTATCTGTTGCTTGAATATCAATAATATACATATTGCTATGCATAAATCCACATGTTTATTAGTCATAGGACTAATTATGTCTAGAAAATTGATATTTCAATAATTCCACTTGGTTTGTCATATGGTCCAAAACCCACATAACAAAAACTGGGTGTGACATGATATTATGATACTTATTTCGAATGACATTCTTTTATCAAAGCCTATCATATAAATATAATATAGATATAAATTTATAAAAATAGGCTTAAATAATTTTCAGATAATCCACTTGAAAATAATACTGTATCACATACTTCATATATAACTAAATATATTGTTGATTTTTTACTAGACTGACTGACTTCTCATCCCTGGCTCTGCCCCCTGTTAAAAATAAAAAGGAGTACTGGTCTACAACAACCACTTAAAATCCATGGCCATATAATAACAAATTGAATTCAAAATACATATTTGTACAATAACCATTCAAGAGAATTGAAATTGCATTAAAACATAAGCCATTTTGCTAAAGAATAAGTATTTTCTTTTCGCTATAATGCCAAGCATCTTGAGAAGTTTCAAAATGACCTATAAAAAAAATGTTAACAATATTTGGATAAATATGGTCAATTTCTGTGATAAATAACTGGAAAGTAAAATTCGATAGCATCAGCCCTGGTCAAGAACAATGCCAAACTATAAACAATAGCAACCATTAAAGTGATGGTTTTAATGGAAGTCAGTTGAATTATCATCAGTTGTGAAGCAGAAGACAAATACCAATTTGGGAAAACAATCACAGTGAGTGTAATAGAATCTTTATCAATCTTCTAATAACAAACACAAGTTAATTATAATCTCTACCAATCTAATAAGTTGAAATGGTTTCAAATCGAACATCGGTCCAGTTTCTGGCAAATGTTTTATCCTTATTGTGAACTATTATCTTTGAGAAAAGAAATACACACGCCAAATTTCATTTTTAAACATTAGGTGTTGATGCTTTCATGGCAAATGACTTTGTTTCTCTGTTATCATGCATAAGATTTTATCAAAAAGCAATGACCATAAAGATGCTATCACAAAAATTGAAGCTTTTGAATGTGTTTTGGATACATAGATAATGGATGCATGTATTCAGAAAATTATCATTACATTTTTCCATTCATTAAAACATGAAGAAAAACAGAATTGTAAAGAGAGCAAGTCCATACAATCAATGATGTTGTGTCTCCAATATCCTTGCAACCCCTTTAATAAACCCCCGACTTACAATTGATTTTCTAAACTGATATATTGTGTTAGCTATACTGACAATAACAAACAATTTACCTATAAAAACTGACACATACACAATTATATATTGACAGTTATAATGTAATAACACATCTAATTAATGAATACCAATGAAACGATGCCGCAACCAATTTGTTCACTAGTTAACTTGTGTCATCTTACAAGGTTAATGTTAAATTCATTGGTGTTTTGTTCTAAATGGAAAATTGATTTTTTTTTCTTCTTTTCTGGTGTAAAATGGACTAAAGAATTCATTCTAACAGACACATTAAGCGACTTTATGTACTATGTCTAACTTTATTGAAGAGTGATTGAAGAGCAGATTAAGTTATCAGTAGAAATACCACATTACTAAAAACTGAAGTATAATTGTCATGTCTAATTTGTCAATTCCACTGAATTAAGATGAATTGTCTCAATATCTGGGGAAAACTCAGAACATTTCAGTTAATGAAAAATGTAATAAACATAATCTTGCAGTTTCATGTTCTTCTTTGCAGAAATTAAACTTATAGGCAACAAGATAATTATGTTTAAATCACTTTGAATATACTCCTTAGATTGTCATTTAAATGAAATCTAGACCTTTAGATATCCCAATATAGCTGTCAATGAATACCATAGACCATCTTTGCCATTTGAGGTGTAGTTTCCATGCTTGGTATTGTCATCAAATCTGTGAGTCTTTAAAAACAATCAGATGTAAGAGGAAGACAGTCCCACGAGGTTGTAAACTCCGTTAGGCCTAACTAACCTGATCCATGTCTGGCTGCATTTACATAACAGTATATCAAGATGGTAAGAAAACTAAACCAAAATCACTAAACAGTCACTTCCAGAAGAAACCCTGGAGGTTTAGGTTTGATTGACATGTGAAGAGTAGCTTATATCACTGTAAATAATGTCATTAACACCCTAAATTAACACCCTAGTCAATTACTATCAAATTAACATGCTTTATTGAAATGACTTGAGATGAGCTGTCAATAGCCATTGGTTACCTTATTGTCAGTGAGGTAACCAATATGTTAGGGACTTTCCATTTGTTACCATTTATCACAGTAGGCTCTGACAATGGCAGGCTTTCCATAATTAAGCGGCAGGAATTTTTGGGCTCCAGATTTGGATAAATGTGGGTCGATGTTTATTTATTGTTTTAATCTGTTGAGGCCCTAAACTTTGCCCATATAATATAAAATCATTTCTATTCAAATTAGACCCAATCTTGAAAACTTGAAGTTAATTTATAGGATTTATAAAATTTAAAATATTCACAAATTTAAAATTAGAGATTTACAACAGAATAACACATATTTAAAATGGTTTTATAAACTGTACATTACTGAATTTTAAACAACTACCAAAATTCAAATATTCACAGTCTAAATTAATGATAAGCTAGTTGTAGAGCATGCTCACTTTTTCCATAGAATAATACATCTGCTCAGTCTTCTAAATTTCACATTTATTCTGCCCAAACAAAATCTTACCCAAAAATAAATGTAAAACACGCATCAACCCTCAATCTTGATCAAATCTTCCCCATCAATCCCAAGTTCTCCCTATCTAAATATTCTGATTTAACCTCTACACCCTTTTGTCATTAGATAAGTATAAAAACAATTGAATTCCTAACACTATTCAAGTCTGAATGACATCTTCTTTAAAGTTAGAGATTTGGCCGTTTTCCAAATTCTTTGGCCCAGTATGATGAAGTTGTAGGCAACAAGTGGTTACCAGACGTTAGTAAAGTAGAAACTCATAATAACCTAACATTATGTGCCAATAAAACCTAGTAAATTTTCAAATTATAAGATATGATAGCTATTACACCTAGCCAAATTCCTTTCTCACTAGGGTGTCAAAAATAAGGTGACTTCAACATTATAAGTAGGACAAATCATAAATAAATGTCATCAAAATGTTCTTTCATAATCCAGTGTCTATAGGAAAACACCCACTATTTTGTTCAATATAATAAAATGGCTAGAAATATCTGTTTATAAACCTAATTGAATTAGTTAACATCTATCCAACACTGGGATTTTATGAGAAATGACTTGGTGTTTAGTGTAAAAAGGAGTTCTGAGCATTATTCCAGTATGCCTTTAGGAGTCTTTCTTGTATTTTTTTGTGTTGATCCTCAAGCTAAGATGGTTATTTGTAGAATGATATATTCCATAATGTGATACCCAAATAAATTCATTGGTTAATACATCTTGGTCATGTTTTCAAACTTCTCATTGATCAACAAAATATCATTGACAAGACAGCGTGGTTTATAAATATTTAAATTTGAAACTAATTTGATGTTGCCGAATTCCTTATACATCTTAAAATCGACAGTTACAATATTTAACATAGTCTTGCATAACTAGCCAGGTATGTTATTATCAAGATGAGTGTAAAGATATGGTGTATCAATGTTATTGCCCGGGCGTTATTGGATATATACAACACTGTCACAGAATAACGAGTATATTACAGCTTATTACGCTATCTAAGTATATCACACAATCATTTCTAAATCCACTTACCTTTACATATACCTTCCTCTCTCCCCGTAATTGACTGTCCAACTTTTGGGGAAATGTAACATCGTAAATTGTCCGCACATTTGCCTAGAAGTCCGAAATTTCCACCACAAGTTTCGTTAACTAATTTAGCACAAACTTTACAGCACCCACAGCTTCCATTAGTTAATCCTCCGGGACAATTTTTCGGCTCATCTGGACATCTTGACTTATCGCATACTCCACAACTTAAAGCACTAACTGAATAACTGCAGAGAAGAATTAAAAATCCTCCGACAAGTATAAGCAGCAGAAAAGCGCTCGAATTTTGGGTGATCATGCCGTCATCTAAATGAATACGTACTAAAATCCTTTACCCGGCACGGAATTCTGAAAATTTGACGCACCGTAAAACGTACATTTTCCAACGGTGCGACATCACAACTACATTCACTAAACTTTATCTTTTAAATAAAACACTTTTGCTGTCTGCTAAAACACGATTCAATTTATTTCCGGTGTGTTAAGCCATTCGGGTTTATAGACGCACGCCGCCACCATAACTCCACATAAACTAGTAGTAGGGGACTTGCAAATTCGTGAGTAGCATGTTTCAAAAGAGAAGATACCGCCCCTAAACTTTGACTTGACAGCCAACCTTCTTCGAAGAAAAACGTCAACGACGAACTAAACAAACTTTTATCCTGGTCGAGAAACACGTTAGCTTTCACTGATAGTGAATAAATGTTAGAGTTTTATTGAGTCCAAACGGCTATATAGTGTATAGTTAAATCTGTCGGTATAGCCAGCCTACCTTTCAATATAGGCCTATCATACGCTTAAAATACCAAGTCGGCTATAAATATCAGACTCATTTCATGAATGACAGGTGTGAATACTGTTAAGTCATGTGACAAGTTTCTATTGGACTTCACTTATAGATGCTTGCTCTTGTTGAACACTATTAAGCATTTGATTACAAATCTACATTGTCGTCTGCAAGTTTATAAGTGTTTTGGTTCGATATTTATTCTATGGATTTTGTCCTGACGCATTGATTTACAAACTAAATCATTAACCACGCAATCATAACACTATTGAAACAGTGGATATGCACATTAGCACCCTTGACATTAAAAAAAAGGCCTATGACCCTGTTTTAGTTAAATTACCTCATGACATCCCGCATGACGTAAAACTCATTTCATTTATTGAATCATGTGTAGCCTATGATGTTAAGGTGGTGAAAGGACGTCTCATGATATTTTTCTGATGGTTTTCCCAGGACCTTTGAATTACATGACTAAGAATCGAAAAATAGACTGAATAAAACGCAAAAAGCGAAAAATAATACCCAAAAATGGACTTTGAATTGAATAATATCTAAATATAGATCTAAAGTCAGTAAGTTTTTCTATAAAAACAACGGGAAAGACTAATCCTCTTTCATAATGAATAATCGGAAAATCCTAAACGGTAACAGATAATAGAATTACACTAATACATTACATAATGCTAGATAATATTATATTCAAGTCGATCTCCATTCAGTTCATTTCAATTTGGATATTATTATAAGTTAAGTTGTCTTAAACTTTTGCATTATTTCAAAGCAATTACCACGATTGTCTGATATTAAACCCTGTATTATCAATGTAGAAACAATTAATTCGCTGTTCAAGACATTTAAAAACAAAATTAACAACCGCAATGAAAGAATCTCCACTCTCCACGAAAAGACCAAAAAATATTGGCCAACTCTTTTCCGCAAGGTTAAACTATGCTGGACAAAAATTCAGCAAACTGGTGGTAATCACTCAGTTGGATCAATCCATGTTATTGAAGCTCACGATTCGATGTTTTGTACATTTCAGAATTAAATCAGGAATTAATAGACACAGGTAGGTCACAATGGTACACCCTAGGCAAGTCTGTATAAGATAATAACACAACGTGATCTACCTAGAAAGTTGATGGAAATTAGTTAAGTGTAGGCAATGAAAAGCAAGTTGCAAGAATTTTCCATCCAAAGTAATTTTTGAATTATAACTTGATCGCAGTTTGCCACGAATCTCATATTAGGTCTAAAGAAAAAAAGCAGAATGACCTACAGGCTGTCCATATTGAATTCTATATCCTAAAATCCCCCTTGTATGTCACTGACCCTTTCATATCCATTCACAGGACTCTTATTATCATATCAAATAACCCTTTATCAGCCCCTAGTTTGTTCGGAATGTGCCATGACATATTTGTGTCATAACATGTATAATATAGGGCAATCGACAATTGTCAACAAAAGCTTATCTCTATTATTAGTCAGTTAAAGCTATAGCTAGTCATAAATATAATACAAATAGGAAGACTTGGTCAATATTTTCTTAACAAGTTCCATTTTGTGATTATGGACATTTGTATCAAAGCAGCCACGAACCAATCTTTAGATAACCCAAGTGAAAATTACTACAAGTTTATGCGTTGTACATATTGGTTCTGGATTAACACCAAATAATAATTCTAGTAAAGGTGTAGGAAGATTACAGGAAATTTCACATACGCACGTAACCTTTTTACCATAATAAAATTCTATCGAAACGAATGATTGTAAAGAAGGTTGCTTTGTACAGACGACAAAAAAGCAAGCGAATAATAGTACCTGCTTCATAACTATAGCTTGGTTTATAAAATGCAAAATGATTAGATATAGTAATTTTAGAGAATACGAAGCTTATCTGTGTACACGACAGAGAGGTACCAAGGTTGAGGTCATGATGACTAGATGATGACAATCTGTGATTATGATTATGTAGTAATGTTCAAGGGAGATAATTTCACAAAGGGATAAAGCTACCCCAAGGACCGACACACGATCATGTTGGTTCTGGTAGTATGTTAAAATATGTGGTTCAGATATTGGACATTAATTGTAGGTGTCTCTTCTTGTACGAGTTAAACAGAATTACTGGTACAAGAGACAACAGAAACAAGTTCTATTGGTCCTCGGTTGCACATAATATGTGGTAAGAGTTTCACCAGACATTGTCAGGAAAACTGGTTTACAGAAACTACATTTTAGACTCTAGCCCGACTTATCCGAACATAGCCGGTTCCCCAGATGTAGTTTGCCGATGACCGATACCGAACAGACTGGCGAACATCTTCAAATAAAATGAGTTCAGATTGCTCGGCTAAGGTATCCACGCAGGGAAACCAAAATATAATTTACCACCTGTTTGTCTCTTTTAACTTCTTAAAAGTTTGTGAAAGTGACTAAAGAAAAATAAGAAAGGTCTTGTCAAGTTGGTGTCAAGGTTTACCTTGAACCCTGAAGGTATGGCCAGTCTAAAAAAATTTCTTTGAAGTTGAGTTTTGAGGCAATTAAAAAAATGAAGGTTGCAAAGCACTGCACGTTTTTTTCTTCGGCGAAATCCTTAGCAAGTGAGTGCGAAATCGTGAATATAGTCGAATAAAGAAAAGAGAAATACCATGATGTTGTAAGAACGCCCCAAGGTTGAAAAGGGGACGATAACATTCTCTGTTTTATTGTAACTATCATGCTCATGATCGATCGTTATATTGGTAGTTTCCCTATGAGTGTTAACTCATTTAATCGGAGTTGACTGTAGTATTTACTCGCCAGATATATACAAGTCGTACCTTCCTTAATTAAAAGAGCAGTATCAGACGAATATTTCCATTTTAGTAACCCTTCCAAAAAGCGTTTTAGCTATTAATGCATTGAATGTGATATAAGTTTCACAATTCTTTGGAGGGACCAAGAGGTTCGTCATCTTAATGATTGACAGAATCGCCACTGAAGACACTATTGCCAAAATGCTTCCCCTTTACTAGTAAATTGAATGAGTTTGAATACGTTCCTAAATGCCTTCAACTTGTAAGGAATGCAGGCGTGCAACAACCTGAAGTATGCAATGAGGAAATTTTCAGGACAGTGTCAATGTTTTCAATAGTAGAGGGAACTACCTTCGGTAACACAATGGTTTTTAGCGTTTGGTTCCAAAACATAAAAGTGTACCTCCTATTTAGGTCTGGTCATTATTTAGTACAATGGTCATATAATATATATTCGAAATAAGGAACCTGCGAGAAGGATGAGAAACAGCACTTTAGCTATATAGCCTAAACTGAAATCAGTTATGCCACCCTAAGATCTTTAATATCGCTATGTTTATATTTGGTACTATTAATTTACACAATCGACTATTGACACACGAATCTATAATTTTAGATTAACATCACTGATAAGATTCTCAGATTGGAACTACCGGCATCTTAATTGGGTTATTTTAATCGACCTCATCGACCATCACTGACAGTCTGGAATAAGCTGAACCATTTTTGCTTTTATTCACTTTCTTTCCGAAAGCCCAATCTGCAAGATGTTCTATCTTAGCTACATAAGCTTCACAAGCTGAAAAAATCCAATATTATTTCCCAGAATCAAACAATCACAATGGCACCCCGGTGAAACTGGGGAAACGTAGGCTTTCGATTCTACCATGGTTTTACTTTTTGGATGTTAGTCTGATGAAAGGAAGGCGTTGGATTGATTTGATTTGACCTGGTATCAACTGGAAAATTGGATGACCGATATTGCAAACTAGGTATAGCTATTGATAACACGTAATTCATAGTTGGATACAGGGGCGTAGCTACCGGGGGGGTGTGGGGGGGTGTCACACCCCCCCCCCACTTTTACTGAACTCGTCGGTAAAACGCGGAATCGGTCGGTAAAAAGGGGGGTCATGGATGGAACCGTCGGTAAAACGCGGAATCGATCGATTAAACCGATTAATTAGCCTAAAAAGTCAAAACATTGTGTTGGTTATGATCGGTCGATAAAAGACGGCAAGGTGGGACCGTCGGTAAAACCAATTAACCTAAAAAGTAAAAACCTTGTGTTGGTTATGATTTTATCAGTAAACTGTCAGCATTAAAAGTATTTTTTTTTTTACTGAAACTACCGGAATCGGTCGGTATAAGTTGGTTATGACTGGAGTCTTCGGTAAAACAGATTGGTTAACCGATACCCTTGTTATTGGTAAGCTGTTCGTTATTTGAATTTGTCGGTAAAACGCGGAATTGGCCGATAGAAGAAGGTCATAGATGGAGCCGTCGGTAAAACCGATTTGTTAACCGAAAGAGTGAAAACCTTGTGTCTCTTAAGATGTTATCGGTAAACCGTTCGTCTACATTAAAGTGATTTTTACTAAACTTGTCGATAAAACGCAGAATCGGTCGATAATAGACGGTCATGGATGGGAAATAGAGCCTTCAGTAAAACCGATTGGCTGACCGAAAGTGTGGAAGCCTTGTGTCAGTTATGATGTTATCGGAAAACTGTTCGTCTACATAAAAAGTGATTTTTACTGAACTTGTCGGTAAACCGCAGAATAGGTCGAAAAAGGCTATATAAAACATATGGTTGTCCGACGAAAATTGATAATTTTGACCGGTGGAAACGACTTCCAAAATCGCGTCAGATGTATTTTCCGGGTTTCCTAGTTTGTAAAATTTTCAGGGGGAGAACACCCGAAACCAATCCCCCCCCCCCCCAAATGTCGGTAAAACGCAGAATAGGTCGAAAAAGGACATAGAAAACATATGGTTTTCCGATGAAAATTGATAATTTGGACCAGTGGAAAAGACTTCCAAAATCGCGTCAGATGTATTCTCCGGGTTTCCAAGTATGTAAAATTTTCCGGGGAAGGACCCCCGAACCCCCCGCCACTGTAAGGGCCGAATACGAAGGCCTTTGGCCTGCAGGGCTTGCCTTGGAAAAATCACCTTTCAGTCCCCCCTCTCAGGCATATTCTAGATACACCCCTGATTGATATGATTTTCTAAGGTTTAGGATTTGCTTTAACGATGGATTTCGTTCGTGTATAATGTATATACTTAAAAGTGCGAGTAAGTTATTTTTGCCCCGGGAAGAACACGTGTTCGTCGGTAAAACTTTGACGTTACACGTGATCGTCGGTAAAACTTAGACGTTACACCCCCCCAGTCAAAATGGTCACGCTACGCTCCTGGTTGGATATACACGTAGTCGTAGTTGGATGTGTTCAATTGGATGATTATGTACTGTTGGTTTGTTAGATGTGAAAAGTTTAATGGATTTATCAAAAGCAGTTTTATAGCCATTTAGGGTTATGAAATCACCCGTTTTGTTGTAAAAGTTGTTGGTTTGGTCCTATTATTAATGGGGTCCTCATCACTTTGAATAAATAAATCAACAACATTAATAGTATTCAGGTGACAAAACAATTGTCAGCTCACCAGCTTGACCTTGTCATTTTCTTCAAAACATTAATTACAAAACATGAACAACAAATAGTAGAGACACATCTAATGTTCTCTTTCTAATTAAGGATTAGTTTAATATTGACCTTTAAACTTTGATGTACCAACGGTGTTAAACTAAAAGATGCCATCTGACCTTGGATTACGTTGGTCGATATCCCCGTCACCAGTCTCAATCCAAACTGCGCAATAACTCTATACTAGCGAATTGCACATAAACGCCGTGCTTCTTGAAATTGTTTTTCTGAATGTGTATCTTTATACCAAGAAGCAGATGACACCATCATGACAGTATCTTTTTTGTGTCACTGTAGAACTCTAATAGTTCTATTGTGTCACTCACTCGCATACTCTTCATGGACCAATTGGAGCTAGAATAAGACCATACTACCATTTTTTTAAAGGGCTCCCATTGTATGTCATTTAATGAGTTTTCCAGTTTATCGGATATTCAAATTCTTAGACGAAAATATTCAACATTTCTTTGAATAAATTAAAAACCATTAAGAAGAAACTCAGTAAATAGTCGAAAGAAATAAAAGAATGGGGAAGAGAATAAAGAAAGTCTATGTTTAACATATGTCTATGGATATCGAATGGAATGATGTATAAACATCGTTTTCTTACACAAAACGGAAGGGTTGGGAGCAGTCTTTACATTTTTTGGCACCATGGTATATGGGTTGGAATTCCTACTTGACCAATGTTTTCTATTGTATTTAGCCGAAATCTAAAATCCTTGAACTCAATAAACTATACGTTATTAATATCATTTCTATTTATTACACTGAGAGACCTTCGATTTAGTTCGCGGACTATGCAAGGTTTTATAATTGCCATTGGGCACTACATTCTTTTTCAAGGGCGTCGGCTGCAAATTTCAACGGTTATACAGTATGCAAATGGAGGGTTTGCCAACCAAGAGGGGACAGGAGATAGATTTTGCTATCAGAGACTGAAAAATTGACTGGTATACCTCCGTGAGAGGCTGGTAGCCATCAGAGGTTTACCAACATCTACTAGAGACTAAAATCTACCTGGGTCTAGTGAATAGAGGGTGTTAACCGTAGCTGGTAAAAATCTATACAAGGCAGGTAAACGTCTAATAGGGGCTGGTAAGAATCTTTCTTCATTTCAACGGAAGGAAGTATACATAGACTATGATGAGTCTGTTGCCCACTTTCTGTCCGTACTCATACACCCGTCAAAATTGAAAACTGAACAAATTCGGTGAACAGAGGTTAGCTATAATTTGTTTCTTCACTTCCAAGACTTGTAAATCGAGTGAAATTAATGAGATATCAATAAATATATCCATTCGATATCTTACCCCAGGTAAAGTAGGTTCTTACATATCCATTTTATGTTAACTTATCAAGTTTATGAAATAAATCTTATCGGTTGTACGAAAAATCTCCCCAATTTTATCAGGTCTGGTCTAATTTGATGATCGTGTCAAATCAAAACATATCTTGGCATCTGAAGAAGATTTGGAAACCAAAATGCGGAACTGTGTTTAGATATATAACTTAGGGTTTGTGGCATTTTTTACCAAGATAACCAATGTAATGAACACGTTAATAGTTACTCTTGCATCTCGATGTAGATCGAAATCTTGTGTGACCCCGCATCCATTATTCTGTTTCTCTCGACATTTTTCATAAGGCAGAATCCACAGCAGTAACCCTACTAACCCAAGAGAAGCTGAAGGGTTTGCCGTCTAAAACTGCTAATCGACTGAATGATTTCGAACTTTTGAGGTGCTGGTATATATCTGTATTCGCAACCGGTATGACCTATGCATTTAATGTTTTGTCAAACTAATGCTTCTGGATTAATTAGCAAAATTATCATTGAGACAGAGTGCACATTAAAAAAGAAAATGCAGAATGCACTCTGACAAACTAATATCCTGTATTCAACAATCTCAAACTGTACGTCATCCTACCCCTCTCTGTAAATATACTCGATATATATGTTTTAAAAAAGAAATACAAATAGGTTCCTTCACAGGTCAATCCGTTGATCTACATTTTTTCTTTCCTTCATAATTTCCCTTTTCGATGTAGGCGAGAATGTCCCGTATTGGTGGTCTAGTAAAATATCTAGAAAACAATGAAAACAATGTCACTTCTAGAATAAATTGTTATTTTGCATACCATTCAAAACTGCGCAATTTAGGCACAGGAAATATATTTAAAATATATACAATGAAGGAAATTTGACAGGATTTTGATGTCCAATATAGTTTTTAAGGCACTTCCACCGAGTTATTTAACTTCAAGAGCGTCAAAAACAGCTGGAATCGCTCAGTTAGTGGACAGAATTAAACCATAATACTTGACTTTTTCAACGAACAATATTTGTTTCTTATCCACGCTTTTAGAAAATTAACTATAGACTTTTTTCTTCATAAATAATGGCGAAAAAATGTTGTCCAAATGAAAACCACATTTGAAGAATTTGAATTATGACTAGCTGACGTAAAGAGGTCATAGGTCATCTACACGTGTTTTAGATGTGTCTGACCAGAACAACGTTTTATTCCTTCTTGGCCGCATTCCTGATTTCTGCCAGTATGTACTGGTCCTCGACTCTCGTGTATTGTATGGTGGATAGTTCACCTTTGTAGGTACAATATTCCTGCCAGTGATTCATTCCTCTGATATTTTGAATTTGGAATGTTTAAATCTTGACTCAAGAGTAGCCCAGCAGTCAACACTTCCGCTACTAGTAAAAGTTCAATTATTGTAAGTGAAATCCCTCCAGACAAGAATGTATTCTGGTTAAACTCTTTAAAGGGTGGGATTGGTCATTCTCTTTGAACTCTCTTTGATGAGACTAATTCCACTGTAAACCGAATGCTGTTCGTTGCAAAATACAGGAGCCCAACCAGGAGCAGGAAGGCAAGCGAGTTATATAACGGTGCATTTGAAATTAGGAGGTATTTACATTTTTGCATTTGATGTACATGTACACAGGTAATTTTACATTGCTATAGAAGATTTGAGTTATAACCTAGAAATTGGAAAAAAAAAGAGAACAAATATAAACCAGATTCGTTGTGAATCAGATTTGTTCATCAGGTTCAATATAAATACTCATAAATATAGAAAACATGTCAGTAACTGCTTTTAACATGTAGAGTTTTGACATTTTGAAGTTTCAGAAACCCATCAATTACCAGGTAGTGATGATATATTAATAGACATTACTTTACACTCTAGTTTTACTTTATGTTTCATCAATGGTCAGTAAATGGTCAGTGGAATGGTCAGTCAATTGGTTAATGATTGACCTGGTATTATAACCATCTGGAGAGTTTATTCGCATACATCAATTACTATCTAATTCTACATAGTAAAACCTCGTCAGGGAATTCATTATAAAAGCATGATGGCTTCAAAGAATAATTGCCCCACGTTTCTTTGTATCGATGCACAGGCACAGTGGCGTTTCTGAAAATCATTTCGAAACGTTCTTATAGTTTCTGTACCATCTTAATACAGTGGTCAAATAATAACACATGACATATGATAACCTTCATTGATCTTTTATATACCAAAAAAAGTGTTCAAAGGTGGAGCATTCCAGGCTAAACAAATATGTTTGGTATATCACAAGAGATATGTAACGAACAGAATGTTTATGTCAGCATTTAATTGTCCAACATTATCAAACGCATACCTTTCTCAAAAAACATGACGTGCAATCTCGTTAACAACGTTACTTCTGGAGATTGAACATGGACGATTTATTGGTTGGTATTTACCCTCGTGTTAAAGGAAAGATCTTTATAATGAAATAATTAAAGTTTATGTGGAACAAAGATGGGGCTTGGGGACTTCTTAATGTTTTATGCTGAAAATATACTAGTGCTCAGCAGACTAGAGATATTGAACATTAGACTCGTGAACAAAAAAAAAAAAAAAGCTCAGTAACCACAATATCTTAAAAATTAATTTTGATATACTTCACAAAATGTGATTTGGATCTAAAAGGTTCACCTTAACGTTATCGTAACACGAACAAGTGAATTTGTAGCGCAGAAAGTACACATTTAAAACAAGTTAAAAGCTACATTGTGCTAGCGAGAAGAAGTTATACGTAGTTGACGGTCAGTGTTGATTAGACAGTCCCTTTAACCTGTAGTTGTTATCACGGTACTTTACCTATCTACATGTACTGGTTTTTATTTAGTTCTTTCTCGTTATTTTTGTCCTTCAAGAAATGCCAACGATTGGGTGTGTTCGATTCTTTTGGTCGTTCTTTTTCCCATAAAGCAGGTGTCAGGTAACCCGAGTCGCTCCATTATCAATGAATGTTAGTGCGAAACTATTGTAAATTGTTCACTGATAGCTACTTGTTTTGTATTAAACAAAAGAGGCCCAAGGAAACGGAAACCCAAGGGTGTGGTGCCAAGGTGAGAAACGGACAAAAACATCAATGTTGTATTTAAAAATTCTTCTCATTTCAATAAGTCATCATCAAAGTGTAAAATCGGAACATTGTCAAGAAATTCAATCTACAATCCTTTGTTGAAATGAAATATTTCATATTTTCTTAAGATTATTACAGATATGAAAAAGATGGAAGAGTTTTGATATTATAGATATATGTGAAGTATCAATTTAGGGAGAGGATAATCTACGCCCTTCTCAATAAACAAATCACAAAACGTAATGTGGGAACAGGAAGTCCCTTTCTAAAGAATGGATATTATAACATTTTGTTTTCGTTTTATAATATCCGAAGAATTCTTCTCTTCAAATCTGAAATCATAGAAGAATCCATGTTATACGAATATTTTTACTATGATTGGTTGCGACCACGAAGCATGTCTGTTCTGAAATATTTCTGAGAAATACTTTGCAAGTTCAAATTTAATTTTCAGACAGTTGAGCTAAATGCTACAAAATAAGATTTTGTAATTATGATTTTTTTGTAAATTTACAATTTCTCATTTTTCAAACAAGGTTTTCAAAAATCTTCTATGTAGATCTACATTGCACTCAATACAATTGAGATGTTTTATGGTAGAAATGTCTAATTAAACTTAAATAGTTTATGCCAAAGACATTGATTAATCTGTTTTCTAATGAGCATTAATTAACAACCATGTAAATATTATCTGAAAATGCATGGCCTGCAGATAAAACCCAGAAACATGTCAAGTTTTGGTTCCATATCCACTAATTTGACCACCATGATATCGTAGTATAGTCTCTTCTTACAAATTAATTACAATTTATTATCTGCACTGTAAAACTGAATCTTCTATATCTTGAGTTTTAATTGACATCAGTAGAATATATACACAAGCTATTTTGGTTTAGTATATTACACTTATTAAAGATGTTAAAAGTGTAACGACCACTTATGCACTGCACAGCAAAATGCGGTACACACCTCTCTCAATACATGTTACTTTCGGTCAGTCATAAACAATAGTAACAAAACGCAGAAGACAGTTCAAAAAGAAATTCCAGATCTGCCGGAACACCTAATGTCATTCTGTGAAAAGTTTCTTCAACTCGCACTGGTCTTTGGGAGCATAAATAGCGAATTCTATTGGTATTTGGTATATTCATTTTAAACAGTGGGTTTAAATCTTGCCACCCTGGAGGCTTAATATCTCCCACAATGTATACCAGACGATAATCAAGGTTAAACGTTAAAGGCATTTCTGAGAAACATCATTGTTACATTTGGCACAACCTTACCAACGTCACATCCGGTTATTTTTATGTGGCGTACCATCCGGTGCTAAAAGATGACTGTGTGATGTTGAAGGAATATAAAGAGAGGTATTTTGATGAGGAATCTAGTAGCAGAGATAAAGTTTAAAGTATGATACTCCGATGAGAGATCTAGATAACTAGATACATAAACAAATCGTCAAGTATTCCATTGATAACTTTTTATCAAACAGGTAACAAGCCTTGTTACTAGCTGGGGCGTCTTACTCTTTATTTTTCTATTTTCTTCATCAACAAGAGTAAATCATGCTCAGAACATAGCTTACCTCAATCAAATTTCACTCAAAAAGCTAAGTAAAACCCTGCCAACAAACGGAGACTACATTAATCGAGATCTATTTACCATTTAGCATTAAATGACAACCTTGTTCATAGCAAACTAAAAACAATCTGTACTTAATAGGTACTATATACTTCTCACCCATTGAGTTTTTTTTTCTGATCAGATCAGATCAGAACAGAAGAAAGCCATCCAACTGATCCAGATCCCCATTTCTCAATAAAATATTTGTTCCACCTTAGGCCTATACATTTGGGAGAATCAATACCTCCCTTTCCCGAAATTTAAATTCTAATGATTGGTTACGGGTGTAGGACAGTTCCTCATCCAATAATTGCTCACCATAGAAACGAGAAACAGAAAGCTCATCACAATTGATTTTCTTTTTGTTCATATTCAATTTTTGAGATCTTTGGTTCCTTTCAACTGACTTAGGAAAATTTAAGTTGGTACGAATGTTTTAGAACGAATATATACCCCGTTTTGGATTTTGTTATATTTGATCTATATTCTAATGCAATAGTCCTATGTATTAATTAATATTTTTCCGACGGTGTTTCATGTTCCAGAGAACATCCGTCCAATAGATTCGAGAAACATTATTTTGATACTAAATGACCGGAAGTATTTATATCAGTCTAGTTAAATTAACACTAGAAATCTATATCAAACACATTACTTTACATGAAAACCTCATTATTTAATACTAATAATAGCCCAGAATGGACATACTGGACACTGGTCAAATAATATTGTACACGTTCCAACAATTGTCTCCAATTATCTGAGATTAGACCCTTTCATCTCACCCCACAATAACATTAACTAGAGTTTAATAGTAATAAATACCATGTTCTTCTCATTGAAACCTTTAAAGCGAACTTTACTATCTTCATTGCTAACTTGTGGTTCACCCCACACTACCTCAGGTAGTACGCTTTTTCAAACCTGCAAATTCCGATTCACAAGAATTTGATATAAAATGGATGTTGTTTACTACAGGGCTAGTTTAACCATGCACCACGGAGTAATGCGGTCCAACTACAAGCCAGCTTAGACAACATTCCATTATAGTAGTAAGTATAGTTCATAAAATGTACGACCTCTCACGTTGAACTTTTGGGGAAAGCATCCCTTAAATAACTATTAACATAGTAACCCTTTCCATTTGGTCAAGTAGAATGATGTATTAACGTAAACAAACTGACCATTTACACCTCATTAAGGCTTCATAAATCGCACCTTTTCTTCCCGATAGTGTAAATCATTCATGATTTATTCCATATTTATCTTTTATAATATACTCTCAAATCACAAGTTCATAATAATCCAGCGTTTTTTGTTAGACATATTACAGCTTAGATATACGATTATTTTTCAGAGGTCGCTGGAATTCAAAAGATATGGCCGAATACTCGTTTGTATTTCCAGTTTTTAAAGCCAAATTTCCACCCTAGGAATTTCTACCCTACATAATTCGAAATCTAATCATTTTCAAAACATTCAAGGCTTTTTCACAGTAATGTACTAGTAGTCGGTTTTTCAGGTTCTTACTAATGAGAACCTCTAGTAGATAAGGGTCAAAAGTGTCTTTACTCATTCATAATTTATTCCTAAAAATCTTAATATCAGATCTAATCAAATAGTCCGAATAAAGGTTTTCAACTGATGAGAAATAATTGAAATTGTTCGCAAATGAACAAAGATGCCCCAACCAACCATCTCAATCTAAGCAAATATTGAGCATAATAAATTTTATGCTTTGTTGAGAGGCAATAAAGGCCACTCGAAGAATACAAAATGCAGTCAATTAATTTCTTTATTCAAAATCGATGTTTAATTTTGTTTAAGCCTGTATTTGAATCACTTGATAAAATAAATGACAAATCTTTAGACCAAATAATCTGTAGTCAGACGACAATCGGATTAATTGTATTTAAATTTCAGCTTTTGTCCATTAATGGTATTTCGATTCATATTTATTTTGACATAAAGCGTTATTAAGCATTTATTTCATTATAGTCGATACGCATGCATGCTTTAAGTTATTTGATTATTTAAGATCAATTAATTCAGCATTAAATTTTCTTCAATTGTAAATAGCTGTCTTGACCTGTCACAGCAGATCTATTGGTCTGTCTAATCACCGCAAATAGGCCTACTACATAACATAAGTACTATACATACTTGGTGGTCTCTAATTTCAACAGTTTCCAAACGCATTTAGTATAGACCTGCGTGAAAAACAAGGATGTATAAGACAGAAATATTTTTCTTCCCTTAAAACGAATTATTAACATTTATGAATATTGTAATCTCGGTCGACGGTCGACGTCACATGAGCTTGAAAAAGCCATCTTCACATAATTCCAGTCGAATGGGTACAGATAATTCGGGGAACGATCAATGCCAGAAGGTTTTGGTCGGGGAGCTTTAAACTTCAGATAATTCTTATCCCTGTAAAAACTAGTTACATCTTTGTTTCTGTTCGTTGTTGTTTTTCTTTCAAAGAAAGTTCATTGTGTTATAAATTTAATTTGTTTGAAAACAATTTTTTTTAAAATTATTATCAATCATAGCTTCAGTTTTAACTAATTTCAAACTTTGCATAACTCACAAGACTTTACAACCATTGCTATACCAACCACGACTTCTTTATTATACAATTACAGTAATGCGACTCTTGTTATACAAATTAGAAATAAAACACCGGTAAACTATGCAAACATGCTCAAAAAAATTGCACTAAACAAATATACGGGTCCAATTCCAATTTTCCCACGTGCATCCAAGTGTTGTCTAATTAAAGGAGCCGTTTCTTGTAGACCTATTGTAATAAAGAGGCCAAACGACATTCTGCTGTTTGTTTATCGCGTGAATCTACAGCTTTATCTTTAAAATCATAAGCAACTACGACCTGCGTCTCATACCTTGACTGTGATGCAACAAATTTATCATGTATCACGGAACGTAACGATTCAATTGGATTTCCAGGTAGACCTCGACACATTTCCATGTAATGTCTTATGGTTTACAGACTTTCTAAGGAATAATGAGGGTTCTCATTACCTATATTTGCTACCGTACAATCCAAACCCAGTTCTTAATTGCTTGACATTTTTTAGAAGCTACAGACTCTGTTTTAGATTATACATTCACATCCGATGTCATTGATTCTTGATGGTCATTTTGTTCGGAACCGATCTAGAATAATAATTGAAGCAAACTTGAATCTTACCATCTTTATCAGATTCTGGATATACAATGTATGTTAAAGAATTTTTCTGATATATTTATTCTGAAGTAATAAAATTGCAGGAATCAAACACATTAAGGTTATGAAATGATTTAGAGACTAGAGTATATCATTATTTCGCCTTGTAAAAATAGGGTTTCAAATGTACAAAAGTCTCCTGCAGTGTGGCGCCTGATAATTAACACAATCCTACCTAAACCGTGACGAGCTGCATAAAATACAGGTGATAATTTGTTACCTTTCTCGGAGGCCCATATAAAAAAACATAATGGTGTCAAAATATTGCTGTGAGCAATTCATTATTAATTTCCATCTTTTTGTAGTTGATATTGGGTTGTGTTCTGGGCTTCCACGGAACAGAACTTATTTTCAGAGTTTGTATTCTGTATACACCTCATGAATGTTCCATAAGACAACAGTGTGTTGAAGGGAAATTAAAGGGATACTGCATGAACATAAAATTTTGATTCTCAAAAATGGTCAATATGGGTATATATTCATCAGCAACTTACTTGGTGTCATAAAGGAACAGAATCCACAAAATCTGGAAAAAACGCAAAACTTAGTTATTTTTGAAAAACGCTATCAATTTATTAAGCTTTTTTGAATAATCAAATGCATCTTTTATGGACAATTGCTTTATCGTAGGGATATTTATTTATTTTTTTATGTCATTTACGGCAGCAGGTATATTTAATGATGAATAAAATTGATTAAATTGGAGCTCATTAAGTCTAGTTAGTCATTGTTTTTCTCTCCCGATTTTTTTTTTTTTCAGCTGTTTTAGGTTGACAACTTCTTAGACCTATTATCCATTTAATATATTTTAAGAGCCATCATTAGATTGGCATAGGTCAGGCCAGTAGATTAAACCCCTTTAAAAGGTGTACAATTGGCATGTTTTTATGTTATGCAAAACAATGCAGTCGCCAAGAGAATCATGTTGCAGATGTTATCGCCTATTTCAGAGACAATATTTTGTAATAGGACCCTAATGATATACTTTATATACAATATGTCTGCACCATTGTCGATTAAATTACAACACACTATAAATGTCCGCTTTTTTTTTCTTAAATAATTATACCAAACGTAAGGAAGTGATGTACACTAGATTTCCATAACCCCGAAACATATTTAGCAGACTAAACAAGAATTATGTTCGATCTATTCTATGTTGTTATATTCGATCTATTCCACGTTGAGATGTTCGATCTATTCCATGTAGTTTATTTTCGATCTATTCCATGTATTTTATGTTCGATCTATTCCATGTTGTTATGTTCGATCTATTCCATGTTGTTATGTTCGATCTATTCCATGTAGTTAATGTTCGACCAATTCCATGTATTTTATGTTCGATCTATTCCATGTTGTTATGTTCGATCTATTCCATGTAGTTAATGTTCGACCAATTCCATGTAGTTTATGTTCGATCTATTCCATGTAATTTATGTTCGATCTATTCCATGTAGTTTATGTTCAATCTATTCCATGTAGTTTATGTTCGATCTATTCCATGTAGTTTATGTTCGATCTATTCCATGTTGTTATGTTCGATCTATTCCATGTAGTTTATGTTCCATATGTTTTATGTAGTCTATGCTCGATCTATTCCATGAAGTTTTTGTTCGATCTTTCTAAATATTCCATACTCGATCTATTCCAAGTTTGTCTTGTTGGAAATGAGTAGCGGACAGCAATACACATTTCTCCGCAAAATTATAAAGGCAAAGATCTCTTTAAACCTACAGATATGCAATCTTGAAACAAATTAAATTCCATTGAAATAGTAAACCAGGGATTTATAACTGACATAATTTTCTCAGAAGAAGTTATGCTGTTTTTTTGTAGGTAACATATCAGGTTGGATTTCAACAGGCTTACTAATCGTAACAAACCTTGAATTATGAGGTAATCCGGTTGGTTCGGTTATTAAAATCGTATATTGTTATTTGTTAAGGTGAGATCATACACGGTGTGGATATGTACGATGCGCTTCTCCCGTTTTCTACTGTATTGATAATATTATATCGTAGTAAATCGTATCGTACATAGCACATAGTCCACTTTTCACACATGCACATTTTGCACATTCTTCTTTAAATTATACCTGTACATTGACACATGGATGTGCCATAGTGACCTCGAAAAAAAAACAGGGTTTCCCGTATTTGTGATAAACCAGACATCACCTCATAGTGACCAGGTAAATCTAATGGACAAAAACATCACAAAAAAAAAACATTACCTTTGAAAAACTTTTTAAAGTGGACTAACACGCTTGAAGAGAAAAAATGTTACTGAATATTTCCATGGACGAGTATTTTGAAGGAAATTTTATCAATAACTGTCAAACCCGGGCCTATGATAGAAAATTCTTTTGGTATCCATCGATCCACGGGATGTTGGTTCCCATCAATATTAGGAGAAAACACTTAGTAATGATGAAGATGAAAAATTAATAACTTAAATGGTAAAAGAATAAAATAAAACATCCATTACAAAATTCGTATTTCCATAAAATTACGTTGGCATAAGAGCGAAGCATAAAGCATAATATCAGTTTACAAAATAAAAAAAGGATGCCAAAACTATTAAACGATGGGCTGACCGCCAGCACACTAGCATGACATCGTTGTCCAAAGACTGGCCGTCTTCATGGAAACTCCAAGATCGACTGCAAGACCCCACATGTTTCAGGGGGGGGGGGGGTATATCTAGCCTCTAAATGCTGTACGAAATTCTACATTCAATACGTTGCATTCGTTACATTTATAAAAGAGCGGGAGTATCACAATACCGTAGAGATTTTCACCTTCGTGATTACGCAATGTTTCAAAAGGAGGTATGATATTTACATAAACAGATCTCAAATAGGCACAGTTGCTATTGTTCGGTTAATCTGAGAAAAAGTGGGTTGGTTATCAAGACATTATCTGTTTTTAACCAATATCAATGGTGCCAATAGATATCTAAAAACAGTAGCTTATACAAATTCTTTGTTAAGTATATCTTTTGCAGACGATTTGTAGCCCATTAAGATATTCAGAACTGACAGGTTTAATAAGCATAAAATTTGTCATCATCCTATCATAAAGTCTACCTGTCAGATTGTGTTTTAAGTCTTTTGTTATTGTTTAGTGTTGACACGATCAGATATAATATAGGTATGTATATTATCATAAACTTTTACATCAATAACTGATGACGTATTCACATAAATTACTGACGTCAACAAGGTAAACTATCGTAAAGAACAGAAAGTATTTTACGAAATTTTTGAAATTCCTCTTTTAGGTATTTCCTCTTTACTGTCAGAGAGTATTTTTTCATCGAATATGTTAGTAAATCTAGTTCAACATAAATCTTAAACGCATAAAACCACGAAGAAGATCTAACACTTCGACCTTCAGACAACCATACTAGCAGATTCACCATGATCATATCGAATCTGGACGAAGAAAGAAGATTGAGTTACTCACGACCTACTAACAGGTTTCAAGTTTCACCGTCATATCATTCAAAACTGGAAGTGGAAATTAACTTTTAATTAAACCAACTAACAGTTCGAGACAAAACTCTGCCTTCAGCACATTATTTGATCGGTTAATTCCAACATTGCAGGTTTTGTGAGAAATAACAGTTTTATAGCAAATAACCTACAACCTTGGCTCTGTCTGGACCAATAGGTTCATGGGTATGAAAAAGTTATCGAGACTGATAGCAATAATATTTTCAAACATATTTCTTGACTCCTATGATCTTAAGTTAATCTTGGTTCAAGTTCAAGATGTTAAATATGAACAAACTGTCCAACTAAACCAATAAAATGTAGTAATTTAAACTGAGCAAATAATGAACACATGTTCTTTAATTATAATAGTGTAGTAGTAGATCTGACGTAACGTTCATTTCCCTCTATAAATATTGAAGTACCGCCATGTAACTCTAGATCTAATAGTCATTAATCATAATGTGTAACTTGCAGACAGTTGTCAATAAACCTTATTATATCTGATAAGAGTCATGCCCATTATAAATGGAATGCTAGAACAGAAAGGCGCATATACAGTCTTTATGCAATATTCATTGGTTGAAGACAACTAGGCTTAGTTTTGTTGACCGGCAACTTATTTTATCTTAACCGGAAGTAGTTCAATTGATATATAATCAGGACGATGATGGCTTTTCAATTCAAAATATTCTGTCGGTTCTAGCGCATACACACCCTAGTGATGCATATAGATTATTGACACATATCAACATTTTCAAAAACATTCTGTTGTTGGGTGGAAAAGTTTTACGAGGTGTCAGCCAGCTATTTTGCCAGCATGTCAAAAACAATATTTCAAATTCTGAAAAGTCATATTTGTTATTTATTTTAACTGAATGAAATGAGGTGGAGTTTTTAGTTCTTCTTTGCTTCATCTGAATGAGTTATCCAATAGCGTGTATTTTACCTAACACATTCTCGTCAATATGCTTCTATATTGACATTAAAATATCAATGATTTTATTGAGCCACCGCGATTACACGATACATGGTAAATACACATTATAATATTTGAAGAAAGTTGAGTAATATGTCATATGGCGTTTATTTACCAACTCTCACAGGTGATTCAATACACAGATATTTCTCGGTATTGCACTTGGTTATGGAAAGGGTCATCACTATGTTATCTGCGATATGTAATCTTATACCACCAAAAACTACCTTCAATAACGGAAGGGTGGAGCTTTCAATAATGGACAAGACAAGAACTTCTAGTAGGCTAAAGTGCTCAGTATTTGGTTACATTTAGAAAATGCGAGTCCATTTTAATCCTTATTCAGAGTCTTCAACGGAAGTTAATAAATGTACTCCGACAACTAATAACAATAACTTTAAAAAGCTTAATGCGATTCCTGTTTTAAAGAGCCAGAAATACCCAAGCAAGTAAATAATATTTTGGTAGATTAGAACCAGACCTCAAGTCCAATCTGCAAGAAATACATTCCAAGTGTAAAAAATATCAATGGTAAAGAGATAAGCAAGTTTACATCATTACAGATTGAAGAAAGAAAAATAAACTAAAGGCAGGTGTCAGTTGAAAACATTTGTCTGTAGGTAAAATATCTGGTAACTTAAAATATGTACAGGTGCTATATTGCGAAATCGTTTCTTATCATAAATTGCCTGCAAAATGTCGTTTTTTATGCTGTTACTTAATGATTGTAAAAAAACAGTATTTATAACAATTTACAAAGGTGTCATCATCATTATGTTACTTTCACTCTTTCTAACTTCGTCTATACTACCTCTATCTGTCTACGGTTGTACTTCTTTTCCCCTCTCTGTTCTCGTCCACACTTCTTACTTCCTCCTCCACTATACTCTTCTTTCTCTCCGTCCTCGTCTATACTTTGACTTCCCTCATCTGTCTTCGTATATACTTCTTACTTCCTGTCTGTCTTCGGTTATACTTCTTACTTCCTGTCTGTCTTCGGTTATACTTCTGAATTCCGCTGTCCTCGGATATACTTCTTTTCGATAAACTTCTGACTTCCGCTCTGTCTTCGGATATACCTCTTTATAGTTCTTCTCCGTCTTCAGATATACTTCTTACTTCCTCTTTGACGTTCTTCGTTCAAAGTTTTTACTTCCTCTACATAACGTATTTCTTCTCAACTGGCCTTCTACTTACTTCTTCAACATCCCTGTCTCAGCTTCCTACTTCTCTTGGGTTCATCAGTTGCAAAAGAGTACGACGTTACTCTTCCTTGCCCTATAACTTTGGGTCTGTCTTTTAATGAGAGTGGTCAACATGTTACATTACAGCAGCATTTATCCTGTTACCACCAAGACAGTAAATTTGCCAATTCCGTTAAAAATGCAAGATTAAGGGAGGTTACTGATATAAAAATTCGATAATTTAAATAGGCCATACCACGGTAGACAACTTAACACATTGATGATTAAATACACGAACATGAATCGGACTAATACCTTCGACCGCGTCACCATCAGATCTAATAACCTATCTTTGAAAACAACTTATTGATCACCTTAATGATACTTAGGTTACTTTGGTAAATCTGTTACCAAAGCTGATTCAATGAAGCATGTAATTAGCAAATTGATAGATACATCGATTTCTGCAACAAAATCGTTATCTTAACCCATTTAATTACATTATTGGGCCTACATAGATTTCAAAAAAATAGGTCAGTTGTCCAGTGCTTGCTTCGGGCCGAACAATTCCCTAAATATTTAGGCCATTGTTATAACAATCCACGTCAAACTATATTTTCCATATCATTAAATTTGTGGGTCACTTGTCCGAGAATTTTATCTGATAGAGAATCAAGTTCATCATATCAAATTGAGACATTGGAGAATAAGTGATACCTTCATATAATCATATATGAATTGAAAGACAATGCTGTTGTGTGGCTTGTGGTTATTGCTCGACAAGTCTATGAGTTTCCTACTTCCTGAGATAGAAATGTCGGAAATGACCGTCATTGAAGCTCAAAAACCCTTGAACTTGAATCATATCAGTGACACCATCCGTTTAAAGTGTAGTAGGCCTAACTGTAATACTTCTTATAGGCCTAAATGTGTCAGATCCTTCAGTAGATTTCATATGCAAATTATCATAATTTATAACAATTTCTAAAATAAACGAGAGAAATAACGTATAACCATGGTCTTAATAACAAATCATCATTTGAAATTTAAAAATAAAACTTTATATCAGCTGAGATAATAACACTGGATCATCGCTTATTATCAAAATCAGTCAAGCCTTGCACCAACTTAATACTGAATCAGATTATCGAAGGATTGGCTATATTACCAAATTTTAAAAAAACAGCTCAGATTGTCGTAAAAAACTGGATCAGCCAACATTGTCTATATAAAATACATATAGCATACTTGGTCGATGAGCAGAAAGAAAAAATCGAGATAAGATCAGTTTTAAATCATGGTATTAACAAGTCGTGTTTTACTCCCCTCATTGACGATTTATTACAATCATAAACATGGTATTGAGTAATAAACATTAATCTGGAAGTAAACAAACTGGAGTTTTTACATGTTTAAAATCTTAACAACAGCATAAACATTCTAGAATCTCTACTTTAAAAATATTTTTTCAGGGCATTTCAATAAATTTTCAGCTCTGTACAGTTTTTATATGTTCTACATTTTTATTTTCAAATACAAAAATATATGTACTTCCCTATTCTGGCCAACCTTGGAATTTTCAATTTTCCCAATATAAATATGGATTTATATGCAGGTTGTTCTAGACATTAATAAAACCTTGTTTTACCACTATGGTATCATCTGGGCTTACTTCCCATTGTGGAAGGAGGGTTTGATTTTCCCATATGTCCAGGCAAGTAACAAATACTTCATTATAAGAAAAAAGGAACAAATTGCCTATAACTGCTGGTAATTTTTCCTGTTTTTATTTCACAACGAAGTGGTGGTAATATCTGATTTGTTATCACAATGCACGACCTGTATTATATTCTGTTTTGTTATCACTAGTTGGGATAATAATTTTTACAAACAGTTGTAATAATCTCTGATTTTACCACGGTTGTCTATAATATATTCAGAGTGATGAACTTAAAATTGAAAACAACTAAGTTACATTGTATTTGTAAAAGATTATAATTTGAAAAAAGGTATAATCAATCGGTGGATCAAAAAGATTACCGTGACACTAATCGATTGAATATATTTTCACACAAGATACAGGTTCAATAAGTACAAAATATGATAAACATCTTGGTGAGTACACTCAAGTTAAAATATTACCACCCTCTAATCTAAAGACGAAATATCCTTGTGTAAAAATATATTAGATAAATTGTTTGGGGACAGTTCAAATTGTATATTCTCATGACCTTTTAGTTTTGACACCAGATTTACATTCGATCATTTTTTGTTTTTCGTTTATTTGTTCGTGTTCAATTATACCCATTCGCCTGTCACTCAATCTTTGTGACACTGACAAAATTGCGCAATTATTCATTATAATGAAAGAAAACAATGCACCTTTGAAAAATGACATAAAAGAAAACATGGGAAGTTGGTTAATGCATATTTTTCCATAAAAAATAATTTTGAAGATATTTCTCTCAACATTGTTTGGTGCATAATGCAGCTTACCAGCTGTGTATTTGATACATTATTTAATTCAAATTGTCAGGTTATTGTGAATGTTCTTCAAGTTGAAAATACACATTACTACATCCAATAAATATGTTTTACAAAATGCCAGAAAACTAAGGCGGGGGTCGTTACCAGAAGTGTTCACAATGTCAAGCTTGAAATCAAGGCCTCGACTTTACAAAGTCAGATTTCAACACAAGCACAAAATACACCTAAGTCAGTCTACTAATTACAAAGTAGGCCTAAAGATATTCATAATTTACTTCTCAAAGTATTGTTCGTACACTGATGTCAAACCAAAATATGGTAGAAACAACTGATGACAACTGTCAAGACAACGAATCTACGCAAATTTAATTTGTCCGTCGTGCTTGCAAGTTGGGCGATTATAACTTTTGTAGCCTTATACGTTTTTGGGCATTTGAAATTTTACCTTAATGTCTCATACCGGCCTACATTTTATTTTTAAAAAAAGGAGATCAAACTAATTTAGGAATTCCTATGTCAATATAACAATACATTATAGTAATAATAACTGCATAAAGATTAGCACTTACTGGTTTTAAAAATCATAATTATTATTGAAATACGATTCAGATATAATTGAATGATTATTATGGTTGATTAAGCACTGAATTAAAAAGAATTGGTGTCACAAGTTCGTCATATATACCTTTGCTTATTATATATCAATTTCTATTAGCATTTCAAAAGATAACACGAAACAAACTGAATAAAAACATACTCATGATATTATTTGTATTGTATAGGGTTTATTTTCAATGCCTGTCATAGATTTGTAATGTAATAAGTCGAGATTATTTTTTGTCCGCGACCAATTTAACGCTTGACGATTTGTGTGAAATGTATCTCTGTTTTTATTTGATACGATTTGTATGCGAATTCAGTCTACATTGTATTTAATACATTTATGCAAATCTGACATAAGAATTTGAGCTTACGTCAGCAAAGTAAGTGAAATGTCTCGAGTTAGTAGTAAAGGCCGAATTGTTAGCATCTATAAGTCTGGAGTAAGAATATACGACAGAATGCTTAGCATTTATAAGTCTGGAGGTAGTACATAAGACTGAAGCAAAAGTCGGTATATTAACCTGGACAAAAAGTATACGAGACTAGAAGTTTAGTAAATTTGGAAGGTCGGTATATAAGACAAAAAAGATAGTTCGTAAATCTGAAAGGCTAGTATATAAGACTGGATGGTTAGTATGTAAATCTAAAAGGCCAGTATATAAGACTGGAAGGTTAGTATGTAAATCTGAAAGGCCAGTATATAAGACTGGAAGGTTAGTATGTAAATCTGAAAGGCCAGTATATAAGACTGGAAGGTTAGTATGTAAATCTGAAAGGCCAGAAGATTGGTATAAAGGCTTAAAGGGGCACAATCTTGATTTTTAGGGGTCTTTTAGGGCCTTTGTTACATTTAAACAGTCCTCAGAAATACTCAAGCTCTAAGAAAATCGCAAAATACCTTGAAATATACCTCAAAAATTTCACTTTTTATTTTTTTCCGTGCTGTACGCGGCTGGTCTTCAGTCAGTCTGAAAATTGTGTGTCCTGTTGACAAAATCTACAATTGTTATTACATGTAATTTCTTTTTGTTTCATCAGTGTGGGCCTGCGCAGTAGTCTGTTTATAACTCTTTGATTTTCCAATATGGCGGGACGTTCATAATATCTTAAGACATTATGATTTTCAAACACGGATAAATATATTACCCATGGATTTGAAGGCTCAAATTTCAAAGGTAAGCTCTGTAGACTATTTCTGATTAACTAAACAAAAGATTTCATGTGTTTGAGGATGATTGTCCGAAACAAATCAAGACTGTGCCCCTTTAAAGGTATAGAAGTTTGCAAGATATATCGATACGCCCCGAAGATATAAGTTCCAAAGCACAGTATTCTACATTATATTTATGAGATTGAAATTGACGTCTTAAAGTCAGTCGATGCAGTTTCAAAGATTAAAATGAAATTATTTCTATACAAGTGCTCGTAATGGGTCAGTATTAAAGTCTTTGAATATTTAAAAGTCAGAAATTCTGAAAGATAAACCAGTATATAGTGAAAAAAAGATTTTCAATTGTTGCTTATGGCATTTCAAGAATGTCTGCGTTTGTAATCCAAGAAAATGATTGAAGTAGGTGTGAATGATACTCTGTCTATAGAAAATCAATGGATAGATTTAGATATCTTCCTGTGAATTAACCAATTCAAACAATTGCAGGAATGACTGGAATTCCAGACCAGTTTGAAATTGTTCTGGACTGTTTTTTCTATTGACATATCCAATCAATATATGATAAAGAAATATTATTTTTCATCTGATCGTGAAGATTTTAACAACAAGAACCTGCCATGTGTCTAGTTTACTTGCTTTCATTTCAATTGATGATTGTTTTTCCACGTATTCAAGGAGATGTTTTTCAATTTAGACAGCAGTATGGTTTTAGTTTATAATTCCACTAAATCAATTGAAAAAGCTAAAAATATAACGAGGAATGTGTAAAAGACAATAGGATATTTATATTGAAGTAGATACACTTGACTTGTATGATACCAATCAATGTTGAGAATAAAACAGCCCCGTTCTTATTTGTTTTCTAAGGACTATAAAATCCATTCCTGACCATTTTAAACCGAGAGTACCGACAAACGGTCAATTTCCTTCCATGGCATCGCCCTGGGGTTAGAATTGTTTAATTCCTCATCCCAAATCAATCGATATTGTCCACTTAAGGAGATTGAGTATGTTGATGAGTATCATTGACCACACTTCGGGGTTTGGTCAATGTTGACTGAGCATGTCTGATTACACTGACCACCGAATTGTATAGATACGAAGAATTAGGGTGACTATTTTCTAATCAATATTGTGTGACAATTAATCTTTCTAAATTGAATCTCCAAATCAGCTGGTCTTTTTACTAGAATTCCCAAATATCTTAAATTGAACGAACGATCAGCTTAAAGTGAGCTGTAGAGAGAAGTTTTCAATATAAACGGATATCACTATGTTGTATTACTGTTCGGTTCATTTTTGTCCCTCTAGTTGAACTTACAAATTAGTGACACCGTCAAATCATTATCAATCGACCATTAATGACTTCTGGTAAGTGTTTTTGTGTTGAAGCTGCCTTGTGGCCAATTCTCACTCTACTCTTAATGACCTGTAATCCCGACAAACCTCTGAACCATGAATCAATGAATGTGCAGAAAGAAAACTGGACAAAACATAAACCATGGGATGTCACTTTTTATATTACAGTGTTTTCTTAATCAGGCGGTTTTTCTTTCACTGGAACAAAACCGCAAACGACGGGACGTCAGATCCTTTCTAACTTCATTATTAAACAATCTATTAAGCCGACAAGCACTCATAAAAAATGTGCATGTTTAATATTTACATGAATGCAAATGTATTTGTCGAATTAATTGTGGGGATAATTGATAGCAAATAAATCATTTATATTGTACTAATACTCTATTCAGCGCTTTAACAATTGGTGGATTAGTTTTACAAACTAATAATCGAGAGAAAAAGGGGTTTATAAAAACGACTTCCTGCTGAAACGTTTTTTTTTTTTTTGCAAGGGTGCAGCTCCAGTATGTCAATATTTTCAAAAATAGGATACCCCTAAATTAGCAACCTCAATAGAATTTTTTTCGTTCAATTTTGTATTTCGTGTAGGAATTAGGATCAAAGGTTGATTTCAAACAAGGTTGTACACAATGATAATCGGCGTCATCTCTTTTGTAGGAAGGAATATCTCCAAACCCACAAACCATCAAATCTCCAATATCTCATAATCTGTAGCCAGCACAACATATATTTTTTACAGAATCAAAATAATTGAAAACTATTCAGTGGGTCACTTGGTACATTGGGCATGAAATAACCTTCTTTTAAATAAATAACGACTTTATGAATTCACTTTATGAATTGTAAATGAATCTTTTCATTCAAACCATATTGACAAAGACTTCGACACTAAATAAGTAACAAAGAATCTAGTTTTGATTCAATATATTATAAATGTGAAATTCATGTTTACTTTGGGAAATCTCCTTTTATATTTCCTTTAGAAGATTTAAAATTTATTATGTAAAATAACGAATTTACTTCATCGAAAATATTCATGATATTAATTGTATTTTAAATTCAAAATTTTAAAATTAGTTACTCTGGATTTCCATATTGTTGTTAGTGAGTGTGAACTTGACAAAAAACATCCCCAGAGGTGTTAAGAAAATAAATGATTTGCATTTTCGATATCGGATCGATTCTTCCAGATGTACAGGCCTGGTGTGGAACAAATACTTTATTGGGAAATTGTGATAAAGGGTCTGGATCTGCTGAGATCAGAGACTGATTTATTATGAACTGAAATCGACTGAGATTGACAACTGACTTATCTTGAACTTGAATTTGAGTTTACACTGAGCCATCTGTAACAGTTAGAATTGGTAACAGGGCTATCTCTAAGTTAAATGTGTCTTTGAAAATCAGACCTATTCATATTTTTGACTTGTTCGAAGTATGTGTTGAATGATTTAACTTTTCCTGAGTGTAACAGCCTCCTTAAAGGTCTCTATTAACGGAAATGCTCTAGACTCTAGTAAAATCGTGTAAATTTTTAGTAAAGATAAGTAAGCCTACTTTTAATTGTGGATAAATTGTAAACTGTCATAATATTGACATTAGATGACATCCTGAATATAAACTTCGATATACAACACTGACTCCCTACTTATTATTGTTTTCTTAAATTGTTAACTAAACCCTCTTTTATTGAAAGAATTTAAACTATATTTACTTAAAGCGATTAAGGAATGTCCCTTATTGGAGCTGAGGAATAAAAGAAATTCCACGTCAGTATTTATCAATTTTAATACCAAGGTGTTAACCGCTCGTAATTCAAATTCATTTCAATACATTTTTTTATTTGAGTAGAATGCCCAAATACTAAGGTTATGTGTCAATATCACAAACAACAAAAACTGCAATTCTTATGAAAAGTAACACAAATATTTATTAAAATGACATTAAAAAGTGTTAAGGGCTTTTCACTTCACTGTAACAGGCTACCTTTATAACCACATGACAGCTTTGAAAAGCTTTTATTAATGTGTTTCTAAAGTTTCTGAGTACAAAAAATTCACCCACATATTCACAATTAGTATTACATGTTAACTGTTTCGTGAGAAGTGGAAAGCCTTAACAGTGATCTCTATCTCTACATCACAACTTCAATATTACGATGAACATTCTGAATAGCTTGACTGGTTACTGAGGAATCGAGAATAGCTACCGAGAAGACTTTTTCAGAACTCTTTCGTTGTTAAAATAATTATTGAAAACTCTGTAAAATAGTTTATACATTAGTGCTGGCACGATATATCGATGTATCGCGATACAACTTGCCACAATACGCGAATCATATCGCGGGATCGTGTATCGATACTTGACGATACATGACATTCAATATTAAAAATGTGGGTAATTTTTTATTTGCTAGTCGGTGAATGCAAGGTTATAACATCATAAATTCCTTTCATGGACTTCTCTGAAATCAATCATTTTATAATAACTTATTTAACATTTAATTTAGTAGAAAAGCTTAATTATTTTTTACTTAACAGTTCATTAATGCAATACCTCAGAAAACTAGTTGGATAAGCTCAAAATATTAGTGTTAAAATTATAAGGGAAGAAACCTTTGTTACTTTTTATCTATTACTCCTACTACTCGTATCGACACCCTTGTATCGCGATACGAATCGTATCGTGGCATGTTTGGTAATACCCAGCACTTTTATACATGTAGTTACGGCCTAGTGTAAAAAGATTCTTAGTAATACTGCCAGTTAGTTACTGGGAATTCATAGATAGCTATGATAGAGACTGAGAATTTTGATAAAACCACGATATAATTACTGAAAGTGATGAGGTAGCTGTTAGTTAATGAAATCTAGTATAGTCACTGATAACTGACATAGTGGCTACAATAAGTAGATTAATTTATGATTATATCATTATATATCCACATTACGTATAAGAATTGTCTTGTGGCAGTCGTAACAACACTTTCGTATATGTCTTCAACCCTGTGATTCCTGACTATAATCAGACAAAGGATTTGAATATATATTTTGTGTGGAAGAATTAAATAAATGAAACGTTTGTTTTCCCGTTGAAAATAATAAACAATTCGAATTCCATCACGCAACATTAAATTTTTGAGAAAGGTTGTACTGATGACTGGGGTTTATTTTAAAACCATTATCAGTTGTTAGACAACTTCATTTAGTGAAACGAGAAAGACATGCTTTAACTCTTAATTTATTTCCAGAATTTACAAAATAGATCTGCCAAAATACTTCTTTTTGGTAGAAATCCAACACAATTCTGATTAGAATTAAGTAGTTAGATAAGTTTATCAGGTAAATTTGTAACAACGATCAGGTAGGCAGCAGGGTGCACCTATCAGTCCGTTTTAATTTAGATCAGTTTTTAATGACATTGACTGTATGTTTGAAGCGATTGGCAATTGTATATAAAATGGTTTAAGATTACAAATAAGATGTAGCAATGCAGGTTAAATGTCATAAAGATATAATTCATTTCATGTTTCATAATCATACTTCCGAAATTTTAAAGTATTCACACTACACATAGGATTTCTTTTCATGTATATTGCTCATAGTGACATAGTACTACAGCGATTGAAATTTTTAAACAATGATGAGGTTGTTTGAACAGTGAGGATAGTTTCTGGACATTTATGATAATGTAGTTATGATTAATGCTTGAATAGTGATGATGTTTAAACAGCGACGATGCTATTCGAATATGTTTGAAAGTGCTGTGATGATAATGTTTAAATGGTGACGATGCTATTCGAACATGTTTGAAAATGCTGTGATGATAATGTTTAAACAGTGATGATAATGTTTGAACAGAGATGATACTTTTAAACAGTGATGATTATGCTTGAACAATTGGATGATGGTGTTTAAAAAAGTATGGCACCTGCATGGATCTCAGCCTTCACTGAAGAATGCCTTCACGAAGATAGACTATAGTAATGGTGATGTGGCGATATTTGAACTGAACAATGATGATATGACGTTTGAAGATCAAGATAATAATATCGTGATGATGAATGATGATTTTTTCAATGTTATTTTTGTAAATGAAGATTTTGTTATTCTTATTTTTGTATATCTTATGATACCCCCATCACACCGGACCGCGACCATCGTTCTTACGGGGACCAGAAAATGGACAAATTCGCGGCAAACGCGACGAAAACTCGAGAAAAAGACTCCAAAAAAAAAGCAAAATCTATAACAGCCGCGCTTTTACCACAACATATGCGATCATACGACGCGCCCGCCACGACTTTTACACGCTTATGGCGTTTCTGTTGAGATCTATCGGCGTTCACCTGAGTTCCCGCGGCTCTCTCACTACGCCTACGGGTTGTTACCAGGCGTAGTAGGGTCGTATCAGAAACCCGAGGGTCGTGGTGAAGAAGCCTTGAAGTCGCCGTTTTAAGTGTAACCGTTTTCGCAGCGTCTTAACCACGCGTGAACTGAGCTTATACTACGTTCATGGAGATGTTATGACGTTGTATTACGACCTTTGTGATCCCACCGAGTTCTCAAATCGTTCCAAGACGGATCGCCGGACCTTGGCGTTTGTTTTGAACATGTCCAAAACAAACGCCGTGACTCTGCGATGGCGACCACAACTCGATGTCTGGCGACGTTACCACGCTCTGGGACCATTTTCCGTCGCCACAGCAGCGCAGTGGGGACGCCTCTCTGGTGTGATGGGGGTATGATGGATAAGAAGGATTTTTGTACCCGTGCAGCATTTATGAAATATGCTTAAGTTCTTCTTCGTCCATTTTCATTTTCATTTAGACATACTGGCATACCTTGTCCTTTTTGTTTGACCCGCGGTCAAGTAAAAACGTCACAAAAGAACAGAGAGAAAAAATAATTAGTGGCACGAGCAGAATTTGTTCTTTTTTTCAGTAGTACTTTGTCTTGTATTTGATCAGACAAATGGATTCTCTTTGAGATAAAGGGAAGAAAACTCCGCCTATTTTGGGCAGGTCAAAATAAAAACTAATTTCCTCCACAAGAACTAACAAAACATTGGGAGGATATTGTGTTTTTCTATTTAAATAAGTTTTGTCACACACTCTGATCAATCATTTATTGAAAATTTAATTAAATCGTAATGGCCTGTATCAATATTTAGGGTTATCTGAATCTTTTACAGGATTTGTATTATTAATATTTATATTAGATTATTTGGAGTTTCTTTTATTATTTTATCCTTACACTTAAATATAAGTATACAAAGATTATTAATTTAACATTTTTGACTCTGCGTGTTCGGTTTGAGAATCGTAATGTTGAACAATGAAACGTGTGATATATAATTCAATACATTTATAATATAACTTGAATCACAAAACGTCAGAATATATAATCGTTTTAGGTTGCAAAACAGATTTCAATCCCTTAAACGAAACCTCAAATTGATTAAAAACGAACATGAGCGGTAAATCACTGAAACTGCCATATTATTGAACAACGGACCTCTTAATATTGCAAGTAATGCATGTTGTAACAACCAGAAAGGCAAGGGCATGAGCAATCCATTGTTTTCTTAATACCACTTACAGAATGTTGGCTCCCAAAACTTTTGTTTGTGACCTTAAAGTCTTTAGAACAAAACCCAAACTTTGAAAAGATCTGAAATGTTAAAGTTCGGTGTCTCTTTCAAGTTGAATTTTACATCCGTATATACTTCTTTATAATTGTTTGAACAAACTGAAACTTATTAAAGCCAAGTAAACAATAAGACTCCATCTTCAAAAAAAAAATATATAAGAATTCTTCCAAAACTACTCGGAAAAATTCTTTTTAGGCAGATAATAAGGTTTATGTTCATTTATCCTGTTATAACCTTATATGTACCAAAATTTGTTCTGTGAGAGAGAACTTCACTTTAAATATGATTTGGTTTGCATGACCAAAGTGCATCACTATCAGGATTAGTTAGAATCTACATAACCCTGTATAGCTTGTGATATCCTTTGATATAATCCATTTCCCTGTGTAGTTCACCCCCCTGTACTGTCATTATTATTTACTTTTCTTGTATATAGATATTGTTATAATTTGTTGAATGTTTGCATTTGATGATGCTCAGTTTGATTCTCAGTTTTCTGTAATTTGCTGATATCATACCCCAAGAAAGAGGTCTCTGATTTCCAAACACCCAGTTTTTAACAAGTTGCCTTGACGATCAATTACTGTTACAACAGTTAATGTTCGTGTATATTGTATTGTCGGTCACGCTGGTGTAAGTTACCGTGGAATGTCAAGTAATTTACTGTTTATTCTCTCAAGTGGACGATGAAAGTTGTGGCATATTACACTCTTTTGATGTTTAAATATAAAATAAGAGAACATCTCGAGAATGTTTATATTGATTGTTCTTATCTTATAATGGGGTGCCATGGGGTAGAGGGTGCTACCAGACAGAACTAGGCTATTTCTGTCTCGTTCTTATCTCCAGCCCTTTTACTATATTACAAAATATCAAATCTAAATCAGTAGTTGAAGAAAACACAAAAGCCCCGTATACACGAGGCCGCTTTAAAGCGTTTCGTTCTCAGTCCGGACCAGGCCGCGATAAAATCACAAATTCCGCGGGAAAATATGAAGGTCGGTTAATGAGCACGCGCAGCAATCCGTTCTCGGTACGCTTAGTGTTTACACTACAACAATCTATCTGAGAACGGTTCCGAGACCACCTCTTCGAGGTGGACCAGAATTGGAACCGTTCTAAAAACGCTCAACCGTTTACATTACACAAACCAATCCGTATCGTTCTGAGAACAAATAAATTTTGTAGTGTAAACGTGTTAATGGTATAATTAATGAACCATCAAAGGAACTAATGGAATTTTAGGAACTGAATATATTATAAATTAATCTACATGGTATTATAGGGGAAACAACCGATAGAAGTTCTGTTTTTAAAGATCGATTAGCAACAAATTGCAGCGTATCGACATAAAAATACCTATAACTTTTGCATATGGACGTAAAAATCTATAAGAATTTTAGGCTTTCAACATTAAAGTTTAAAAGTATATTTCAGGGTATCAAATAAAACCCAAGTGATTAGAATTGGAGGGAAACAAAACATGACTATGGAATAAGAAGGAATAATGGCTCCTTTCTTTAAAGTTCTGTCCAAAATTTAATGTCTGAATTGTGCTTAATGCTAAATTCCATCACAAGAAAGCAAGGACTGAAAAAATTCTTTTGGATTTAAGATAAAAAGGTATAATATTCATAACGTTGTGCTGTTTTCTCTATCATTTTCCCACATATATCATATTCTAAACTGTGCTATCAATCATTGAGTGATGAAAATTCAATTTAAAATCACGTAATTGTTTGGCTGAAAAAAATGTTTACTTACATGAAGATGTTTGAATCTAAGTAAACAAAACGAAAGTTTTCACAACAAATATATATTTCTCATAAAACTGTAACCGACACATGAGACTTTGAATGGAAATATTTGCATAAAAATGTAATAAAAGGCATTGAATACTCATGGAACCAAATAGTCACGATCAAGGGTATAACGAATTGTATAGAAAAGATTAGGTATACAAATTGTATTTTGTCTGGTAACAAATTTAAGGTTTGTTGTAATATTTTGGTTAAAAGTTTTTCTCAATAGATGGGCAGGGTACAGGGTTAGGCGGTTAATCTGCGTGTATTATAAAGAATATTAGTTTTCTACAAAGGTCACATCCCCGGACTAACCCGGCTTGTGACCATTAAAGATCATGAACTCTTTAATATTTTTTAGAGGTAATACACCAAAATGAAGACTTTTAACTGACCATTCAAAAGTCCCGCGTGCAACTGCGGACTTCTGGATTCTAATCGCATGCGATGATCTAGACAGAAAAACCTGTCCCGCTGGTTCCATAGACGTGATATTACAGAATGATGTGATTAGAATAACAGATTATTGTGTTGTGATTAACTAATCATGAAAACATCACGTCTCAAAACGGGTAAGGTCTAGTAGATCTAAGAACTTTCTTGATCCATCGACTGTATTGAATTGTCGAATAAATACGAGAGATCTTCAAAATCGCCTCTCATTTGGGAGTACGAATTATTGTTCTGCAGTGTGTAGTCCTATAGTCAGTTGGAACAATATACACTTGAAGTACCCCCACGGTTATCCATTATATCTAGTATTGTACTATTAAATACCCTAACATTATTGTTAGAAAGATAATCCAACAATATTATCTCGAACAATATCAATAAACAATGATCCTTATCATATCGTCTTCTATGTATAAATGAAGAGGTAAGAACTCCTTTACAATTCGTCCACTTCATCAACCGTTCAACCAGTCAGACCTTTGCGTTTTTGTTTATCAAGTATTTTGGTTTGGGAAGGTTTTGTAACAATACGACATGGCTTCTAAAATGTTTTAGTGGTACCTATTGTTTAGTCTACATTGATATTATTAGTGATGTGTGAAATTGTTCAGCCAAATATAAAGAAATAATTCAGAAATTCGTAAAGAAAGGAGAGAAGGGCTTTCAGAGTCTCATTACCAAAAGTAAAAAAAATGACTTTGTGGATAAAAGCAAAATAAAGGGAGAAACATATTTCAACTATAGTTTATCAACAAAAATATCTGATCTTTAAGAGGGTCATCGCCAATGTATAACTTTTGATCATTTTGAAAAAAAAAAGTTTGATCAATTAGGCCTTTAAAGATAAATAGACATACGTAATAAGTATATTTTAGAAATTTATGGCCCTTTAGACGATGAAAAAATTGTGCATAGGCATACTACCCTTTATAGATCAATTTCCAGTTGAAACGCCTGTACACAATGAAAATTCTTTAATTGGAGTATTATTATATGAATATGATTAAAATATATAATTTTCTAATACAAACATTATTTCGGTATTTGCGTTGGGACTATCTGAATCAGCGCCAAAATGAATATCCACATTGGCGAAAGTAATCGAAGTACATGCCTTAATAAATATTATATCCCCAGTGATTACTGAAAGGTATGTATAATTACCAAAACAATTGAACAATCAAACATGACCAAAATGAGTCTCAAAACTTTACGACAGAATCCCTTTAAAATATGCCCATTCTATAAGGTGGTATACCTTTAAAACGCTAGCTCACGCTCCCTCTACTTTTTCTACTTCCAATGTATCCATTTCTGATCTGCGACACACAGAAGCATTCTAATCATTTCAAACTGGATCAGATGATCCTACCCCTTCCCCTAATAGACCTACACAAATTGATTTGCCAAAAGACGAAGACCACTGGATTGAAATGTCTTTAACCAAAAGTTGATCGTCGCATATCTGAAAAATCAGACATTCAATATTAACCGTGTTAATAGCAAACTAGTTGAAGTTTAATAGAATGTTATAGTAGCCTAGTATTATGTTATCTAATTTTATCATAACAGAATAGTTCTAGTCCGTTTATTCCATTTCTTTATGAAGTATTTGTTTCATCCTAGACATGAACTTTTGGGAGAATCCCTTCCTTCCACAAAACAACAAATCTTTGAAAGTGTGTAAAGTCCCTTTTAAAGTGACCTACAGCCGACAACAGAACTGCCAAAATGGCTATCGGAGACTGGGGACTATAAAGACGCTTGCAGAAATTAGTAATTTCATGAAATTGACTATTACTTTTGAGTAGAAACTACGTCATAAAAATGGAAAAGATAAATCTGAAATGACAATATAAAATGGTGAGTTTGTTTTGCCGGCATTTCGATTATCAATTTACATCAAAACGTTACTATATTCTGTGATGTCTCTTTACCCGCAATGAACCAACAATTTTAGGCCTACATAGATGAAACTTCTTAAATACATACTGAATTAATTTAGTTGATTTTACGGCACATCACATTAATCTTAGAGGGTTGACAATTGGCACAAGTGATGATTACGTGAAAACAATATTCTGGTTGAAAAATAACTAATTACGCTAACATACCAAAGATTTATATTTCTTATGTAAACTTGTTATTTTAAAGGGTAACATTTAACCTGAGGTCTCAATGTCTAAAAGGTTGAAATTTGTGAATTAAATACCATGACAAGGTGTGTTTTACGACCAAGAAATGTACTCAAATTGGATTATGTGTTGGGTTAAAGGTATAATGATAGTCAAGTTGTTGAACATTGGAATGTGATGAAATTTAGACGTTTTATATTTGACAAATCCCAGTAGCATGGTCATTAGAGATAAAAGGATGAAGGGTGGGGTTAACTAATGACAAAAATAAAGGTTTTATTCCTAGTTTTAACTCGTCTGTGCATAATCACTGCTACCATTTTCCCGGTCAAGACCTTTTAATGTTTCGCTACTTTGTGCTTACGTCATAACTAGTATTTTCCTAGTCCAATTAAAAAAAGATTTATTTCTGTCCTTCTAAATGATTCCAACTACACGTAGATGGTTGTTGTTTTCTTTCACTCTATATGATTTTAAAAAGGATCGGTTTTTTTTTTATTATTTTACGTACAGTAAACAGTACACTTGTGCTAGTTTATTGGCTAAAGGGACGCAACTCTTCTTTTGCAAAACTTATTAAATTTGGCAATACTAAGCCCACTGAACTTCAAAAGAGGCCAACCAATTGGACTTCCAAATACTTTAAGAAAGTATATCATTTATAGGCCTATACAATCAGTCAAATGTCAAAATATCTTTTTTTAAAAGAAGTAAGTTGAGGTTGGGATGTCAAGTTATTTCAAGGGCCGCCCTATAGTAGAGCTTCTGTAGATATCAAGTAAATCATAATTATATAAAATTTGTAAAAGTGGAGTTCCCTTCTTTGTGACCTTGCCTTGGCCACTGTTTATAGAATTTGTCGTCTTTTAGTACACTTAGAAGAAAGTTCACACTCTCTCTGTAAAACTCTTAGGTCATTTTACCATACCAGAGTCTTCCTGAATGATCCAAAATAGCCAAAGAGCTGAATATTTGTTTATCATATTCCTTAAAAGGGATTGTAAAGAGGTTTTCTAAATTTTGAATGTGTACCAGGAACATAGATAGCCTCAATTTTCACCATTCTGATTTTTAATGCAGTTCCATTTGTGGAGGTGTTTGATGAATTTATTGCGAATGATAAACTAAACACAAATAATATTTTACAGTATTATTATCATGTCTACAGTAGAATCATTCCAGATTAGGAGATTACTTTTCATGTTAATCTCAATAAAATATTGCTTATAAAAGCACACATTCAAGATTTACTAGACCAATAAGTATGCAGTAATTGTAGCCATTGGTTCCAATATATATTTACCATTTTATCAGACATATAATGGACATGAGCTGGCTGACCAAATGGATAGGCAACAACAATAACAGCATTTGTAACTGGGCCCAACTGAAAAAAAAACAAAAAAAAACTGAATGAATACTTAAAATACTGTTTATGTAATAAAATATAAAAAATAGCTTACAAGGCAAGATAATATGCGCCCACTGGCAGCTTTGATTTTAAAAAAAACATTTAGCAGTTTGAAATATTCAACCTTCGTTCATACACTTCTTCAGTTTCAAGACCGAACTTCTTAATCTTTAGTTTGTGAAACTTACTGCTTCAGTTCAAATTTGTTTCACAAACCTCGTTCAACAAAATAAAAATACATTCTTTAAGGGGGTTGACAACCTTATCGTTCGAGGTGTATTTCAATCAAGAAACGCATTTAGTTTATATCCATTCTATTTGGCATTAAAAAAAACTCATCTAGTAAAAATTTTAGCTCAATCGCTTCAGTAGTTTGTCAGATATTGGTCCGTAAAGATAATCTATTTAAAGAACACAATGGGGTAATCCTCTATGTAGACGTACAAATTACGTTGTCAGTGGACATTTTTGAGTACTACGTCATCAGCTAAATAAACCTTTTCTACGTTCGTCCAATGACATTGCGTTTGTCGATCAGATTTGTATTTGGGGAATCCAGAAGTCACGTGATTTCCCGTCACATGTAAACAGAGAAATTTTATGATTGGTGGGTAGGGGTGTTTTGACATGTGCTAATCCATTGTTTTAGCACTCCAATTATGTGGTTATCGGTGCATATCGATGCCTGAAAGGTGCTTAAAGATTTCTACCGCATGAAAGACAATCTTTTAACAACATGATCGTTAATTACCTAAGGTTTACATGTGTTTGCAAACTGTTGAAAAAAACTGCCATTTTTCCAAAAGCATATCTCGCTTACAATTTATCTGATTTTTACAAACTTTGGTTTCAGCTAAAGCTTACGATGTTCTCTATAACTTTAAGTTGGCTTTTTTTTATAAAATGAATAGTTTTTTAAGAATTCAATTTTTCGTAAATGCACACGCAAAATTTTAATTTTCTATCAATATCTTCAAAACAAAACAAAATTTTCCAAAAAGCCAAGGTAATGTTGTAGAGATACATGTAGACTTGTGTTGTGCAAAATTTCAAACTTCTATATTAAATAGCCTAGTAGATATGCTAATTTTAAGGGAATAATTGACGTTTTTTTCGTTCATCTCTCATACCCTATTTCTCAAAGTTGAGATGTCATAAAGAATAAATTTTATATTTTTGGATAGCTGAAAGTCCCCTCTTTCCATTGATATTTATAAGTGCTTTAAAGTTTGTCCTTCAGTTATTACAAACACATTAAATTCCATCAAAATCCCTCAAGAATGGTGCCTTCTCAAAATTTAAGAGTTTTCAACAACAAGGACAATAACTCATAGTAAATATTTTATGATTTATCTGCTTTCTTTGCTTAATTCACAAAATTTTGTCAAGTCCATCAAGAATTCATCTTAAAGTGTGTTTACCACCAATTTATGTGTTGTTGATGCTTGCTAGGTGTTATAATGGATAAAGGAGATTGTTTCTAACCAATGACTTACCTTTTTAAAATCTAAATCAAAACTAGCGTTTATTGCACCTAAATAAGCAACTGCTTGTATAGGATTGTTCCCTGTAGTTGATAAAAAAGGTTTTGATTTTCTGGAGGATTTCCATTCTATAATACATAGGGTGTTTCTACAAAAAAAAAAAATTGAGAGCCAATGCATTTTCAATATAGCCAACCATCATAGATACCAATTTAACACAATAAATGTCCATTAAAATCAACCTACGAAATTTTACTCCACACTTTTACTCCACACGTCTACAACAGGATAATGGTTATCTTATTTGTATTACATTGCCTTTTTCTATTCGTAATTATTTTTGTTAAATCTCATTTGTAACCTAAACACAACTTGCCTACTAAGATAATAATGCCCAATGTCAGCATGGATTTAGAAAAAAATTTCAGAATAGTGGCAAACACCTGAACAAAATTTTCAACCTTTAGTCATACACTTCTTTGAATTGTCTAGTGTGGTACGGCAATGAACAATATTAAAATCCAGTAAGAATTATGCCTTTTTATGTGTTTTACATGGAATGCGTTTTCAAGGAAAAGGTCTCTTATTCATATCAAATATTCATTAATGTGTGGGCTTATAAAAACTGAAGCCTTGATTGTGCCTTAAAGACAGTTGAATGGAGGGACAGATAGATGGACAGGAGTGACAGCAATATAAAAACATCATGAAAAAAAACTTGTAATCTAATTTAGAAAGTATGTATACTAATAATCACCTATAAACAGCTATACAATCAAAACCTCCATGATAATGTAATATAGGATTTTCAACTTTGCCTTCCAACATTTTGATGTCAGTTTCTTTAAAAGATTCTATTACATGTTCTATGCTATTCCAGTATCCTTGTATATCTTCTGTAATTTTAATTTTCTTCTCCCCTCCTAAATATCTGTATATAGTGCTATGTAAACCCTGACCAACATCTTGAATATCTGAAATATTCAAAGCATACTAATATATGACAACACGCATTTGAATAGTTTGAATTGAAATCTGGATTCTGAATACGTCAAAAGCTGTTCCTGGAGCAGATTCATCAGACTCAAATTTGCATCCTTCAATTGAAAGTTGAAATTGATAGTTTGCTGAAGATAAAATTAATTTTACTATCGAATTATTGTAAGAGAGATATAATAGACATATTATATTTAATAGCTGTGTTCTCATAAGTGTAATATGTAATAACTTCGACTATCACAATTATCAAATAAGATACTATAGGACGGAAAGCCGCAACTCTAAACCTCTGTATAGAGTGGTTCTGTGGCTGGATGAGAGCTTTAGGAACCTCTCGCTGGGATCGCATCGGATACTCAGAAGGATTAGAGTGAAGGGTCCCCCTGACCCAGACCAATTTAAACTTTTCACTTTTATACAGAAGTCTTTTCTCTGGTTAGAAAGATATCAACTACCGTACTACAATTATCAAATAATAGGTAGAGGTGAGCGATTTTCGAATAAAACTGGTATTCAAATTCTAGAAATGCCAAAAATTTAAATTTAATTTTTTAGCCGGTATATTGCCATAAATATCAGACAAATGGAACATTGCTATGTTGTTAAATATACATGTAACTCTACCTTTGAACTTACATATGTAATTTACTTCATAAAATCTATTTACCTTTCATATAGTTGTTAAAACCTTCTTCACCTAATTGTTCAATTTTACTTTTTTTCCATTTGATTAGAAATTGTTTTTTGGGATCAGTCTTATTTATAATATGTGACACTGATGGTATCATTTTAATTTGAGATTTTTCTAAGTGTTCATGAAACAACAAGTATTCTTCACATTTCATGGTTGAGTTTACATCTGGCATCATTTCACAATTTAAAATAAAATCAAGAGGACTGGAGGAAACAGGAGTCTTGATTTGAACGTTAGATTTTAAAATTTTTGAGTTCTCATCTTCATTAGCATTTTGATTTGGTTTGATCAGATTACTGGATATCCTATCGTTTGAAATAGGCTTTTGCACTTGATCTTGATCAACTATGTTTTGAGTTTTAGATTTTAGTTCATCGCTCACTGTTTCATTTGTCAACAGTCTTCCACTGTCAATCTTCCAAGATTCTGAATGTCCCACATCATCCATTCTATCACATTGTTCTGTTTCACTTACAGAGGGTGAAGAGTTTAGTTTGCTGTTGACCTCTTTAACTTCTGTTGTGACTTCATCATTTACAGAAACCTTATTTTCACTCTGAAAATCTAAATATCTCTCAAAAACTGTTTTATGTCTTATATTTTTCTCCATACAATTTGAAATATGAAACCGGCAAGTTGTCAGCTTAGAAACCTTTGATCGGCATACCAATAACCTTAACTTCTGAACTTTACTCATTTTAAGATCAGGTAAAGAATATATTACTCTGAAACAAAAATACAAATTGATATGTTAATGATTTGAAATTGTATATAAATAATAGTAAATATTCATCATTAATTCATTCTTATCCTTGACTCCTTGTAGAGAAAGTAATGATTTTATTGAGGTACACAGGTACGTTTAGATAGGATAGTCTGCAATAGGTGCCTATGAGTTCCAATTAAATATGGGGATATAGAAATTGACTAAATTGGAGCTCATTTAGTCTAGTTATTCATTTTGTTTCTCGGACAATTGACAGTTTTTTCAACCATTTAGAGGAATAAAAGCAGTTTTGACAAAAGTGCTCAATCTTGCTCTCATTTTGGGGAATGAAAAGCCATTTAGACCGAAATGGTGAAGTGCCCACACTGGCGTTCTTTGTTCTCAATCTAGTCATCCACATTCTTGCATAAAATTATACTAGTCTCTGACACCCATACTTCTCAGAAATAGTGTAAACTTGGTGGTCTTGATAACAAGATTGAGCATTTGAGGTCAATGATAGAGAGAATGCGATCTAATAAACAGCTTTTTATTCCTCAAAACGGTTGAATATAAATCAGAAGAGAAACACAACAGATAAATAGACTAAATGATCTCCGAATATAATTATTAAAATTAAAAAGGACTGTTTGCAAATGACATTATTCCGAATGATCTTGCATATTTCCATTAACCATTTGTGTGCAAGGTTTTCACAAGTTATCAAAAGTTATAGTCAACTTGCCATTCAACTAAAATGGCCCTAATGTCAACATAAGTCAAAGTGACTCCTAAAATTACTCTTCAATTTCCACCAAATCGTTGTGAATTAACTCCGATGATTCCCTTGATTCATTTCATAATTAATCCTAAATTTAATTAGTAAAAAAGAACTTTATAATTCCTCCTTTTTCATCACGTGTGGAAGACTGGATAATCCGAACACGACAAAATTTCTACCTAATTTTTTTCGTATTTTTTCCTTTATTATAATCCCAAATAGCATAAAATCTCTCTTTTTTTCCAAATTAATCTGTTTTGGCTAGTCAAATCTTGTAAACCAAGATGGTTTTAATATCAAATAGTCAAATATTAATTTATACGAAACTTTGCGGCTAATTTATATATTTATTCATTCAAGATGTCTGCCCCCAAGAAAAAGAAAACAATCTCAAAGGATGAACTTCGTAAATTGATGAAACAAACTAAATCGTCTATTAAAAAAGATATTAAACGTATTGAACACCCATTTGCAAAGTATCCTTTTTACATATTCGAAATATTCAATAATTGGCTGATAATGAATAGGCCTACCTACTGATTTTGATGGCCGATTGTTTGTACTTTTTTTGAAATGTTGTGTAGTCAGAAACATTTTAAAGTATAACGTTGTTTTTATTTGATACGAAACATCCAGTTCTGTCTTTGAGAAAGAAATGTAATTTATTTCAAGAATTCGAGATTATTCACTACTAAGACAACCCTTACTGACTGTAACCCATACTGCATTCCGTACTTTTTGCCCGCAAGATATACGCCAGAAATATCGGCTCCATTTTTTATACGCCAAAGCATGAGCTGATATCAGCCAACCGATACTAATACACGGCAATAATGGACAGTTATAACACCTATTGCAAATAAATGTACCTGTTGTTAACAATTGCCATGTAATGCAACAAGCGCAAATGCATTTTTTTTGGTCAAAATATACTTTCGGCAATCGGCATAGGATGATAAACATAATGAAAAATTGGCCTAAATGAAGCGTTGTAATGTTCAAAGAGACTCGTTTAAAAACCACCCAAACCTCAATGTGCCGTTCTAAACAGTGCTTATATGTTATTTGGAAAGTTGGAATAAGTCAGGGTTAAAAAAAAAAGATGCGTCAAGAACTTTAACAGATATTTGGCAGATATTTTGGTCTGATTGAAGGATTAAAACTCAATACACTGTCAATGTCTATTGAAAAGATTTTAAATAGTATAAATTTTTTTAAATAAAGACATTAAATTAAAATAGAAGTTTAATATTTATAGCTTATCCCTAAAAACTCTAAACGTGGTTTTTGATATTAACTTCTAAACACTACTGATAGTCTCGTTAATGTTGGTGTCTATTCAGTATTCAGTTTCAAACATCATGTTAGGTGTTGAAACTGGGAATTTGCACTGGTGTAAACTACTGTCAAATTTCTAAAACTTCATTTTGATTCAAGATATTGTTTTTTACTTAATCTACTATAAGATATAATACACTAGGTCAGTTAGTGTGTATAATTTGTAATACTACTGTTAAAAGTGAAATAATTTGGCCAACACATTTGCACAGTAAAACGCATAAAGAGGTAAATTAGATTTTAAACATTTTCATATACAATAACTTAATCTTACAATTGAATAAAACAAACTAATAGAAGTGATTTTGAAGATTATTGAAGTTTTTTTTTAGTAATTTCTCAATGTATTGTGCTGGTATGCACAGATGAAAGAAAATTTTGGCGGGTAGTTTAATAAAAATGATTTAAATATGCCCTATTCAGCTATTACAGTTGTCGAAGAATAGACCAGCTACTGTTAAACGCCCATCAACAGAGATAAATGAAGCACCCCACAGTAAAAAGCACAAAGGTTAGTAATTCCTTGTATATGAAGGCTTATTTTACATGCATTATCATAGACAAGATAGGGCTACAGAGAGGAGATTGTGCAGTGTAAAATATGAGTAACATGTTTCAGGTTCAGTTTTAAAATTTCTAGATCTAATATCTCAACGCAAAGCAATATAGAAACATACATTTGAATGGTTTCAAACATTATTTAAATATTCCTAATATCCTGGAAACAACTGGTCATAAGGTTTTCTTGTATTTCAGATGAAAATAATAAAAAGTCAGATGCCACTGGGTACGTTTGTCTTAAAACACTCTTATATTCAAGGATAGGCCTCTGAAATCTATCTTTAAGAAGGAAACTGTTATTAACAGACCAGAATTACCACAAGTTCTCAAAATCAGCAAATTACACATGAAAAGAGTGCAATAGCTCGGAATTAAGTTGGAAGTAAATGACAAATTCTGCAATATTTGTTAATGTACTATGAATAATCAATGTTATTTATTTCTAACAATCTTTTACTTTGTATCTTCTTGTTTGTGATCAAATATTACTTTAAATTTAGGTTACCAGCAGATTTCTTTGAGAGCAAATCGGCCCAAAATTCTTATAAGAACAGTGTAGCTTTAGCATCGTATTCTTCATCTGAGGATGAGGAAGGTGAAGACATCAAGTCTGAGAATACCTCTACATCCAAATCATCAGTATCAGCCTTACCAACAGGTACATGTATTTGATGGAATTATTGTCACTTTATAGACCTTATCTGGAAATACTTTCAATTTTTTTTAAAACAGTCCATTGGCCATACATTGTAGCTATTCAAACAATCATATTTAGAGAAAAGAAGACCCTTTTGGTTATGTTTAATTAAGAATGAGATGTTTAAATTTAAGTGAGAGTTAATTGATTTGAAACAAAGAGTGACAAATAGTTTCTCAGAACCACAGTTATCCTTGTCAAAAACTGTATGTGATATTCACACATTTTTACAGATTTCTTTGATTCTGGTCCACCCCCAAAAAGCAGCAGAATTCAAGATGAAGATGATGAACACCAGAAAACAATGGCGGATACTTTACCTGAAGGATTTTTTGATGATCCTAAAATGGATGCAAAGGTTTGTTGTTTTATCTTTTGAGTTCTATCTGTGTTCTGTTCTTTTTTTTTGAATTCAGACTTTTAGACCATTGAAATTTCTATATCAAGAATCCTGCTTTAGATGAAGTGGGTTCTAATGTTAGGTCCGTAAGCACAGTTAGTAAGAGATTTGGTAAGGTGGAGGAAAATGGTGGTTGTAGTTTCTGATCTTGGTGAACCTTTGAATGACCTTGAATAAGTCATCCTCATAAACCATTCCATTCAGAAATTCCAGGTAAGATCAATGCCAAGAGGTTAAGATATCAGCAGGTAAAAAGGGTCCTAACTAAGTTAACCTTGGTAAAAATAGATGTTTATTTCTTTAAAATGAAAGTACATTTTGTTTTTTTCTGTAGGTGAGAAAAGTCGAATATAAAGATAAAATGGAGGAAGAATGGGAAATGTTTCAGAAATCAATGAAAGAGGAAACACATGTAAGTACTGTATTACTGACACATTTAACTATGAGTTAGTTTGATGAATGATGGCAATACCAGTGGTATTTAAATGTATATATATATTCCCATGGTCATCTCCATTTGTCTATAAATAGTAACTTATTAAAGCCTAGTACATATTCATTTTGACTAACAAATTACTTCTGGACCACAAAACATATTCAGATTGACCAACAATTTGCTTCTATATATGGACTACAAATATGGTTACCAGACACCCAGGAGAAACTGGGATAGTCCCAATTTTTTAAGTCAAATTAAGGCGTCCCAGAAACTATTTTGTTTTTAAATGTCCTGGTTTTGTTAAAATTAATATTTCATATTCAGATTGACCTATAAATTGCTTATATATATCTTATCTCAAGATATTCAGATTGACTAACTTGTCACAAGATAAACTAGCGTTTATTCCCCATTATGATAACAAGATCAACATTCATTTTTTAAATAACTCAGGCCTAATTAAAAAGCTTCCTTGTGTTCCTATAGAATTCAGTATTTGAATTTCCAAGAAAGCCTCCTCTGTATTATGATTTGAATTGTAACTTCACTACTGATATAAAAATCATTGGACAGATAACATAATAAAATACAAAATAAAACATTTGTCTTGTTATTCCATTGTCTATATTCCAATTCTATTTTTTTCAGGTATCAGAAAAGTTAGAAGAAGTGGCTGATGATGAGTTTAATTTAAATAGAAATATTGATGAAATAGATGAACAAATGTAGGTATTTTGATTTTTTTTTCCTGTAAGAAAGTGATCACTTAACATGTCCACTATTTTACCTGATGTGGGGTGTTTTTGAAAGATAGCCTCAGGAACTTGTATTTCTAGTTGAGAAAAATCATGATTCTTTCACATTCTGTTGATATGTAAGCTCTTCAGGGAGAATGCAACAAGGAACACTTCTTTAATAACAAGGTACATAATATTTCAACACAATTTACACGTGCCATCATCAGATGAAATGAAGAAGGGATAGAAAACATGGGAATATATAGGAGGATCACCAATCACAGTGCATCATGCAGAATCTGTGTCTAAAAATAAACGTGCAAACCCAAAGTAGAATAAATATTTAATTTTGAGTGGCAGGAGAGTTGGGCATGATCAGTTGCTATAAATATTTTTGATCATGACCATCAATACATATTTGTATAAATTGGTAAATAAATAACGAAACAACGAAAATTAGCCTAGTCTGGCGAACATATTTATGGTTTTAACCTCTTTTGTTTTTCAGTCAAAAGTTACAAGAAGTAAATGACCTACAGAATAAAAAAGATCAGATTATGCAGTCTGTCAAAGATGTTTCAAATAATGATAATAGCTCTGATGAACTTGATGAAAGTGACCTTAATGATTTTTTTGATTGGAGATCTAAAAAATCGTGGAAATGACAATATATCACATATTTGGAATTGGTGCTTGAAATAATTTGACCTCATCCTTAGCCATGAGTCACATCAATTATATTGTTTATGAATAAAAAGAAGACCATAATTAATATCAGAAAAGCAATACCTTAATAACTGTGATGCCCGTAGACATTATAATGCAGTTTTGACACAGTGAGAGATTATTTCCAGGATTGATTTTGATACTTTACTTTGGAATAAACCACAAAATAGAAAGTATTATTTGATTGCAGATAAACAGGAAAGGGAGGTAATATGACTTTAGGACTTTCACATGTAGTTACTTCCCTTTGCACAGTATTGATAACCTAGTTGGAAATTCATGAATGACATAAAGAGTTCTTTTTTGGTGGTATTATTATGCAAAAATATATTTTATCTGATTTTCAAATACAGATAAATCTGTTACCAAGGATGGGATAAGATAATTACATTAAATTAAAATAATTTTATTTTCAAACAATAATTCAAGTAAGATACAAAAAAGTTCTGAAGATTTCATTTTTATGAAAATATGGGGCATAACTTTCTGTTCCAAGTAATACAACTCTTTAATAATATGTATTGTAAACATTCCTTCCATAACTTGTAAGATTTCAAGTGTCAATGTTATTAAGATATATAATTTTGATAAATAGACATAATTTTTATTTAATTTGTTTTTGATAACACAACTATAATTTGACTTTTGTACAGTATTCTGTAAATCTTAAAGAAATTTATTCATTATAAAATGCTGAGGCTTGCACGACTTGTGTAAGAATAATAACATCATTAAAACAGGTTCTTCTTGGTCAGTAATTCATAAACAATCAAATAAAACAATTATCATTCCTGATTTGATTCAATAATAAAAACTAGGATTAAAATTCAACAAAATATCTACAGTAACTTGAAATAAATTATAACAGTTATATATACATTTATTTCTTTTCTTCAATCTCCTAATGTCATAGGACTAGTATGGTATTTCGAAACAAAACTAGTGGCTGTTCTACTGCCCACATTAATCACTTGATCTATCAATCCTGTTCAGCTTTGCTTTATTCACACCCAGGGTCATTGAAGAGATCTCTGGGATATGATATGGCCCTTATTTGCATCCAGTTTTTATTTGATAGCTGTTTTTTTCATCCCCATAAACAATATCTACTTTGACTCAAGACAAATGACAATTTTGAATCAGAAAACTTAAGAAATTGATATAAAGAGTGTGGACAGGTAACTTGAACAGTTAATGCTACATGATATCCATAATGACACAATTCCAGACTTACGATGGACAACAATATTACTAGTGCAATATTTGCTTTCAAGGTGTGTTAAATGAGATAAAAACCTTAGCTACAACAGCACTAACAGCTCAGAGAATGGTCATTTAGTTATCAACAAGCATAATGATAATATTTAAAACAATCAAACACAAATGTGACAGTTCTCTTATTCTACTGTCTAATTAATTAGCATTTGAATAGTGACCTTTTGTTTTGAATTAATTAGGAATGTATTTTAATTGATCTAAACTGAACTGGATCTGGTTTAAAGATACATCCATCTTTGTGAGTTATATATAGGAAGAGATTCTGTTACTGGCCTGATGGATGATGAAGTTGATATAAAATTTGATGATGATGCCACAGGTCTTATTGCTGTTGCTAGAGGCTTTAATGTTGATATTGCTGAAGATCTTGTGTTTGATGCTGGTGAAATTGGTTTAAAAGAAGCTGATGATGTTGGTATTGATCTAGATGATACATTAGGTAGACTGACAACTGGTAAAGGTTGGCATTCTCCATCAGGTTTACTGGAACCACACATCTTTACAATATTAATAAGATTTGATTTTTTTTCTTTTTCTTCTTCATCATTACCAAGAAAAGAATCTGATAGAAATAACTGGGCCTTATCTCTGAATATAGAAAACATATTCATATTAATTGTTTTGAATTTCTACTTTTTGATGACTGTCAAATCTAAACACACAATCAGCCATTCTTCATACAAATAATATAGTACAGATACAAGTCATTTTAGGTTTAATTTCTAGGAATTACTACTCTAATCCTTAGACTTGTCTAAAACAGCAGAATTTTCCTAGGTCTCTCCAAAGTGATTTGAAAATAGTAAACTTACTTGTATGGTTGTTGGGCCGCATCTGACATATTTCTCCATGACTGTCCCATTAATTTACTGATATGAGATGTATGAACTCCTGGATTAGCACTGAAATTAATAACCCAGATCTTGCATATACAAACATGATTGTTCAATTTGCCATTGATATTCAGCATTAAGCAATAAACTGCATAAAATTCTATATGTTTCAGTCTAACAGCAGCTCAATAAGATAATTTCCAAATAGTGTAATACATAGCATTTCTAGCAAAATTTGTTTATACCTGCAAATGCAGTTCCTTTCATAAATTGTAAATAGGACAGCAGTTACTAAGTTACCTGATAAAATTTTTTCTATTCAATCTACTAAACATCATAAAGCCATTCATCCATGATGTTTTCCTCAGATCTAATTTAGTGTTGGTTATTGGTGGTAGGTTCTCTTTCAGCTGGGGTGCCTGTGGTCTGCAACAACATGTGTAAGAATTAGAATCATATCTGGGTCCCTTGTTCATAGACCTGTACTGCTTATTACCTGCCTCAGTCAGTTACATAGTTTTATCCATGACAGATTTATATCTTACATGATGAATAAGTTAAATCAATTGAAAATTTCAACATACTGAGTGCTTTTTAACTGCATTCTGTAAGACCTGTCAAAATGAAACATTTATTAGTGAGATTTTTAGTCACAAAGCCATAAGTCTAGGTTTAAACCTAAATACTAACCTATGTATTTTGATTTTAGTTTGAGGACTAGTGCTATTATATTTTTTACCCACAGTATCATTCATAGAGTGAAATGTCCAACTGTATGGTACTTGATGTAGGGCATTCTGATTTTCTGAAAAAATAAATGACTTTCTGTAGTAAGTTTATAGGAAGGTTTTAGGCTTAATTGTTTCATTTATTTGGAAATGTGTTCACAATATGAAGTTTTCTGTCTTTCCCTGTTGATGGATACACCTGATCATATGATAGACAAACATACCTGTAACTAAACTATTAGTTATAGTCCATGAACCATCACCAGACATCTCTTGTGGATTTGTTTGAATATTGATAAAAGTCTTGGTAGGTGAGGCTTGGATTTCTTTATTCACTGATGATGATTCTCTTTCTATAATTAGATCCTCAATTCTGGTAGCTTCTTTTGCCTCAGGACTTTTTACCAAAGAATTTGATGTTGCACATGTTTTGAAAGACTTCTTGGTAGGTGAGACATCATCATTATTATTGACATCCAAATAGCTGTTCATGGACTGTTCAGGTTTTGTATATCTTTGGCATGAATTCAGCATGCTTGTAAAATTTATAGGTGTTTCATAAATGCTAGTTCCATCATTACTGTCATCTGGAGTTGAAAAGTAATTAGTCATGTTCGTCAGTTGTTCATGTTTGGTTGGTGTATACTGTTTTCGTTTATTTCTATGTAGTGGAGACCAAAAGCTGCTTGTCACATCTTCTATACAGTGGATCCTTTCTTCTTGTCTGAATATTTGATCTTCTTCTGTTTGTTCTGGAGTATTATGTACTTCATCCAAATAAGATGTGACTGTTTCCTCATGATTAGCTATAAGGGTAGGATGCTCATAAGCTGAATTATCTTCATGTATCTCATCAATAGCTCCACCTTCAGGATAGATTTGGGATTCCTGCTCAGTTGACATCATAATACTTGGAGGATGACCATTGGTCAAAAATGAACTTGAATTAATTGGGACCTCATCATTGATTTGTTCTTGGCTGGTGGGAGTGTCTTGACTGGATAAAAATTCCTCTTGGCTGGCAGGAGCTTCTTGACGAATTGACAGGACTTTATCTGGTAATACTACCATAGATGTCAAGAAATCTGGATCAGTTTCATTTGTTGAATTTAATCCAAATACTTGTTGCATGCTTTCGCTCTGAAAAATATTCACATCCAAAAAATCAATAGGTTTCCACATTTATTATGAAAATAGATCAAATTGTTGGATTGATTGGAAAAGCTGTGATGAAATATAGAGATCTGAACAAAAATCAGTATCTTTTGCAAATGGCAAGTTAAATTGTCCAACATATGGAGAATGGAAATTCAGAATTTAGTAAGGAACTTGTGATTACAATTACTAACCAGTATATCAGGATTGGTGTTATCAGATTGTTTAGAGCTATCTGAGGTAGGTTGAGATAGTGAAGTGAATGACTCCTGAATGGGTTCAAAATAATATTCACTCATAGTAACATCATTCACTTTACTCTAAAAATATTATAAATAATAAATAAAGTACTGGGTAAATAAAGTGGTCGGGAAGATCTCAGTTGATGGACTGAATTGAAATAAGTCAACATTTGGAAATTGGACCAGTTTCTAGAAGACTACTATCATCCACCTATTATATCTAATGTTAGGAACTATTTTGACTGAAGCGACCTTAAAGAAATTAATAAGCATAATATATTGTTAGTTCCCTTTCTATAGACAAATCTACACAATGGCAATTATTGGGATTTTTTTAAGGGTTGTGTTGACTCTTTCTAGGTCATCTAACTTAAAAATAAAAACAACTGCAATAAAAACTGAAATGGAAAGGGATTTCATATCACAGCATAGAATTTTCTTTAGTCAATGATGACTGATTGTATAAACAATAAACAGAAGCTTATACTTACAAAAGAATCTGAGGTAATAATTGGTTGCAAATGATTTGTTTTTTCAAGCACTGGAGGCTCAAACATAGACTCAAAATCATCTAAAAGAAAAAGGGACAAAAATTCTTTATCATTGGCTCACAGAGACTAATATGTTTATTTAAGGAAAATAAGACATGCACCATTGTGAACCATTTCTTGGTAGGCCATCTGGAGGTTGCTAATCCAAAATGTTCCAGATGGCATCGCCACATCTTGTTTCATGTTCATCAATTAAAACACCTGCAAATTATGTAGGACTTTTTCAGACACTTACAGACACTGCACCAGAATGTAAAAACAAAATGCTCACTTTTACAGACCACCTGTATGGGTTAGGTCAACTCTACACTGAGTGTTTGAAGTGTTTACATAATTAATAAAGTTAGTTTGAAATATTTATTATCTTTATTTGTATATGTATTACCATTGGCATGCAGCATAGGATCTTCTAGCCAATGGGGTAAGGAATTATCTGAGTTCATGGAATAAAATGAAGATGTTGGTGCCATGGAATCCTGCGATGATTCTTGACTATTATGGTAATAAGGTTTAGTATAGAAAGGTTTATCAGTTGTGGAATCAATGGTTGGGGATGATATTTTATATCTTCTTGGTGTCTATAAAATAACATCAAGTATGGTAAAAATCAAAAATTCATATAACAATAAGCAGAGAAACTAAACCCTTCAATAAGAGTGTTTTGGGGTTGCTAGAGACAGGAAAGTCATATTATCTAAGCAAATCTAGTGCATGGACTTGCCATCATATGTATTTTATTCTCTTATAATGCTAAGAATATGTACAATGGAACAGCACCCTTTGTATAGAAACATATGTAATAGGTCCTGACTATGGAATCTATATCAGGAAACCCTCAACAAACCTGCAACCCTTCTAAACCTCTTTTGACAAAGAATTAAATCTTAGTCACTGGGGAGGTCCACTGGGGTGCAAGTTTAAAGGGGTTTCACTGTATAAGCTGATGAATAAATATCTAATTTTTAATATCAACTCATGAAAAGGTCAGATATATATTCTAATGGGTGAGATACATTAAAATTTAATGTCTTATACCTCCTTCTTTGGCTCTATTCTTGGTCTTTTACTCTCAGTAGCCTCATCCATATTTGGAACTACTGCTAACTTAGCAAATTCATCTAATAATAAAATGTTAAATATTAATTTGAGGACATGTCAGTACATAGTAACCTCTCTTATAAAACAAAAATTAAGTATTTGTTTGAACATTTATAATATGACTTTCATACAAATTTTCCTAATAAATATTTTAGGACTTTATGTCAATATTTGAAATTTTCAAATAATGTTGGTATATACAATGTATAGCATAATATGTCCCACCTATTTGTTTTCTCAACTGTATAGTTAAAGGTGTAAAACATTGTTCTGCTGTTAGACCAAGTTGGCTACGTATCTGACAAATAGTATTTTCTAAATAAGCTATATAACTTATAATTCTCTGCATCATTACTACCTGTTCAAAAAATAATTCAAGTGTTAAACATCATTTTTGAAAATGTAAAAGTGTTTATTTTTTAAATTACATATCCTTAATAAAAAACAACGGAAATTTTAAAACAACATAAAAATGCTCTGCGACTGTTAATAACAAATTAAAAACTTTGTTTCTCACACAAATCAAAGTCATGACATGCATAACATAACTAAAGTGCTATTAGGCACTTCTGCTTTTAAGGTGAAAAAAAAAAACAATCATTACTTTAGTCTCCCGACCATCTTCTCCCGATCCTGGTACAAACTGACAGATCACTCGTAATCTTTCATTCAGAGTATGATGTCGCACTCTGAAAATATTCATGAACAATAGATATTTTCAATGATAAATGAAAATATTTTCCAAATGGATGTGGACAAGGCATCATTCGCTTAAAAAAAATTATCATCATTATACTGTATACAAGACAGAGACCACAATTGTGAGGAAATATGGTTACAAATAGTAGAAAGTACTGGTGTAGTACATGGATATATTTCATTACAGAATATTGTTAAAAATTTAATTAACCCAGGGCTATTGCCTGGCCATATTAGCCAGACATGTCTTTTGTCTGTCTAAAATAAACGTTTGACAATAGGCTTCATTGCTAAATCATCAACAAGTAAAATAATACCTCTCATTATGCCTATGCCTTTCCATCAATTTTAACAATGTTCTTGGTGTTCTTTCCTTTCTTCCCCCAGTTTTCTTCCTGTTTGTTGGAGAGTTCAAAGCTTCAGAAGTATATCGACCATAAACCTATAATACATTGAATTTTAATGGTGAAACCGGTCAAATCTCATACAACTTATGATATCTCACTTGATGGGTTAATTATATTCACTCCTTTACATTGTTTTTACCTGATTATATTTTACAGTGCTTGATAGAAAGGGATCAGGAGCAATATTATTAGACGCATTATGGTTGTTATGCTGAGACTGTGCCATGGCTGCAGTTGGTTCAACCTTTACATTAATTTCATTATGAAGCAGCTGCACATCTTCCTCATTGACGTCAGCATAAAACTTATCTTCCAAAACTGAGTTGTTGTTAAAATCAAAAACTGGTTGATAACAAAATTTGGTTGACATCTGAAATAATTATAAATATATCTTAAAATGAGTGGATAGCATTTAACAATTCTGATACATTTGACTATCTAAGCGGTCATGGGGTCTATAAGCTAGGAAGATCATAGCACATTCTCATTCATATGACTATTGTCATTTACTCATTGAATAGATAGATTTTAGTAAGATCAGTTATGTGTACCAGTAATAATGCAGTTTGTGAAAATATCGAGTCAGCTAAGGCTAAGCTAAGTGCACATCAAAACAATCTATGTCTATGTAAGTCTTCTAGTTCCTGTCTAGACAAGATTAAAGATAAAATTGTTAACTCATTAACTTCAATTGATTTAAAAGAACCCCAAGAATTTGTAAAAAATTGGATTTTCTTCAAGGCTTCTTCTCCTGTCAAAATAACCTTCCTTTAAACCTTCGCGCCGAAACCACGTGATACATTTAACGTCATCTTCGGATTTTTTTTAAAACACAATTTGTTAGATCTAGATGATTAAGATTAAATTAAGACATGGAACAACCAAATTCATATTCATTAGTAAATATGTTAATAACAAATGAGTTATCATATAAGATAATGTTTTTGAGGCGAATATATCCGGAACAAAAAATACACAATATGTGGTGACGTAGTTCTCAATCAATTTCCAAAATAATTATGGATGATTCAGAGTCGATTTCTTTTCACACTAACGGTGTTGGTATGTTAGATTCTTTTGCATGTCTGTCCATTTATATCTCTTAATTTAAATGCATTGCTACTATATAACATGAATCGTTCATGAAACTGGCCTAAATCTCTTGTAATGTCGGTTCCAACAAAGCCGGAAAACGGGCACCTGCTTCTAATTCATTTATTTTATGGAGAACACTACCCACCAAAATATTATATACTAAATATCAATATTTGAAATTGTCTTCAGTCAGGCAGTATGTCATGCGAATCGGACATGCTTAAATTCGCTGATTCATTGTATCAAAAATTTAATTAGAAACTGCAAATTTTAGTTAGATGCATTTACAATGTAGGCTACTCAATTTACGAATGTTTATCATTTATATTCCACTAAAGAATTATCAATAAAGTAAGAAGCCAAACATGGCCTAGGTGCCTGAGCTCTGTTGATTTGTTTGACAATCTCATGAAAAAATAAATTACTGGACCACATTATTTCATTAGTTTGAAATTACATCTAATATAAACAGAAGATTAAAAATTGAACTTTCAACATGACATATGATAAAACTGAGCACATGCAGTGGAAATAACCTTCTAATATTGACATATCATTTATATTTAATTCACTTTTTTTAACAAAAGATATATATTCCTGTATTCTTATATTCGTTGTATATAAGCAAACTAAGCTGAATAGGCTTTTAAAAATCCATATATATTTGCTTTTAACAAATCATATATAGGCCTACTGCACTAGAATAGAGAGTAATACAGAGTTTATAAAGAATGGTCATTATTTTATTGTGAATAAAAAATTTTCAAATGATATGATTGTTTTAATCTCAACTCAAAGGTGAGTTTTTTTTTCAGACAAAACAAATCATCTTTAGGACTTATTTATGAGAAGGTACCCTAAGCGGTACGTTATGAATTTTGATTATTGTCAAGAAAACATTTAGACACCATTGTTTAAAAGAAAATTATGATTCTTTTTACATGCAAGCAAGTGTTATTTAGTAATGTAACTTCTTTCCTATTGTGTGTATTGTTTATATTTCAAATGATTCAACCATACAGAATCATCTTTTGAAATGAAGTTAGTTTTCTTTTATTTGCTTGTTATTTGTAAAGAATTTAGCAACACACTTCAAATGAAACTTCTTTATCTTAAACAAGCATCCATGATTGTACAAGAAACACACAGATAACAAAGCAACTAAATGTTGTATTTCAAGCCACAACTTTAGATAATAGTTACTCAACCTTTTTTTTTCTGCAATATACTAATAGTTTCTATGATGAAAGTACACTATAGTCAAGAAATCTTGGTAGGCACAAAAACAATATGTCTTTTATCGTTTTAAAACTTTTAAGGGACATTAATTAGATTTAGCCAATTGTACAAAGGTTAGAATAGGTGTTAAAAGACCTACCTAACAATTTATAATCTGTAAGAGCCACTTTAAGTCACACCTACATCAGATTAAAACATTAATCGAGGAAGTGTGCTTGTCTAATCAAGAGTTTCCTCCCTTGCCATTGACAATGAGAACTAAGCCGTCTGCTACAGTTGACTATTATAATGAAGATATAAAGCTGTATGGCCACTAATATTGATTAGTCTCTACCTTCAGCCTTTTTCAAACCACACCATTTTATTGATCTGTGTGAGAACAGGAAGTCAGTTTTGTGCTACTAGAGGTGATGTTTACTAGGATTAATTCATAAAACAGTGTTTATTTATTTCCCAAATTTTATTGGATTAGTGAAAATGTGGCCTATAGAAGAGAGTTCTACAGTGGAAAACAATCATTGTAAAGACGTGTTAGGTTTGTATTTCAACCGTGTTCAAAATCAATTGTTTAATAGGAGAGCTTGGGATTTGAATTCGGATTTGCAGATTTATGTCAAATTTCAAATATTGTTCTACATATTTTTTCAGAATTGTCAATTGGAGGCACATTCACTGTTTGTTTACTTTTTTTTTAAATGATACATTTAATTAAATTAAATGTTTCAGGATTTTGATGATATTTGAGAAACCTGTTTGACTTTCAGAAGGTTATTAAAATTGTTGTTTTGATCTTGCTTAATTACATAACTAAATATATGCAATGCATCTTTCTGACATCATATATGACAAAAATGATTTAAATGTGCAATACAAATTTTTAAAATTTGCTTTAATTTTTAATTATACAAATATAAAATTAATCTTTAAATGAAACTGGTTCATATAAAATTTTGTACAGTAATATTATTAAGATCGTATTACATCCGATGGGTGTCGCATAACTTGTGATTATGAATTTCTGAGAATTAAGTAGCTGAATTGCTCACTTCATTTTTTAGGCAGCTTAAATTTTTAAGTTAATTTAATTTGTTGGTTTTAATGAATTAATCAGGATATATGTCAAGATTTGGTTTTGACTTGGACAAAGGTTTTTTTGTTGTAGAAACAGAGACTATCAACTTCTATGACCGGCTGGAACATATTTTAAAGCCTTAGAATAGGAGTAATTATGCTGTAATTTTACTTCAAGAACTTAGAAAGACTAAAAAATCAATTTTATAGTGACTCAAAATATTGGTGAAAGAGAACATTTGAAAATCAATTTGTCATAGTTTGTCACATGTTGATTATCTAGGTTGTATTATGTACCATATGTCCAAAAAAAAAAACCCTATTGTTAAGCCATAGTTATTTACTTCTGTCTTATTGTTTACTAATAAATATAACTGAGTAATTGTTCTCTAATTCAAAAGAAAATAAATTTGACATGTTTCAGCTCATTAATTAGTCATTTCTCTCGTTACACCTTAATTAATAAGTGACAGACATAATACCAAAATGAATGTACAGTATACAGAATGAATAAAATTAATTGTGAATCTCTTTTAGTACTAGATGGAGCTAAGGAAGTTATGCATGAGGGGATATATGTTTCAAACACTTTGCGGCATGCCACCCGTCTTTCTAAAACTATCCTGGATTCTTAACTTAGTCTCTTAAAAGACTGGATAATCTGTGTTTAACAATTCCCACATAGAATTGTAATGACCTAACTGATCCATTCAATTTAAACTCTTTTTTCCAAACCATAGTAAGAACACTAGAGAGTTTTTATTCATTGAGATGATTTCTTCATATTTATTAGATAATGCATCACAGCCAAAACCTGTTTATACCCTTTACATATCATGTGGCTCTGTGTATTTTGGCGGATTTGGTTTAAGACATAAAATGGTAACACCTTATAGATGATTGATTGCTTATTTTGTCATTAATAATCATAATATCCAATACATTAAACTACTAGTCAATTGATAGTGTCAGGTTTACAGGTCATATATAAACAAGCTTTCACTTATTTACTTTGAGAAAGTCGTCTGGTCTCTTTTCACTAATTTTAAATATGTTAATATGACTAAATGTGAACAATGTCAAATGTCATCTATATTTGAATGATTTGTTCAGTATTAACAGTTTAGAAGTAAATATGAGAAATTAGTAGCTATTTCTTGGATTTGAATTGTCATCAATCAGTTATTTGGTTCTCTATATACTTAGGGAAATTATCACTAAGCCACTTAATAGCATTCTTGGTCAAATGATAGGAAATAAAAAACAGGAACTCATCTTAATGCCTTATGATCAAGTTTTGGCTCCATTAATGTATTACTACATGTTATATACATATTTTCATATATACAAATGTATATTAATTGCAATTAAAAAGCTTTCCTAAAAAAGTATTAAAGATTGCCCATATTTACAAGGGATTAAGATAAACCTTGCCTAATCCATGTCATTATCAAATAACATCATTCCAAATGTGTTAAAAGTGTTACTTTGATTGAATCAGTTATTACACTTGAGATGTCTGTATCCAGAGGCATTAGATAAAGAGTGTTAATCTATAACACCTTTCTTTTAAAGTATACTGTCCAGTACTTTTAACACCTTAGCAAGTTTTATTTATTAATACTTTTTGACAGATTTAAGAGACAACATAATTGATACAAAATTAACTTTTAAAGATTGATTTTAACATGTCTGCTAAAGTGTTGATAATCTTTACATAACATAATTTCTCTTTGCTTACACACAAAATAACATTCGAACACTTGATGGTTCCATTGCTTTATTTTACTATATTTTTTAATGGATAATAAGTCAATGGACGATTGTTGACCAAAAAAACACAAAAAAGACAATTGCTGAACTGTCTGTTGAGCAACTGTCCTACAATCATTTTAAAACAGTTTATACATAATTTAGAAATAGAAGGACGAGAAAAATGTGATCATAGACTACTTTCAGTGTTTCTGAAGAAGGCATTAAGCTGAAACGTTATTTAACAGGACAATTTTATACAATTTTTAATTGTTTTCCCCTATTTCTGGAATTTGTGATATAATTTAGTATATATATATATAATATATCAACTGTTCAGTAATGGGATTGGTGTGTTTTGCAACTGTTTTTGAGGGCCTTGTGGCCAATGTGATTGAGTTATTATATCTTTCAATGTATCTTTAATCTTCTATCTGATAGGAAATGAAGTATTTTTTAAGCTGTAAGTACCTAGATAATGTATCAAAGACCACCACCTACAGTGAACTATTTTATATATAGACGCTTGGGTACTAAAATTTAGTGGTTGATAGAATTTAAATCTTATCTTTATTTGATAAATCATATCTTTTTGGCACATATTTATTTTGATGAAATTTTAACCTCATCTTGAGACTGATACAAGATTGGAATATGACTTTATGACTCTTTGGTTTCAAAACACTATTTTAAGTTATGTGGAATTAGAGGTGAAGCTTCCCTAATGTATTTTTAACACAATAGATATTACCAATCTGCTGTCAGACCTCATTAATATAATATCAAAAAATCAATTTGTATAATATCAACAACAATCTATCGATATATTAATTAAATAGGAATGAATAATTACAATTTCAAATCAATATTTTAGTGGTCCATAGACTTTGGAATTTAGTGCAACTGTTAAGGAAATTAAAAAGTGGTGTTTTTTTTTCTTTTTTGTGTGAAATTGTCAGCAAAGAGAGATAACTTACAAAAAAAATAATCAATTTTAACAGGGATATTTGCAATTTTTTTCCCTGTATAATAAAGATATATAATATTTCAAAGACAATTTTTGATATCTGACACCAGCAATATCATCTAATTATCTTTGCTTCAACCAATATAGATAATCTAAAAGATCCAGAAACAGTCTAATGGTAGATTAATTTATCGATCAATAAATTGTAGAAATTCAAACAGTTCTGGTCATTTTATAACCTCAATCAATTAGTTTCCTTTATGGTATCTTTTCTCCACACACAGAATATTACTTATAGTCTTATATTAACCTTGGTAAATAATGAAGTTGTAATAGTCTCTGATCTGCCAGCGGCTCAAGATGGAGAGTTCAGTTATTTGTCATGGAAATAGTATTGCTTGAGGTAGGACCTACAGAATTCTTTATACCAATTCCTATGAATTATATTGGTGCAAGTAGAGAATCTGGAATTGTGATTAGTGTTAAGTTGGAAATAATATTGCTTTTAGATGGACCTTCAGAACTCTTAATACCAATTCCTATGGTTTAGTTTCAATAAAGCTGCAAGTAGAGAGGCTCTAAAAGCTTTTTTATGAACCATAGTTGGAATTATATTGGCACGATTTCTTTTAATGTTAAATGTTAGTTAGATGATTTTGACTATTGGTCTTCCAATTCACACTAAATTTAAGTATATTATGACCCCCAAAAAATGTCAGTGGCTAGGTGCGTTTTATTTCTGAAAAATCTGTTTAATAATTGGATGTGTTGTTGTTGGAAAACTTTAATTCTGATTGGCATTAGTGAATAAACTATGGTTATGAATTTTCCCATAGAAACTGGCTTTAAATTGGAAGGTATTGGACCGATATAAATACTTCTCTTAAAGAAGCTTTGGTTTGTTATTTTTTCACTGTTCTCAATATTGAATTAGTAAGGTTAAATATTATTGACCGGAGAAGCTGTTCTTGCTGCTGATCATAAATGTCAAAGCACCATTGTAGAAATGAAACTTGGTTTTTGTCCACCAAATATGCATGGATGCCTATTGCGCTATTTATTGTTTCAAAAGGTTTTGTTAAAGATAGTATTGCAAACTAGTATCTTTATTTCAGACAAATTCATTCCTAAATTTTTGTTTGTGTCTTTTGTGATGAAATGTTTTTCATACAGTCAAGTAATACATAGTGGAAATGTTGTTACTAAAGAATTAGTCATTTTAGTCACAACATGTTTCAGTCTTTTTAAAATTAAATCTCTTTGAACCATTTAAAATTGTAAATACTGTTATATATTCATTTTCTAATTTTTAATTGAAATAATATAGAGATGGAATTTATGACCTCTTTTTGTGACCTATGCCAGTGTTTCTTTGGAAGTGAATTTTCTATAACACGCAATACAGCATTAATTTTTCCTTACTAGTAATTTGATAGCACTGATAGCACCTATCAATCACCATATTGCAGTTGATTGAAATTTAAAAATGAAAGAAACAAGCGTTACTTTTTCTGAATCTGGCATTGCATAGTTGTCTAACAACCACTGGTATTGTTAATCTGGTCTTCTGAATGATATAAGAATGTATATAAGAGTGTTATTTTGATTATGAGTTACCGATATATGGAACAAGATAAATAGGTATTATGAACAACACATTGACAATCTAATCAATATTTTATAGTTTTATTTTATTATATTTTATAGGGTAGTCTGTTTTGTATCAAAACAGATATTTTATTATATTATACAGACTGCATTGTATTTTGGATACATAAATTACATGCTAGTTGACAAGGATTTCCATTTCTTTTCTCAATTTGATGTCTAGGAAGGTAAAGTGTTTGAGGTAGATTTTACAGATTGTGTTTTTGGAGACTAAAAATTGCGGTTGTAGATTAAGCAGATATCGATGAAAGATTTTTGCAATTATGCCGAGCATAAGCATTTATTTTGCAAGTGACTGAAAAGTGATTTTCTGACTTTTAGATCATTATGATATTCTTTTTTGCATCATTTGAAATTCCACTTAAATCTAGTACTTGAAATGTTAGTGATCAGGATTTATTATGAAATAATGCATTGTTAGAATGATGTGTTTTAAGAATTTGATTAAAGCCAAAATCAAAAATTTGTTCCGACAAAATAGAAGACTTCATTTCCTTTTCTGTTGACAGATACAGAATTCCCAGTTTAGCAGGGCTTTTATGGATGGTCTAAGTGAATTGGTAAATGCCAGAAAACCATTTTGTAATCCCTTTAAGCATTATAATTGATTTTCATACTGTATTCCATCAGTTGTTTACTAGACTGGATCATGTGATTAGGTTTAGAAAAGTGACATTAAAAGCATGTTTGACAATGAAATAGAATGCTTAGTTCCTCTCAATTGACACTTTGTGATATAATGTGTTTCTACATTTATAATACATTAATACTTTTGTGAACAATAAGTATACAAAAGGTTTAGTATGCAACTGTGTAATATTCTTTTCAATGACATTGTTGCAGTCCTCATTTTTGAATTTTTGAAAAGAAGCAAGTATGTACACAATATATTGTGAATTATTCAATTAAAACATGTATGGAAAATATGGATCTAAAATGAAATGCACTTGAATATATAATTTCTCTTAGTACATTGTGTAATGGATAAACTCAATGTTCTGGATTCTAAATAGACAGGATTATCAAATATGAAAGTGTTAAAAAGGATTTAGTATGGAAACAGTTTGGGAGGTAAACTGGCCTAAAACATTTAATATATTCAGTAAGTATTGTACTTAACTATTTATTGTCTTGTACTGTATATTCATTGAATGTTTTGGTTTCATCATCAAAGGGAATTCAATCATTGAAGTTAAAGCTTACTCAAGTCTGGGGTTCAATTCTGGGCATGGTTCCTCTGTTGAAGCTGGGCATTGCAATAATAAAAATAAAACATCCCTTGGATTGGACAATAAACCAACAATGGGAAAGCGGGCAAGCCAAGTACTTTTGAAGATGTCTTTTACTGTGATTATTGATATAATTGAAAAAGATTGCTTATGTGAGCAGCAAACAGCATGGATTGGTCATCTTGTTAAACCCTGTCAGCTGAGCACCAATAATAATTATTTCTAGTGCATGAGAAGGATGGTGAGTTTTTGCACAAGCAATTGTACTCTTCATTATTGACATTATTGATGTCCATGTGAATATTGATTTCATCATATAATATTGACAGTTAACATTCTACTATTGTATTTAAAGTAGGTTTTGAATCGAGGCTGAGATGTTTGGAAATGATAAATAACTCATCATTAAACATATTGATTAATTTAAAGGTACAAGACCACTGAAATTTAGACCCTGAGAAATTCAAATAGATATAAAAAGAATATGTTTTGTTTTTTCAAAACAAATTTACCATTTAATGAAAAAATACCTTGTTGAGGTCAAATCCAAGCAACACTTAGAAGCTGCCAGGTGCCACTAAATGTACATTGAAGTCTAAGATCAATCAGAGATGGCTATGGTCCATGTTGTTTTATTTTTTGACAATGCAATACACTGTGTTTGCTTACTAGATACTAGTATTTGGTGTTTTAAAGATATGATGAGAATATAACATTACCTCTTTAATAATTTGGCAGTAGATTGTTTCTTTTGATCAATAATGTGAGCCTCGTCTACAGCACTGTAGCTGGTAGCTAATATTGAGTGTAGTATTGAAGGCATTATGATAAACATTAAGAAGGCTAGTAGAACAGTTTTTATACAGATTTCTGACATTCCTAAGATTTAGTGGTTTTCAGCTTCTGTTTGAAAGAGAATTATCTAGTTTTTCTTGCGGATAGCAGACAGCTTTATTCTAAATTAGTTAAACCTTGACAATTTACTGTGACTGTAGACTATTATAGTTCGTGTCAGTTCAAGGTTTACTGTCAGTATGGCCACAGACTTGCCATCTCAACATGACATCTCTGTAGGAGAAAATATTTCAGAATCAGGTAAGACAGTTTGGTTAAAAAGTATTCTTGTTGACTCAGAGCAATTTGGTTTTCTTTTCAATTGATACTTTAAACTGTAAATCAATACCAGTGAAAATAAGTAAAATTTTTCAACATGAGTAATATTTACCTATAGTTATTTTAACTATGGTAACTTAAAAATGCACTATAATTATCTTGCAGGATGTTACTTAATTATCTTGCAAGATGTAACATATATATCTTCTAAGATGTAACATTATTATCTTTTGGGATGTAACATAATTATGTTACAGATTTTAATATAACATTTTACTGAGTTGTAACATACTTATCTATCAGTATGCAACATAACTATATTCTAGGATGCATAACAGTTTTTAATGCTCGGTTTTAAATTTTCCAGGGCTTGCCTCAAATGTTGGTACACTTCCACAAGCTTGGCAAAATAACACTCATTAAACTAGTGACATTGACTTACTTCTAAAGCCTATGAATGCATTGAAACATAGAGTCCTGCAGTAATATAGGCACAAGGTTATTTGGTCACTGTAATCTGGGCACACCATATCTTGGTCATAGTATTGCTGGTTTTATGGTAACCATAATACTGTGTTACTGTGACCCTGTTTCCAGTGACCAAATTTCCTGTCAGTGACTGCACTTCACATACTGCAATGCTGGTTATGTTTCAAAAACTTGATATAATGAAGACCAATTTATTCTTTTTCACACTGTATATTACTACTTTAAGAGCCTACTAATTAACAATAATTATTCATACATTAATAAAACATGAAGAGGCTAAAAAGAGTTGGCATCTGGCCAGTTTCCAAACATCAAGGTTGATTTTCTTAAAAGGTATCCTCACACTTTTCTTGTTTGGTAGCTGGTCCATACCATTGCACTAAGCAGGAAATGTATGTATGTATCAGGCAAAGAGCATTCTTAAAATGAATTTTTCACATAAAACTAAAGTAACTATGGAAACTGATGCAGCTGATTAAGGACATTTGTGCAGTGCAGTTTGTCAATGAGTCCTGTGATTGCCAGATGTCGCAAGATTGTATCAAAATTTGGTCTGAGGACCTTAATTTTAAGCGTTAAATTGTCTGTGAATTTCAAGGCCATCTGTCATACCAGTATTAGTATATTTGATTCATAGAGCTTTCATTCCTTAGTTATTTTTATTGCTATAGCCAATTTATAAGCAAATTCAGTGACTAGATAATGGCTCATTAGAATAGATATGAGACAGATAAAGATAATATGTGAGAATAAAGATTGACCCTGGAGACACATTCTGTAGTCTTTTATTTTATACTGATATTAAAGGGAGTTTCTAGATTTTTATCATTTAGATTGACTATTATGCACAAGCATTTTGAAACTGTACAGGAATGATTTATTAGCAGATGTTTCTTTTCATGTTTCTTGTGTATTACAATACTATGCTAGCCATTACTGATCTGATCTTTAAATTGTGTTCTGGGAGCTGTTGTTGCTCAATGAGAGTTAGATGATTCAGGGTGTAACTTGTTGCTCTGGTCAGTGATGTAGGTTCAGAGGGGTTTACATGGAAAAAGTTGTTGAAATAGGTCAATAAACCAAGGAACTGCATGCTTAAAACATCTATCTTAATTTCGAAAAGAGAAAGCTAATGCAGCTGGCCTGGCAATATTTCTCTCATTGCACACTGCATGGTGTTGCATGTCTTTCTGGTTCAGATGGCTCTTCACCTTGACAGTTTCAAGTGGGCAAAGTTCCTAATGAAGAGGTGGGAGTGGTCTGTACCGAGTCTGGCACAGTAAAATATCAGTGCAGAGCAAATGTACGATCTTCAAACAAACATGAACTTTCTATTACTGTTTTTTTCAAAAGAGAGTTTTAAAGACATTACAAAATTAATTGCGAGCTTTGTTTTTTTTGTCATTTCCACTGAATGCAGAGCAGCTATTTACAAATCTTGTCAGGTCAAAACGCACAGTATAAGGGTACAATTCAAGTCTATAGGCAGCTTTTGCATTGATTAATCAATTTTTTTTCAAATCTGAATTTTATTTTTTACAGATGGATTATTAAGCCAAGAACAAGAGGAATTAATAGACAGAGTAGCATATTTAGAAACTAAAGTTAGAAAACAAGAAGATGAGATAATCTGCTTAAAAACAGCTTTATCTGATGTTATTAGACGATTAGGCCATCTAGAATGTAAGTTGTTTATAAAACATTTGATTTCTAATAGTATGAAAAAATAGCACCTGGTCACTTGCATTGATTGAAATTAGATCATAACCTGATTACTAATTGTAAAATTAGATCACATAATCAGTGGCATTGAAATTTGATCATTTGATCAGTGGCATTGAAATTAGATCATCACCTGTTCACTGGCACTAAAATTAGATCATCACTTGATAACTGGCACTGAAATTAGATCATAACCTGATTACTAATTGTAAAATTAGATCACATAATCAGTGGCATTGAAATTAGATCATCTGATCAGTGGCATTGAAATTAGATCATCACCTGTTCACTGGCACTAAAATTAGATCATCACCTCATCACTGGCATTGAAATAAGATCATCGCCTCATCACTGGCACTAAAATTAGATCATCACCTGATCACTGGCACTAAAATTAGGTCATCACCTGATCACTGGCATTGAAATTAGATCATCGCCTGATCACTGGCATTGAAATTAGATCATCGCCTGATCACTGGCATTTAAATTAAATCATTGCCTGATCACTGGCATTGAAATTAGATCATCACCTGATCACTGACATTGAAATTTGATCATTGCCTCATCACTGACATTGAAATTAGATCACCGGTTTGTTTGATAGCCTGAAGATCTTGGGTTCTATTCTGTTGTATGTTCTATGGGGTAGATGGCTTCGAAAAAGCATCTAGTGGCCCATGGCACAATAACTAATGCCCTATATGCCAACAGTTTGACAGTTAGAAATACAGTATATCCTGCTCATACGACCACCTTTATTAAGAGCCCACCTTCAATAAGCGACCACAATAAATTCCCCCCTACGAGTTTTCAATGTAATTATCGACTAATAAGCGGCCACCTTCATTACGCGACCAGCGGCCATGTATTTATACTCCCAATTGATTAAAATAACTCAATTAAGCGACCATGACACTTTTGATTATCTCCCGTAACAAAAATCACGTTCACGCATCGGTGATATTCAATGAGATTATCGCTAATCGGTAATTAGATAATCTTCTACAGATTAATTTTATAGCTTGTTGCTGATTAATATTGAAAGATATCCTCGTATTAGACCGGCAGCCCAGGGCCTCGAAGGTAGACGAACTGGGTACCAATATCTGAGCACGGAGGCATGTATGGGATCACTAAGGTTGTCTGAATATGGCATTCTGGCATGCCCCCCCCCTGGTGGGGAAGGGGATGGCTACCCTTCTAAAGGGCCCCAAAATAGGTTCAAACTAGGTGACGGAGATACCACCAGAAATCTCCACCAATGTCCACTTAGTACCTTAAGATATTCAGCAGTGCAGATGGCAGGAATTTTGTCTGGTGTGGAGTGGGTGCCAGACGACCCTTAAAGGGTCCCAAAAAGGGGCTATCCTAGATGACATTGGAACCAACCGAAACTTATGCCAAAAGAACCAGTAGGGTATGTAGAGTGTAAAACACCCAATGCCAGAAAAATTATCCGGTGGTAGGGTCGTGCCAGAAGCCCTTCAATTTTGGACCCTTCAAAAAGCCCACAGGATGGGTTCAGACTACATTGCCGAGGTACCACCCGAAATCTCCACCAATGTCAATTTATAATAAGTAAGACAATCATGAGTAAATGTACTCATTTACGTGAGTTTTTGACTTTTCCATAAAACCACTCGTTTAGGACTCATTAACAGATGAGTCTGTATACTCAATAACGAGCAATTTGTGAGTGTATTGACTCATTTAACAAATGACTCGCCGACGAGTCAAAATGACTTATCTAGGAGTAAATATTGACTCACAGAAGTGGGTCAACAGTGAGTTAACCGACTAATCTAAAATACAGATTGACCCGTTAGAAATTTGTCATAGACGAGTCATAATAACTGCTTTTCTGGGTATTTGACTCAGTGAAATGACGTTTTAATGTGGTCATAGACGAATCAATTGACTACATGGGAGTAAAGTCATAATTTTCATCAAAACGTCTCATAGATGCATAATTCTTCTTGTACGCTTGCTTCAATGCGTCTGTTCAGGGATATATATACATCTTAAGGTTGGCCCAATCTCGATCGATCCATTCTCGATCAATCTTGATTCTAAAGCGTGTCAAAAAGTAAAAAAAAAGAAAAACATGTTCGTTTGCTAGTTTATTGGACATTATAGTATTTAAAGGTATGCAGGATGCAACATATTGTTAATAAAACACTTTAACACGAAACTATTTTTAAGATATGACTTTTAGAATGTAGAATGTTACAACGAACTATTTATTGGATGTTACGACTGAATGGAGGGGGGGAGGGTGACTGTCGTGTTCAAGAACAAATCTGTATGAAATATATGTAGAAGAAATGAAAAGAAACTAAAATTTTAAAAGATTTAAATAATTCTGTTGTAACAGCAATATTGGTATCGTCGGCAACTTGGTAAAAATTTTTATTCATGGACTTACCAGCAAATCGAACAATGGGCCTTGATATTTCATCTGGAAAGAAAGACAAAAAAGTATTCGAGATCCAAATACAACTAGAACTGTGAACAGTTCCGAGAGTGGCAAACAACCTCTATGGGTTCAAAAAATATACGCGAAGTTTTATTATGTAATATTGTTACACCACAGTTTAAAGTTAATTGCATATTAATGAGAAAGTTTTTAAGGTTCCATCATAAAAATATTTAAGGTCAGAATTGTCAATAATATTTATTTTTGTGAATAAAACAAGAGGTTGAAATTTATCTACTATATCAAACATGGATAGATGTTGTAGCTTGCAATTCCACTAAATCTAACGTCTTTTATGACGTCACCGACTGGGGCTCAACAGGAAGCTACTATTGATATCTGTGCAGATCCCAGCAGGGTTCTAAAAAACCGGAAGCTCTCACGCAAAAACGGGTACCAAAACAATTGTTGTCGATCATAATAGGCATATGTGTGGATAGCTTAGGTCAAGAACATTCTACTTGAAAAAATTCAGGGTCATTGAAGGTCAAGGTCATTTGATTTGGCCTTTTGAATTTTCAAAAAAATTTGAAAATCAAAATTCTGTTCCCATCAAGTTTTAGATAAAGTAACAAGGTTTCCAAAAACACCAAAATCGGACAAATCGGATAAAAATTAGCGGACTTATTAAAATTTTTTTGAAAATTCAAAAGGCCAAATCAAATGACCTTGACCTTCAATGACCCTGAATTTTTTCAAGTAGAATGTTCTTGACCTAAGCTATCCACACATATGCCTATTATGATCGACAACAATTGTTTTGGTACCCGTTTTAGTTTTTTGAAAATTCACAAGGCTATATCAAATGACCTTGACCTTCAATGACCATGAATTTTAGAAGCGCATCAAAAAAATTTTTCTACCACTTCTGGTTTTTACGTGAGAGCTTCTGTTTTTTTAGAACCCTGCTGGGATCTGCACAGATATCAAAGTAGCTTCCTTTGAGCCCCAGTCGGTGACGTCATAAAAGACGTTAGATTTAGTGGAATTGCAAGCTACAACATCTATCCATGTTTGATATAGTAGATAAATTTCAACCTCTTGTTTTATTCACAAAAATAAATATTATTGACAATTCTGACCTTAAATATTTTTATGATGGAACCTTAAAAACTTTCTCTTTAAATATGCAATTAACTTTAAACTGTGGTGTAACAATATTACATAATAAAACTTGGTGTATATTTTTTGAACCCATAGAGGTTGTTTGCCACTCTCGAAACTGTTCACAGTTCTAGTTGTATTTGGATCTCGAATACTTTTTTGTCTTTCTTTCCACATGAAATATCAAGGCCCATAGTTCGATTTGCTGGTAAGTCCATGAATAAAAAATTTTATCAAGTTGCCGACGATACCAATATTGCTGTTACAACAGAATTATTTAAATTTTTTAAAAATTTTTAGTTTCTTTTCATTTCTTCTACATATATTTCATACAGATTTGTTCTTGAACACGACAGTCACCCCCCCCCCCTCCATTCAGTCGTAACATCCAATAAATAGTTCGTTGTAACATTCTACATTCTAAAAGTCATATCTTAAAAATAGTTTCGTGTTAAAGTGTTTTATTAACAATATGTTGCATCCTGCATACCTTTAAATACTATAATGTCCAATAAACTAGCAAACGAACATGTTTTTCTTTTTTTTTACTTTTTGACACGCTTTAGAATCAAGATTGATCGAGAATGGATCGATCGAGATTGGGCCAACCTTAAGATGTATATATATCCCTGAACAGACGCATTGAAGCAAGCGTACAAGAAGAATTATGCATCTATGAGACGTTTTGATGAAAAGTATGACTTTACTCCTATGTAGTCAATTGATTCGTCTATGACCACATTAAAACGTCATTTCACTGAGTCAAATACCCAGAAAAGCAGTTATTATGACTCGTCTATGACAAATTTCTAACGGGTCAATCTGTATTTTAGATTAGTCGGTTAACTCACTGTTAACCCACTTCTGTGAGTCAATATTTACTCCTAGATAAGTCATTTTGACTCGTCGGCGAGTCATTTGTTAAATGAGTCAATACACTCACAAATTGCTCGTTATTGAGTATACAGATTCATCTGTAAATGAGTCCTAAACGAGTGGTTTTATGGAAAAGTCAAAAACTCACGTAAATGAGTACATTTACTCATGATTGTTTTACTTATTTTTCTGTGTGACGGAGTGGCTTGACAAAATCTTGTCATATGCATCTGATTGGTCAAAGCCCCTCTGACCAATCAGATGCATATTACACGATTCTGTCAACCCACGCCTTGCGGTGATGGCCACTATGGTATTTGCTACCAGAACAACAACCTTCCAATACCAATAATAAGGGTTAGTTGGTTCTGGTTGAGTGTGACTTAAAGTTAACAGTCGATGAAGAACAATGATTGATTCAGTAATAAGAAAAATAAATTTGCAGTGGTGAATCATTTTAAAAATGATGGTTCCAGCACAACTCTACCACCGGAATAAATCTGTATAGCATTGGGTGCTCTATACTAGACAGAACCCCCATAAGGTAACACGTATACATTGGTTGTGATTTCAGGTGGTATCTCCTCAATCAAGTTTGAAGTCATACTGTGGGCCTCTTTGAAGAGTTCAAAATTTAAGGGCTTTTGACACAACTCTTCCACTGGATAATATGTCTGACATTTGGTGTTTTACACTTTACAAACCCTACTGAGTCTTTTGTTTTGCATTAGTTTTCGTTGGTACCAATGTCATCTACGATAGCCCCTTTTAGGGACCCTTTAAGGGTCGTCTGGCACCCGCTCCACACCAAACAAATTGTCTGCCATCTGCACTGCTGAACAACTTAAGGTAATACGTTGACATTGGTGGAGATTTCGCGTGATATCTCCTCAATGTAGTCTGAACTCATCTTGTGGGCCCTATGTAGGGTCCAAAATTGAAGGGCTTCTGGCACGACCCTACCACCGGATAATTTTTTCTGGCATTGGGTGTTTTACACTCTACATACCCTACTGGTTCTTTTGGCATCAGTTTTGGTTGGTACCAATGTCATCTAGGATAGCCCCTTTTTGGGACCCTTTAAGGGTCGTCTGGCACCCCCTCCACACAGAAAAAATGTCTGCCATCTGCACTGCTGAACAACTTAAGGTAATAAAATTTACATTGGTGGAGATTTCGGGTGGTACCTCGACAATGTAGTCTGAACCCATCCTGTGGGCTTTTTGAAGGGTCCAAAATTGTAGGGCTTCTGGCACGACCCTACCACCGGATAATTTTTCTGACATTGGGTGTTTTACACTCTACATACCCTACTGGTTCTTTTGGCATAAGTTTCGGTTGGTTCCAATGTCATCTAGGATAGCCCCTTTTTGGGACCCTTTAAGGGTCGTCTGGCACCCACTCCACACCAGACAAAATTTCTGCCATCTGCACTGCTGAATATCTTAAGGTACTAAGTGGACATTGGTGGAGATTTCGGGTGGTATCTCCGTCAACTAGTTTGAACCTATTTTGGGGCCCTTTAGAAGGGTAGCCATCCCCTTCCCCACCAGGGGGGGGGCATGCCAGAATGCCATATTCAGACAACCTTAGTGATCCCATACATGCCTCCGTGCTCAGATATTGGTACCCAGTTCGTCTACCTTCGAGGCCCTGGGCTGCCGGTCTATATTGACAATTATTATAAAGTACTGTAAAGGCTTCAATATTTTTTTTTTGGTAAAATTTAGACTACCGTAAATTTGATCAGAAAGCGAAAGTAGGGTATTCCGGATGTTGTTATAAAAACATATTAATCAGGTGAAAATGGAATAAAGCATGTTATCGGGCAATTAAAATGCAATTAAAGAAGGATATCTTATTGATTTAAGGTAGAGAATTTTGACTTAGAAATCGATAATAACTGTGAGAACTTTGGTATCTAATAGAAAATAAAATACGACAAAATAGAGTATCCCGTCGGTAGATAGGAGATAGCATGCAAAAGCAGTAGAAACTATACATGTATGAGTAAAAGTAAGATCCTATGATTTCAAAAATGTCAAAACGAAATGTTCTTGCAGTTCCTCTCTTAAGAGGCCACCTTCACTCAGCGACCGTTTTTGAATATTCCCTTGAGTGGTCTCTGAATGCAGGTTATACTGTATAAAACACATTGAAATAATGTCGCTGTCCTAGCAAATTGCTCTGCTTGCACATTGAGGCGCAGAAATGTAGGGTATAAATCCCCATTTCATTTTGAATTAAATTATCTATGGATGAGTTACCTTGAGTCATATTATCAATCAGATCCAGTGAATTACAAATGTTAATCAGTCTTTGTCTATTTCAGCATCACAGAATAATATTCTACCTTCCAAAACTAAACCATATAAAGTTAACCGTAAATCATATCCTTCCTCCACAGACAGAAAATCACATTTAAATCCTTTAGAAAATGTCAATGTTGTACCACATCGGAGTTCATCTGCCAGTTCCTCACCACGAGCTCATCAGAAGTCAAACCATTTACGCAAATGGGGTTCGTTGAATAATTCAGCTGACTTAAATAGCTCATTAACCTCTCATAGGTAAGATTGATTTTCAACATTTAAAGTTTTATAATTACGACTCAAGAAATATTAGGGATCATTTATTTTCTGAACAGTTTGCATTTTCAATTTCTGAAATGAGTAAAAGAGCTGGGAGACATTTTATGGCCGAAAAACATGATCTGCATTAAATAGCCTTGTGGACTGTAAGGATTTTGATTTGTGGTGTAAATTCTTTATATAAAGGCCTGAAATGTTCACCTAATCACTCCTTATGTATATTCTTACAAATCAGTATCTATAACAATATTTACTATTAGATTTGTGTTACTAATTATTCTAATCTTTCCTAAAATTTTAATGGAAATGATGTATAAGATTTTAATATAATTCAAGTTACCTGGAGTCTGTTATAGTCATAGTTACCTCCCTTATATTGTTACTCTGTGAATTGGAATCTAGTATGAGTTATAGAACTGGTAGTTAAAAAAAATAAGGCGCTTGATGTAATAGTAATACTAGTAGAATAGACTAATTAATTAATAATATGCAAACACAGGTCTCATATTCAGAACAGAGGGTGTAATATTTGGTAAGTTATAGTATGTTGCCCATTATATGAATATGATACATCATCATAATATAGTATTCATATATTATTACCTTATATACCAGTATTAAAATAATACAGTGTTTATATATTTTACCATATTTACTGCCCTGAGGGTATATAAACTAAGTTACAGGTTTATATATTTTGATATTAATATTAAACATACTCCTACTCATGATGACTTCTTGTCTTTTACCCTACTAAAATCATCAGTTAGAATATTGACTAATCTACCTTAACATTTTAACTAATAGTTTAAATAGCAACAATTTAGCACTATTTGCATTGTATAATATTGCATATAAAGTATAGACAGTGATGATGCCAACATATTTTCTAGGAAAGAATTCTCTGAGACACTTGCATCTGATGCATTTTGAATATCAATATGGTAGTAATGTTGTCACCTGTCTGCCACCTCTTCGCATGTCTAGTCTCAGGAGGATGATGCCTCACTGGTTGTGGATATCAATAAATAATGAGTGCCGTGGGTTCTGACATGGATAAATGTTTTAAGGCAAAGTGAACAAGAACATGCTCATGTCATATTCAAAAAAGTGCTGAAGACCTTTTATTGAATAAAATCTGGTGATCAAGTCTAAATGATATTAAATCAGTTGTCAAGGTTGGATTATTTCTACTGAATATGCCTGATATTCATTCACTTATACAAACTAGTGTTAACATGACCTTGGTCTATATATGTTAATTATGGTTTAGCTCCTCCCCTTCTCTATATTGTATCTACTATAAATATGAGTCAGTGAGTTGAAAGAGAGTTTTAAGTCAGCTAGTTTCCTGCATCTCAGTGATTTTTGTCAAGTTGGTTGGATTTTATTGTCTTCATCATGTCAAAAAGGTATTTTTTTATCAAAAAAAACTTGTGTTTTTTATATGATATTGCTAGAGTTGTACTTAGCTTCCTTTGTTTTAATATAGCAGATCATGTTTCAAAATAGAAAACTTCAAACTATTTGTAACCCTAGACAAACTTTTTAAAAGACAGATTGTTATTTCCTGCTGTCTTAAAGTGTCATACTAAACATGACATATACATGCATTTATTCAAATGGTACATGTATTTGCACAATGTGCAACAATGTTGGGGTAAAGACAAAGGCATTTTTACTTGGGGAAGCACAAAAGGAATCTTTGATTAACTTCCTTTTAAACCAGACAGACATAACATGTTGAATCTGCAAGTTTTATTTTTATAGGTCAACTACATGTAACTGTCAATAAAAATGTCTAATTTAAAAGCAGTTTTCTTTTTGGAATACCTCACTGGTAGCTTATGATATAAAAGTTCCCATTCCAATAAATCTAATTTTGGCAATCTTTAAATTTCATGTAGAAATAGGTCTTTACAAAAGCAAGTTATTGCATTTTTCATGATTAGTATGTGCATTGATGCAATAATCTGTTTTCAGCAATCTCTTGAAGTTGGCATGTTTACTATGTTCGTTATAAGTGAGGACCACTGTATATGGAATTACAACTTTATCAAACTTGTATCATCACTGTTATATTAAGAATTACTTGCTACATCTAGACAAATGTCACCATTACTATGTATTTTATAGCTGGGTCACGCTTGAGTCAGTAGAAAATATTTAGACAGTTTCACATAACTTATGTTTTATTTTTGGGTCATTAAGTGAAGGACAACATTGTTAATACAAGCTAAATCTATATTTCTCAATATTCTGTGATACAGGCTTTGCATGTTAATGAAGCTTTGAAAGTTGATTTATCTTGTTACACATTGATAGTCTTGATTCATTGATTCAAAAATTTGTTACAGTGCATCTAACCCTATCTACTAAGCGTACTAAACTGAGCCCACTACTTGTCATTTTGTAAGTGTGGAATTAACAACCATTGTTTGTAACGAGCGATTTTGTTTGCTGTAATTGCTTGAAAAGATTCTAGGTTCAATTTTATTTGGAGAATAGTTAGAAATAGATACATAATATACCTCGCATTACCAAAGCCACAAGATAGTAACCCGAATGAGTGTGTGGTTTAAGGACACAATGATTATAATGCTGGTAGGAAAGTATTATTATGGCTGGTTGCTTTTTGAATGAATTAGGATTATTGCCTTGAATTCCAAATTCAAAGATATTCCTAGCCTCTGGTATACGTCTTGGCTTAAAACTATAGCATGAACTATTCCTATATTCTGAATATGCTTGGAGGGATCATTAATAATTGTTCTCATTTAATAGCTGAATGAGCTAGACAAGTACACAATATTAGTCTAGAATTTGTTGACATCATTTCAGTATATAATTAGCTATGAAATGATGTTATTATAGATAAAAGAATAAAAATCAATGAAAATAAACATTAGTTTTACAAGAATTGATAGAAAATGTAATTAAAACTGAATTGGCTTATCAAGTAATTTAGAAAATTTGTGGGCTTCATATGCAGCATGTATAATACAAAAAATTTCAGTTGCATTCATTTTAAACGATTTCTCTACGGTATATTAATTTAATTTTGTTAAGTATTCTGACTAGAGACCCTGTTTCAAACATTTTCATCGAGGAAGCTTGTTTGGACATGGGGCTCATCATGATACATCTGTTATGTATTGATACCTTGGCCTGATACATGTATGAAATGACATGGTCATGTATTGATACTCTATGATAGCAGGCATACCAGACAAAGACATGTATATAGACCTTTAACTGCACAATATGGAAGTAGACAGAAGCAAGAGCTTGACAACAATAAAAATACACTTTTGAATTTGAATATTTTAAGTGATACTTTTTTTCTCGATTATGCCATAGTCCTGCGCAGAAGTGAGTCATTAGCTGAGCTGAGCCATTCTTCATAATTAGTGATTGTTGCTACCGTACAGTTCCTTTTTCCCCTAGACTGCAACTTTGGCTCACTTTTTAACTCAATTAAACAAATCAAGTGACTTATCACTTGACTGCAAGTATGAATTACTATTGTTACACATTGATTCAAAGAAAGTAATAGACATGCTTTCACTAATCAGAGAAATTATCACGTCAAGCGCACACTCTGATTTAATTATCATTTTTGCCAAAAAGAGAGATTATTGACTCACATTTGCTCTGGACTATATAGTGGTATCATTGGCCTTACTTAACTTGAGTAACGAACCTAAAACCTTATCTATAGATCATCTGCATATAAAGTGGATTATATTTTTTTTTAGACGTAGTCAATCGTACAGTAATTTATCACCAAGACCAGGCCATATACGCGGGTATTTATTAACATCATCAGAACAAAATCATTTTCAATACATCTTCTAAGATTCTGATTTTTAACAGAATATTAACACTTTTATATCAAATTCACTGTTCATTCTTTATTGCTTTAACTTGATTGTAAAGAGTTCTAAACCTTCTATGTGTATTGGGACATAGTGTATTAGCGCAAATAAAAAAATATTGTTCTCGCTACCCATAGATAGTTTACAATACTTCCTTACAATCAACTTTTGTTTTGGCTTGAACTCTTTTGGAATGAAAGTTTTAAAGATAGAAATGATTTTGTTCCTTCTAACTATCATGGTGAAGGGTTTTGTGTGGTTATAGCTTGTATTGGAATCAGGTTTTTTCTTGTTTGGCTTTTCAGGTCTCATCATCATTCAATAGTAAAAAATTCTCAACTTCACAATGTCAAACTATTACCAGCTTCGACTGATCCAAGATTGAAGGCTATTGTGAAGGTACAGCTGGACATTAGGAAGATGAGACAAGCATAGGCTAACACTAATCTAACCTGTGGATGCTTTTTTTTCCTTTACTGTTGCTTTTTCTGACTTGAGGTTTTGGGTTTTGATTTTCTGCAAAATATTGTTAATTAAAAGTGTTTTTGTGTTAAAGATCTAACATGCATGAATTTGTGATATCAGTCTTCTTGCTACAATTGCTACCATTTGATCACATTGAACTATAATAAACTTATATCTGTTTTATTTTCAGTGCAAGAGAACCCAACTGGAATCAAGGTATGTTGATACTTTATTTTATAATTTAGAGAAAGATTTGACTAGTAAATGCTTAAAAGATTTAACATACCATAATGTCAGAAATATACTGTTTCGATGGAAAAAATCATTACTTATTTCAGCAGTAGGCTGTCCTGTTGCTCTATAAAGGTTTCACTCTACCACAATTCATCATAGTTTTTAACATACAGGCTCTTCCAGCATAGCTTTGATGAATCGAAAATAATTATAACTAAGATAAAAATAGGGACGAAATATTTAAAAAAAAAAAAAAAAAAAATAAATTTTAATTCTATTCTGAAACTTTTTGCTTTTATCTGTCCAAAAATGTTGCTTTTGGCACTAATTGGTTTAAACTTAGCTATGAGGAAATTATCCTTAGATTTACATATCATTAGACTAGAGAACTAGAATTTAAGTTGCAATATATCTGAATTTGGAGTATCAAAATATTTGATAACAGGACCTAGCTTTTATTTCTTTATGCAACATTAGGTTAAATAGGGATTCCATGTAGTAGTTAATATAATAATCAGTAAAGTGGATATAAAAATATTAAAACACTTTCTGTTTTTTATTTGCTTTCATAGTTTTTGGTAAGTTAGAAATACCTGTATGCAGAAAGATGTTGGTTTTGGGACTAGATTTGATCTTCTTTAACCCATGAATTGCACTTTTCAGACTTTAACCTCACAAGTCTATCAACCATAGTTCCTCCATCAAAGGATTGGTCTTTTAATAACATTTGACACATCCTGCCAAATTTCTTCTTATACTGTACCTCTTTGGCTAATATCAAAGAGCTTCAAGCCTATATCTCATATTGAACAACATTGGAAATTGAACACTTTAGATCTGGAACACATACCAGTTTTTGATTTTCGAAAAATGGGCAAATGTTTATCTCTTTTACAATTTAAACCAAACCTATAGAATTATTAGCTCATTTGCCTTTTTTTAGAAAATTCCTTTCTTTTGTTACCAGTATATAGAAAGTTGATAGTTTTTATGAATGGAATGAAGAGCAATGTCATTCTTTAGACATGAAAAATATAAACAACCCCTAATACAAAGTAGTCCATTATTGATTCAAATCCTTTTACATATAACTTTTCTGTATAATTATCTTTTCCTTTTCAGATGAAGGTTATCTGAAGATATATATTAAAGGTAGAGGTATTGCCTTGTATGCACCATCAGAAGTCACAGATTTTGATGTTAGTAAAGTTGGAGATGCTCCTAATGAAAAATTACAACTGGAATGGGTGTATCCTTTAACAACTAGATTTTAATCAATACTATCTTTACTTTAGGATAGATGCATGTGTGAAAAACAACATTCATACATGTAAAGAACTACAAGTTAGGTGCAGGAGATTGCCTTCCAGCTTGTCTTCCAGCTTGTCTTGGCATATCTCTTGGCATATCTCTTGGCATATCTCTTGGCATAAAACTGTGTTTAACAGTAAGCTTTGGACTAAATAAATTTTGTAATAATAAGCAAATTGCCTATAATTAATCTCACCTATCCATTAATCTCACCTATAAGTGAAGGCTTGTGATGTTTTTACAAAGAAGACTGACAAGACACAATTCTCTAAATAACTGGCCTTGGCATCATAATATTGTCTTGAATTATGGGTAGACAGTAGAAATTTTCTTATTCAAAAACTTAGCATGGATTTCTTTGATGTGCCATTATTTCAGGAATACAAATATAATTGTTCTTTTTGAATTTTGTGAATTATGGACATTGACAAGGTATAAAAACTGTGGTTTTGTTAAATAAGTTTTTATCCTTAACTGTGATAAAGATATGGATACCGTGGTAGAGATTGTAGATCTAATCTATATCATCTACCTACAGGAGAGATCATCTATTTTATAGCTGCTACTGTAGTATTGTATAATGTCGAGGAGGGAATGCAACGTCATTATATAGGACATACTGATGATGTCAAATGGTGAGTTGGCTTCTTTACTTTAATTGGTAAAGAAATAGATGAATGTCTTCTATAAAATACTTGCTTAAGCCATGAAGTAAGAAACAATAACAAGGTCTTTGAGATGATTAGAGTCTTATTTGGCTGTTTCTGATTTTCTATATGACTATTAAGAAAATTTGGTTATATTTTCTCAGTTTAGCTATCCATCCAGACAAGGTGAAAATAGCCACTGGTCAAGTTGCTGGACATGATAAAAAAGAAGGCAAAGTAAGTCAATCATTTAAACCTTTACCTTCTGGCATACCTTTAGTCTGAGGCTGTATTCCATCTGGAACCTATTGAACAAAATGGTGTCCTATGTCTAAGTAGTATGTAGAATTCTTTAAAATTGAAATGCCAGGTTGCATATATTTTCATGTTCCACAAACCAAGCACTGATGTGCTTAGTACTCAAATACTGCATGATATTTCTAGCTTTGATATTTAGTTTTCTGAGGACAAACACCCCACATCAGTGTACAATTCTACTTTGTACTTTTTACAAAAAAATTTTCAATTTGGGTTCTCATGGGCCCTGCAATTAAAATTTTGTCCTCAGATAAGTAAAATACATTGTTGTTCCTCTTTGATTTGTAACCTTAGCTTAAGCTATTCTTGATTGATTTGATTTAATTTGGTTTGCATCATTTAAATATAGCAAGTCATTTGCATGTAAAAAGTCCTATAGTTGCAGATGTTCATTTATTTGCTTGTGCTCCAGATTTTGACAAAGCATTGACTTTGAATTAAGTATGAAAACTATGATTGACCAACTATAAACAGACAAATACAAACACATGAAAATTTATTCTTGACCATTAACACATGAACTCATTATGACTTCAAGCTTTTAAAAATTGATAACCAGCAGTGGTCATTAGGACATAAACATAAAAGATTGAAACATTAGTCTAGAAATCTTGTTTCTCAACAAAATAAAATAATTCTTTAGAAGTAACAAGCCTAACACAAGAATTATTGGGTTTATTTATTTCTAATCTAATAATTTACCTAGCTTTGCTTTCTAACTTGATTGTAGAGAAAACGTACACCAAGTGATCTAGTTGAGATTAATGACTCTATGGTAAGATAGTTTAAACAGTGCAGTAATTCTTGGACTAATCACTAGCAATAACTTTATATTAGATCTATTTATTTTAACTAGATTAGATATTTGTTCTTGTAGTTTAGTTATAGTTTAGATGTAGTTAAGCATTAAGCCAGATTTTCATCAAATATTTTCGGGAAACTAACTTTATCTTCATAACTTGGTTTATAACTAGATTTTTTATATAAAAAAGGTCACATTGCTAATTTGAACTTGATATCAGTTGAAAATACCCAAAAGTAGACTAAGTTTAAATAAGCAATGTAATCCATCAATTGTTGCAATGGAAAGGGTTGTTATTACATTGCTTAATCTACTATTAGTTTGAATTCGCTCTTTAAAATTTAATTCTCATATATGAAACTAAAAAAAATTTTGCTACCGATCTTAAGGTTCATTAACTGATAAAAATACATTTTTTTAACACCTTGATTTTATGATGTGGTTGATATTCAGAAATGTACATTCTTAATTTTTAGAAAATCTGGCTCAATGTTTTTTGTATTGTAAAAGTTTTTGTCCAAGTTCCAATTTAGTGTCTATTTATTATATTTATTGTGTGGCTTTAAATCCTATATTGTACATCAAGTGAAACCCAAACATCGGACTTGAACCTATAGAAATCAAACAAACAATATTGTTTTCCCAATTTATCAAAAGGCATGCTATCAACAAAATCTGTTAATATTTTGATTTTTCTCTGAGTAACAACATGTTTCAGATTCTGTTTTTATATTTCTAATATTTTGATTAACATTACATTACTGTAATATTTAAATGTGGTTTTGGTTTTATCATGGCTATCTGGTATGGTTAAGGTGAATTTTTATATTTTACTTCAACAAAATCTCATTCTGTAGGTTCTGGTCTCTTGATCTTGAACTTAAATTGCTTCCAATTTACTGCCTATCAAACCCTATTAATTGACAAATTGCTTCAGCTCTAGATAACAGTATCACTTTATTGATAAATATATAAATATTGGGCACCAATCTCATCTCTTTATGCTTTTAATTTTATTGCTTTTTATTATGTATTTCAATATCAAATTTTAATGTGCAATACTGTGGTAGCTCCTAGATGTAAGTGACAGGAGTTGGGTAACAATAACAATGCAGTCAGAATATACACATCGTTTATTTGCTTTGACATAAACCTTCACTGCATTGCTTCTAAATATAATCATTGATCACTACCTTAAGAAAACCTACATATGTTTTAGGATTTTTTAAAACCAAGAATTATCCATTTGATTCCATTTATTATTTAAGGATATAACTTTGCTGTATTCCTGTAGAGGAAATAAAAATCTTGTATTATTTATTTTCAATGACAGTGCCAAATTGCATTTGCACTTAGTGTTTAATAATGTCACTAAAAACAAAATATACTACATAAGGCCTTTGCGATTATTAACATCGTCAAACACTTATTTTATATTAATTTGGAATTACAAGAACTACAAAATTCTGATTTAAAGTTGAAATGGTGCAAATTGATGCTATTGCTGTCCCTGATACACATTGGAAATTTAGAAAATTACTTTAACAAAGTTATATTTTCGTACTTAATCTTGATTATTCTCTATGTTTGTAGCCACATGTACGTATCTGGGATTCTGTTAGTTTAAACACATTGATGGTTGTTGGTTTAGGTGATTTTGATAGAGCTGTCTGCTGTGTCTCCTTTTCTAAACTTGTAAGTATTAAATTTTAGATTCCAGTATTTTCTATCATCCCTTTTGAAAAGGGAAACTCTAATGTTGCTAGGATGTTCTGTTAATGTTGAATTCACAATTTACAAAATACTTAAGGATATTATCAGCAGCTTCTGACATAGTGATGTCATAAAACACTTTATCTTCAAATCGTAATGGAACACCTAAATGCTATCCCTGATATGCTTAGAATTTAGTTAACCTCTTTCATTGGCTGTGATTATTGAGTGTTGGTCAGCTTTTTTAGTACTTTTAGTCAATACAGAATGTATAAAATATTAATGATTTATATTATAGGATGGTGGACATCAGTTAGTATGTGTAGATGATGCTAATGAACATGTTATATCAGTATGGGATGTCAGTAAAGATAAACCACATAAAATTACTGAAACTAAGGTATCTATTACCTTTGTATACAAAAATTTAATAAGGAATACTAATAGATTTAGGCAAAAGAAAAATAATTAACTTAAATTCACAGTTTACGATCCTTTCTACCAACTGGTCCTGGCCAAGCCCCTGGGTATTGATCTTTCCCGGATTATCTGTACCCATTCACAGCAGGGTCGGCTAGAATTATGAGTGAAGATGAATTATTCAAGCTCATTGAATAGTCACCCGGCAAACAAGATCGGAACCCACAGCTAAAATTACCAAGCAAATAATGTCACCAAGGCTCAAACAAATTACTGTTTTGTAGAACCTTAAAGAACAGTAATTGACAAGTGTATTAGTAGAATAGATCAGCCAGTAACCTGTTCAATTTTAGTCTGTTCAGAGATTGGGTTTGGGTCTTCAAGAATATGATGCCACAGCCAGTGCTTCTTAAATCAGTCTGGTGCCAGTGTTCATCCTCTAGTACCTATTTTAATCTGCCGTAAACATAATCTGTGTAATAGTTTATTCTTGTCTGGTTAGCCCCACAAACCAATTTATGGTTGAAAACATAGTACCATTGATAGTGATATTCAAATTTTTTATTTAGAGTTCAACTGATCCTGTGTTGGTGACAGAATTTAACCCCAATGAAAATAATCAGATTGTGATGTGTGGTAAAGGTCAGATTTCATTCTGGACATTAGAAAGTGGTACTTTAAATAAAAAACAAGGTATCTACGAGGTAAGAAACTACAAAATATTACATTTTTTTTCTGCATCTGTCTAGCTGTTTTCAAGTGTCAAAAGAAAGTTTTACAATTTTCTTCTGCATTTTTCTTAAGTAATAGAAACTATTTTAGTCTGTAGTGCCATACTGTATATTTCACTGTATAATGCAAAGTTTTCTACTCTGAAAAGGAACAAAGGGCTCTATAGTCAATGACAATTGGCCACATTGCTAAAGGTGCTTTTATGGAAGATCATACATTACAAAATCATTTCAAAGTCACAATATCCTGGTTGCTATGTTCAGATTATTTATTACTTTTATTCCAAATTGTATTTTAAAGATATGTATTTCTGACCCATACTTTGGACAAGGCATTTCAATTGGTCAATTTATTACACAATTTTCAATTGAACACAATGTTTTTGAATGAAAGATTTTGATATTATGCATGATATATTTCAGAAATTAGAGAAGCCTAAATATGTATTATGTCTAGCATTTGCTGAAAATGGTGATGTCCTATCTGGAGATTCAAATGGAAATATCTTTGTTTGGGGCCGTGGTAAGTTTTGATAATATTTTCATAGAACCTGATTCAACTAAACATCTTTTTCATCTTCCTTAGCCACCAGTTTTTAGTTTAGTAGATTTCAAATTTGCAAAGAATAAGTCAAAAGATGAGGACTAATATAAGACTCTTATTTAATAGAAACAAATTAGACACTACATGAAACATCGAATCAATGCCAATGCAAGTACTTTTCATCTTTCATATTTCAACTTTTAATGGTAAGTACATACAGAAAGTTACAGTATGAAGGTAATTTTGGGACTTATTAAACTACTTTATGTGATCTTGCCTTTTATTTGCAGGAACAAATCGAATAACACAAGCTATCAATGGAGCCCATGATGGAGGTGTATTTTCACTCTGTGTTATGAAGGATGGAACTCTCCTATCTGGAGGTGGTAAAGATAGAAAAATCTTTCAGTTTGATGAAAATTATAAAAGAACAAGTTTAGAAACGGAGGTAAGTCTGACTGAAACTGATTATTTCTCCCAAATATTTTGTTTGAAATGGTCTGTCATCTAATAACACTTGAGCACTAAATTTTGATAAATACAAGGATTTTGAATGACAGTGAAGCAGACGTCCAACTTTGTTGACATACCAGCACTCTGGTCTTTTTTTTGGTTCATATCAATACCTGAACAGTAAATCTTATATTAAATTTTTGTAAGAAATGCACCCTTATATTACAGATTCCTGAAGCCTATGGTCCAGTTCGTACACTCAGTCAGGGTCAAGGTAATCTAATATTAGTTGGTACCACAAGAAATTCCATTTTACAAGGAACACTCGATTTTAATTTTAATCCTGTTGTACATGTAAGTATGATCAAATATTATTTTCTTGTGAAATACTTTAATTCTGCTAAATTTGAAATAGATTCTGAAGAAAGTCTTTTGCATAATCAGAGCTGTTTGATTTGCTAAGGTGCTTACAAAATTCCTCTTGGACCATCTAAAACTTAGGGCCTTTGGAGGTTGTCTTCACGCCTTGCCTCCGAGAGACCCAGGGCACTAAATTATTGAATCATGAATCATTATATGGCTGCAACTCTCACTCTAAGCTTTCTGACGAAGTAACAGACCACTCATTCTGTATAAGTTAACTAATAACTGATATATTTTATTTAGAGTCACTGTATTAACCCTCATGATCAGGTACTAATATCTTAATGGAATGAGGCATTTTATTTCAATTTTTACCTCATTAACCCAAGTTTAACCAGATTTTCTTTACAATTTTTATACGCCCACATGAAAATGTGGATGTATATTGCCATCACCCATGTCCGTCGGTCCGTCTGTCCATCCGTCCGTCTGTCTGTCAACAATTACTTGTGTACGCGATACAGGCCAGAGTTTTTATCAGATTTGAATGAAACTTAGTATGTGTATTCATCTTGATAATATCTCGGACAAGTTCGAAAGTGGCACGATTTCAGATGTCGGTTTATGAGTTATGGCACTTGATTAAATGAAAAAACGTAAAAATTTACTTGTGTAAGCAATAGAAGCTGTAGTTTTTATCCGATTTGAATGAAACTTGGTATGTGTATTCATCTTGATAATATCTCGGACAAGTTCAAAAATTTCGCGATTCCAGATGTCGGTTAATGAGTTATGGCCCTTGATTAAATGGAAAAACGTTAAAATTTACTTTGTGTATGCAATAGAAGCTGTAGTTTTCATCCGATTTGAATAAAACGTGGTATGTGTATTCAGCTTGATAATATCTCAGAAAAGTTTGAAAATTGCACGATTCCAGATGTGGGTTTATGAGTTATGGCCCTTGATTAAATGAAAAACACGTTAAAATTTACTTATGTACGCAATAGAAGCTGTAGTTTTCATCCAATTTGAATGAAACTTGGTATGTGTATTCATCTTATTAACATCTCGGACAAGTTCAAAATGGTGTGATTCCAGATGTCGGTTTATGAGTTATGGCCCTTGATTAAATGAAAAAACATGGAATATTCTGTTTGCTGAAGTGGGCGTATGTTACCTTGCCTGGCAAGCTATCTTTAGAATAATTTTTCATATTTCCCCTTCAACATATTTGTAAAAACTTTAGCACAAACTAGTATAGAAGTTGGTAAATGAATTTTATGGTTGCTGCAGAAGAATAATTGGGTTATTCCACCATCTTGCCCCTATGTTCTAGTCTCACATATACTATAAGACAATACATTTAATACTAAAAATCAGATCAAACTTGTGTAAAGTATAAAGGCCCTTCCTTTTAGTTTTTGGATTTATACTGAATTTCATCCTGTACATTCCAAACCTTTCAATGATCCAACTCCTTTATCTTCTCATTTGATTTTCATTTTAAAGACATGACTAAACACCCATTATTAATTTATTTTAATAAACTAGACAACAAAGTCATTCACTTCTTGTATTGATTTCACTTTTAGAACACCCAAACATGTAAATGTTTTTCAACTCTGCATTCTTATTAAATGTCATAGTTCACAAAGCTCATGTATATTTATTTTAGGGTCATATAGATGAATTATGGGGTATGGCCTGTCATCCATCACAACATCAGTTTATGTCTTGTGGTTCAGATAAACATATTTATTTATGGGATAGTATGTCACATTCTGTTATCTGGACTAAAGAGATTACAGTAAGTTTCTATGTTATTTCCTGGATAGGTTGGATAACAGATTATTTTTATGTGATTGATAATTGTGAGAGGTTCACCATCTGTTTGACCAATCATACCTTATCTCAAAAATTCTATTTTAGCTAAGCTATATGTAATGACCCTTTTAAATCAATGTGTGACTATAATCATCCATTCTAAAAGTAATAAAAGGAAAATGTGTCAGTCCTTGTGGCTCTGCATAGAAAGAGGTATTTTTGAGAGAATTGTGCAGTTTTGATGACTTTTTACTTACATTGCAAATTTTCACAGCAAATAATGATGGTTCTTGACAATGAAAATATAATTTTAGGACCCAGCCCATTGTTGTTGTTTCCACCCAGATGGTAATATAGCTGTAATAGGAACACATAATGCTAGGTGGCTAGTCATAGATTTAAATACTCACGATGTCATAACTGCCCATACTGATGGTAATGAACAAATAGAATGTGTGCAATTCTCACCAGGTATGTAAACTCTATAAAGTCTTATAGTTTTTGCTGTCTTTTTTTAATTTTTGGTCATCTTTTACAAACTGAGCTATTGAGCTAAATTTTTCAGAATTAGGCATGGAACAAATCAATAATTTTCATTTTCTATAATACCAAAAGTATAACACTCTATAAAATCTCCAGTTGAAATAATACAGTAAATATATTCCCAGACTTTTTGAAATGAGCCATTTATACTGGATGATGTTTTTTATATTTCAGATGGTAAATATCTAGCTGTTGGATCAAGAGATAATTATATATATTTATACCAAGTTACTGATGGTGGCACTAAATATACTAAAACCGGTAGATGTTCTGTAAGTTTTTATTAGCATAATAAACTATTAAATTTCTGATGGAATATGTTCTATGTTCTTTAGCAAATTGGTAATTATAGAACATTTGGTACCATGGCATATCTAAATTATGTAGACAATTTATAGTCATGATACCGTCTATATTCTACACTATTGGATCTTATAAAATTAAAGTGACAGTATCTTAAAAATATCTCCAGTAGTAATATTCTATAGAATAATTTCTAAAATCTAATTCTAGGGTCACTCTAGTTTTATAACTCATGTTGATTGGTCTGAAGATGGTCAATATTTAGTCAGTAATTCCGGGGATTATGAAGTATTATATTGTAAGTATTATTTTAATAATCAAAGTATTAGCTCGATCATAAGCATATAACCTAGATAAGAAAGACTCAAAATATGTATTGTAATAAGAATAATGAAAACATTGAGTTTCGTTTCCTCAAAAAATGGCACATTTCTGAATTATTTTTTCAGGGACAACAAACTGTCGCCAAGTAACTTCACCAGACAATGTCAGAAATGTTCAATGGGCTACACAATCTTGTACATTGGGTTTTAATGTGGCTGGTAAGTTACTTTTAAAAATTGATTAATCTTGTATGCTTTAGCAGCACCTCTATAGGGAAATGTGACAGGAATCAGACAGCCTAAAAAGATTTGATCATAAGCATATTGAATCCCAGGAGTGCCTTACAGCGTCTGGCACACTGGCCTTGACCTTCATCTTCAATGACTGAAGGACAGGACAGCAGCATTTATCATTGAGCATTGTCTAGAATGTATGATCTAAAAGTTGGCCATCATTATTTGTAGGTATTTGGCCAGAAGGAGCAGATGGTACTGATGTAAATTGTTGTGCTAGAACTAAAAATCATACTGTTGTAGCATCAGGAGATGATTATGGCAAAGTTAATTTATATAAGTATCCATGTTGTTCACCACGAGTATGTATAACTTTATATCTGTAGTTATCTTTCTTGGCATAAACCTGAAAATTATACACTAACTTCTTTTCAAGAATGTATACTTAGCCATACCTTTGCCAACAAAGTGTAAAAAAGATTTTAATTGTCTAATTGGAATTGAGATTCTCAGTTGATTATTTTAGAAATATTATTATGATGGAAAAGGAAGTACTTCTGCATAAGTAATAAGTTTGCATGTTAAAATATCCAAACAGTAATTTTTTAATTAGACTTTTGTTTACTGGTCTATTAGTGATGCAAGTACTTAATTCCATAATATTTTCTTTATTTCAGTCTTCCAGCCATATTTATAAAGGACATAGTAGCCATGTGACGTCTGTCAACTTTCTATATGATGATTCTAGAATGATTTCAGCTGGGGGACGTGATATGGCAATTATGCAGTGGGAAATTATTTAAATTAAACACTTCACACACACAATTTTGAAAATATTAGGCATGCTTTTGTAAAAAGCTTCTTTGAAATTACATACTTTTGGATTTCTTTTCTTTAACCAACTTCGCTGGATTTTGTTGAAAGCAGTAAAAAGAAAGGTTATATATAAGCTGAAATGTTAAAAAAGAGGATCTATTCAACATCATTCTATTTTGCTATTTAAAAACCTGAATGAAAGAGGCTAAACCTGTAAATTACCACCTGAATGTGCAATTAACATGATAAGTTATAATGTTATAATCATGTTACATGTTTGAATCACTATTATCATGTACAAACTCTTTATGGTATACAAATTTTTACCATTTTCATATTTTTTTAAGACAATTTTTGCCTGGTTTTGGACTTTTAATATCTAGTCAACATTTTGCAATTTCTTAGTTTTGCAGTATTTTGTTTAAGAAGCTATGTTTCAACTTTTCTTTTGTTATTATTTATTTTTTTTGATGATATTGTTTAAGTATATAAAAGAAAATGTTGCACTATGGCACACTCTTGTTTAGATTTTCGATTATTTTGAGATGTCAGTTTGTGCTTAGCATAGTTAAAATTTAAATATCAAGTTATTTTCTAATGTTTTATTTACATGTCAATTAATATTAAAATAAATGCCAAGTCGGAATCTATATTTATTTCTTAATGCCTTAAACCAACCCCCAAAATGAGGGAATACATTTCCTTAAATTTACATATAACTATGTCTGTTTTTTTTAGTTTGTTGCTTTTGTGAATTTGTCATTTTAGTATAGGAGTAAAACAGAAACTAGTTAAATTGGCACTGGCTCAAGATTAAAAAAAATAAATTGTTAAGAATTAGACTTGGTATTCATTTCATATGATTTAGAATGTTTATTTCCTAATGCTTTGCACATAATAACATTTTGATGCAATATTTTGTTCAGTACACTATTGTTATATAATGGTATATTGATTTATTCTATCAATAGAGTTCTACGCAAAGATTGCGTTTTCAATAATAATCTTCATAGCCCAATATGCAAATTCATATTTTTACCCTTTTTAAGAATATGTTTAGCTCATGGTTTTTTTTGTTAGTCCTTATGAAGAATTTTTTGCCCGTTGAATTGCTAAATATGAAAAGTATTAAAAAGTTCTACATTAATACTTTTATTTTATGCAGCTGTTTCTGGTTTTTCATAACTTTAATAATTTTATTGATTTTTGTCTGAATCTCTTGCAGAAAATATTTAAAGCTAATAATTCATCCTGTGTAGATTGTTATTACTAGAATTATAATTTTTAGTTTTTTTTGTAGATTTATTGTGTTGTCATGTGTGTAGTTTTGATGTTTGTAAATATTATGTCACAAACAACAAAGTTTTGGTTAGACATGACTTTGGTATTTTGGATTAACAGCTGTAAGTTTCATATTGTATTTTGTATGCTAGATCTGCGCATGTGACAACAGATTGTAATCTATTCTCTATTTTTGTATATTATATCTATTGTATATTTGTCTAATATTTGAACATATTAAAATATCTCAACTGCATTTTTTTTCTCTTTTTACTCCTAAACTGAATCTAAACTGATAACACTTTAGAAAAGTTAGTCAGTGCTAAAAGGGATCTTTCTACATTTCTGGGTTGTGTATCCACTGTATTCTTTAAAACTCAATATTGCATCATGTTTGACTAGAAATAAGAAGCCCCAAAAGATTGCCTTCTCACACCCCTATTCACAAAATGGAAGCTTACTCAATAAACATCTTCAGGGCTCCGTTCGATTTACTGCTTCCAGAAGTAGAAGAGAAGACTCTTCCATTGAGGCAAATCGAATAAACGAGGGGTAGTAACCATAGTGAAAGCAAACCCCACACTTGTACAAATCGTCCGCCATGTTTTCTTCCGTCTCTTCCAACAACTTCTCGGAAGAGTCAGAAGATCTTCAGTAATCGGAAGAGACCGAACCGAATGAACGGAAGATGATATGGTAAATAACTGCTGTCAGATTACAAATCAGGCCTATAGCAGGTCAATTTTAGTAGTAGACCTACCAACTTAGATCTTCTTAATTTGTAAATTCTATATTTGGGTCATAAAAAACACTTAGGATGATGTGTACATGAATGGACAGTTTGCAAATTTCAAACGCAAATTGTTTTATCCATCGAGATAACTGATAAGTCGTCCACTGGTTCTATTCTACAGGTTTAACTGTGGACAGCTGTTGGCCAACAAATTTAGCAGACGAATTTTTAGAATCAATTGAACTGTGTAAAAATCCAATTAACTAAACAGTGAATTTTCTATTCGTGATAATTTTACACCTTTTTATCACACAATATATAAATAACATCAATTTTCATATTGATTTTATAATGAATAAGGATCCGTTTACAATTCCTAACCTTTAGAGCTCATTAGCATACAACCCGGATACAAAAAGGTCGCGAAACCTTCTCGTAAATATAAACCATCGAAATAATTTCCACATGTTATTCACATCCGTGATTTTGTCAGGGACAGTCGTGTCGGAAACATGTGGTTTGTGTTTTCTCTAGCTATTATCATCTATAAGATGGCAGCAAAGAGTAGTAAGCCAATATTATTATTGATGATATCGTCTGTTATATTTTCTAATGTCTACTGTTCCATTCCTCACGACTTTAACAAAGTGACAGTTATCAACACTGAAAATGAATTGGAAAATCTGAAAAGCTCACGAAATATTGCCGTTGTTTATTATTATAAAAGAGGTAAGTTTTTTAGGTGAAGTAGCCTACTTTTATATTTCTATTGGGCTACCATTAATAAATATTTAAAGAAGGATGTATAAGTCCCAGTTAATAATCCACTATGGTGTATAAGATTAAAAGGGCAATATCAAATGAATACTGATATACAATGTGTCATAAAGTGGTATAGAGGGATGAAGATCTAATATTCTTTGAATATATATATATCTAATTTTCTGCACCCAGGACTGGTTTTAGCCTTTTTAGGGTTCCTCGCAGCGCAGCGTTTCGCGAGGAACACTATTATTTCTGTAAAGATTATTATTATTATTATTATTTTTTTTTTTTTACACATTTGAAATTCTCAAAATCTACCGGTGCGATCTTTACGAAACTTTCATATTTCCTGATAATGTTGTTACAACTTAGATTTTAACTGTAATTCCATACTTCTGCGCATGCGCGAAGTATGCGATTTTGAATGCGTTTCCATTTTTACAAATGTCGTTTTTTCTCAGCAACTAATCAATGGATTTGAAAAATGATTTCAGATTATACACCGGGCAATGTTAACGCAAAAATAAGCTTCTTTGACTTTTCACTTTTATGCAATTTTTCAATGTCATTTTTTGAATTTGCATATTTTCAAAATTTCAATTTTTTACATTCCCAACATTTTTTTCTTAAAACAACGTTTGCAGATGTATATTGACTTCTTATACATACTCATACAAACATAATTGTGATAAGTTATCTCCCCTAATAGATAAATGCATAATTGCATAACTGGTCATAACTCTGACAAATATCATTCAATTTGTATAAAAGTGGTGTCAATAGATGCCAAATTTAAATACCTATCTATTGGTACCAAATTTCTTGCCATATGTTGACCGGAAGTGACTCGAAAGTAAGAAAAACATCATTTTTTACAATTTTTTGATACTTAAATTGCTACTAGTCTTTGGATTAAATTCAAAACCAAAAAAAGCATTATTGTATTAAATAATACATTTATTTTACTAACTTTTGCTCGAAGGGAATTTTGAAATTTTTTTTCGTTTTTGAGAAAATTGAGTTTAAAGTTGAGTAACGTTATAAGATTTACTATTGCTGTTGGAGTTATATCAGATGACCTTGAAATTCTCAAAATCTACCGGTGCGATCTTTACGAAACTTGAGTGGAACACTGTCACGCAATATTAGTGGAAGTGAGGCCAGTTGAACTTAATTTGAATGGCAACACATGAATTGTCTAATATCACTTGATTTTGTTAACATTTAGACATATGTTAACTTTTTAAATAAAACCTTTAAGAGGAACCCTTCAGTACTGCATCTTAGTTCTAGTTTCAATTTCCAACTGATCTTTAACATGCACAGCCTGTAGCACACATGACTTCGGTTTATTGTTGGGTTTGAACCCAGGAGCAATTTCAGAGGGTGCATTGCCACTATACAACTCCCATTGACGAATAGTAATCATTTAAATCACAAAGAATAGTGTTTTTTTAATTTCCATTAAAAAATTACAACTACATGACTCACAGGAATCATGACAAATTTAATAAGTTTAGAAATAGGACTACTAGCTGGATAGCAACCGGTTCCACTTAAATATAATTGCCTATAATGATTCTCAATAAAAGACATTTCGGGTATGATTGGTCAAATGAATGAATAACCGGCTCCTTTAATTCAATTCTATAAGTCATTTTTAATACCAAAAGTCTTAAACTTTCAGTCCAAGTAACCTGAGCTTCACTTACTTATTCTTTGTTGAAATTAGACGCTAAACCACCATGTTTAATATGTATGCCTCTGATGTGCTTGGAAAAGAGTAAGATGTATTGTTATCCCAGTTGTGGCATTTTGCTGATAAAATGTGCTCTCTTTTGGTTATGCAATAATCAGTTCATAGAATTCTAATGTTTCCTTCCATTTGAAATCAATGTTCAGTTTGAAGTTCGTATTTTTTTCAGAAATGGCAAAATTTGCTGTGATACAACACTTTATCAATTCTAAGCTGACTTTATCATTCATTTACGAATCATTATTTTTAAAGCTACAGAAGAAATTATTTGCATTTGACTTCTGAAAACTTTAAATGCTGTTTACCTTTTGATATTTTCACATGAAGAAATTTTGAAACTTAAATACCAGAAAGTAGATGTGAAAGAAGGATTTCTCACTGGTTGTTAAAGGACTACGCAACTACCAATATACCTTTTATTTTTAGATCCTTCAACAGTTGGAAATGGAAAAAAAACAGTAGACTTATGCCGCTGTCCTATCTAAATTACCCTCAATGCACACAGCATGACATTGCCTGTCTACATTAGCGCATTTGATGCATTTCATTTCAAAATAATTGTAGCTATTTGTTTAGAGAAGGAATTAGTTATCTTCATGTTTTATTGAATTCTGATACTGCTAACAATAAATCTTATTGTATGTGACACTAGAACTATCAGATTTAATTATATTGTCACTTGAACACCATCCATTCCTCAATAGTTTGTTTGTTTCAGATAATCTAATTCTTTCTCAAGTGCTTGGAGCTGACTTGAAATCTGCTCAACAATCTTGATTGAAATTGGAAATCTCACTATTTTCTTCGAATTGATTTGGAAGTTTTAAGAGAATTTATGTGATCTGTGAAGTAGTTCTTTAGTTTATTCAGTCTTCTAATTAGACGCATTTTAAATCTGATTTGAAGTTATTATCCTTACCAATGAAATGTCTTTTAAATTTACAAGCTAACGAAAAATTCTCATACACAAAACATAGCTGATTTAAGACTTAAATTAAGCTTAGCTGGCAGCTGCTAAAAAAGCTATAATGTTCTAATTTGTAGTTCAATTCTTATATTCGTGACAAATTTTTAATACTTAAAGTGATTCTACTTATTCAAGAAGATTAATATATGTAGACATATTGCTTTTCACTGAAAATTTATAGAAGATTTGAAAGCAGCTGTTTTTCTTGAGTTATAGAACTATTGTTTCATTGTCATTGATGTAGAGTAAAAAAAATTCTTTTGTCATTCAAATTAACAAACATATGACATGACAACATTCTACCAGACAAGCTTGTGCCAGTTTGAAATTATTCTAATAAGCAGCAACTTTGGAGTCAGTGAGGTGCGACTAAACAACTAAACATATTAAAGGGGTCCAGGCTTGATTTTTAGGGGTCGTTTTGGGCCTTTGTTACATTTAAACAGTCCTCAGAAATACTCAAGCTCTAAGAAAATCACAAAATACCTTGAAATATAACTCAAACAAAAATTTCACTTTTCATTTTTTTTCCGTGCTGTACGCAGCTGGTCTCCAGTCAGTCTGAAAATTCTGTGTCCTGTTGACAAAGTCTACAATTGAAAATGCGTTGTAGTCTATTTATATAGATGACCGCTATTGCACGACGGGAAGGATAAGTCATTGATTATCAAGACGAACCGTTTTCCAATATGGCGGGACGTTCGTAATATCTTAAGACATTATGATTTTTCAAACACGGATAATTATGGATACACATGGATTTGAAGGCTCAAATTTCCAAGGTAAGCTCTGTAGACTATTTCTGATTAGCTAAGCAAAAGATTTCATGTGTTTGAGGCTGTCGGATGATTGTCCGAAACAAATCAAGCCTGGACCCCTTTAAAAACAATATAATTATACCCTTTTACATTACTTCAGTCTTATAATTCTAGTATATGTTGGTAAAGTCTTATATAAGTTTAACATTATATGATATTGGTAATTGTGTGGGCAACCACTTGTTTACTGGATGACTGAAAGAATGACAATATAATTTTAGTGCAGAATACAGTTCATTAAGTACGAGCATGTCGATCATAATTCTATTTAAGTAATTTCCATAAAAAAAACAAAAAAAAACAACCTTGCTATCATGTTCCAGTTAATTTAAATGGCATTAGGCTATATGCCAGCAAGAATTCAAGGATGTTTTTTGCTGGTGACACTGAGCTTCAGGTACTTTTGCCAAAGGATTTAATATTACAGTTGAATATGACACTTTTTGAGGGAGAACTGTCTGTCGGCTTCAAAATAAAAAGTTGTGTGGTAAAAAAACCTTTGTGATCAATGATTGATTTCGTAGAAAGGTTCAGTAGAAGGAATCATTTTGTTTTTAAGAATTTCATTTACCTCTATCCCTTTTTTTAAAAAAAAAACATTTTCTATTTTTACGAAAAATATTTCCCCTTACATCCACGTTCTAATTTTGCTTTTAGACAATGATGTAAATATTGTTATATATGCATGCTACCACTGTTTTAGAAATTAGGCTTGTAAGTAAAGAGCTTAGAGTTAAACAGCCTAAGTCAACACCATTTAGGACTAAAACAACCTAAGTCAGACTTAGGTTAATTTTACTCTGAATATTGATATTTAAAGTGGTCTGTAGCCTCATTATCTACCCCTGGCACCTAATCTGTTATTTATAATAGTAGATATGTCTTTTCTGCTTCGAATGGTACCCTACTTAGAAAACAACCTAAGTATGATGGTTGGATTATTTATCCATCTATGTCATGCTAAGACTACTATGACATCTCATAGATTAGAAACTATACAGGAACAAGATCCCACAGCAATTTTAAATGAAAATAGTGGATCTATGTCGCAGTAAAGTTTTTATCCCTACACAGTATACTTATTCAAACATTAAGGAGATAAGAAAAGACATGATTTATATTTCTATTATTTCTTCTTCATTTCAATTTAATGATGAGATTTGGTTTTGAATCATTGTGAATTTGCAGGCAATATTTGAAACCGCAGTAGCAAGAAAATGAATCCTGTTTTAACTTTTTCTTCTTCCAATCGACCTTTAAGAAAATATAGGTTAATTTAATGTGTTTTTTATAAAGTTAAAAAGTTAATACTAGCAGAAATAAATTTCAAGCCACTGTCATGTTATTAACATGATTATAGTTTTTATAATAATTATATCTCAGCACTAGTCATGCTAATCTTTTTGCAAATATCTCTGGAATTCTGATTTTTTTTGTAACTTAGATGTTTTTATTAGTTTGTAGGAGATATATCTATCTTAATTGTATTAAGCACTGACTTCTTCATCACTTTCTGTGACAAATCAAAGGTCTTCAACCTTGGTATCAAATCAGAAAAGTACCTTGCTCGAGGTTAAAAATAAGAAAATTCTCACATAAGGTTTCAAATCACAAAGTTTTTTGGTTTAAGTTACTGATTAGAAAAGTTCATGTCTCTAGGTTGAAAATCAGAAAAGTTTCTAGGTTTAAGTTACTGATTAGAAAAGTTCATGTCTCTAGATTAAAAATCAGAAAAGTTCTAGGTTTAAGTTACTGATTAGAAAAGTTCATGTCTCTAGATTAAAAATCAGAAAAGTTTCTTGGTTTAAGTTACTGATTAGAAAAGTTCATGTCTCTAGGTTACAAATCAGAAAAGTTTCTTGGTTTGAGTTACTGATTAGAAAAGTTCATGTCTCTAGGTTACAAATCAGAAAAGTTTCTTGGTTTAGGTAATTGATTAGAAAAGTTCATATCTCTAGGTTACAAATCAGAAAAGTTTCTTGGTTTAAGTAATTGATTAGAAAAGTTCATGTCTCTAGGTTACAAATCAGAAAAGTTTCTCATTCAGTGTCAAAGATCAGATTTGCATTCTTGTTTTGTCTTCATTTGCCCTTAAGGTGCAGCGGAGAAGGACGTATCACTACATTCATTTCATTCCATTTCGTATTCTGACATTAATGGATGTCTACAGACTTTAAATCCAAACCCGATGAGATGCTATTGTAGCCATTAAGCTGTATTGGTGAAGTTAATAAAAATAAATGGGTAACAAATCTCATGTGAAAAAGGTGATTGAATTGTGAATAAATGAGATTTATCCATGTTGTTGTGGAAAGGATTGAAATTAATGAGAATAAAATTGTAGTATTGTGTGGTCTATGTTGGTGAACTAATTTATCATGTTTATCACACTCACTGGGAGTCCGAAACATACTAACTGTTATCAGACGTGTTGCTGGACAATATTAACGACTACCTTTAGGCAAGAATAGTATCTGCAATCTTCCATATTGTAAGATGGAATATTTAATCAACCTAGTTTATTTGAATTTTAATAAAAATGAATTCTTTGTTTTCAGAACTGGCTAGAATTAGGCATTTCTTCAAAGAATTTGACAAATCAGCAGACTATTTAGCAGTATATGGCGTCCAAGCTGGCATTGTAAGTTCCATTTCATAGATTTGAAGATTTCCTAAAACAAGGAATTCTAAATTGTTTAAGCATAGCTCAATATTTGTTATAGTATATGTGGTATTTTTCAAAACATTGTATTTCAATTACAAATGCATCTGTTAAATTGTTAGTTATATTTTAATATTGTGTATATTTGCAGGTTGATTGTACAGAAACCAATAAACAATCACCTGAGAAATGTAAGGAATCTCAAATTCAACATAATGTATTCACTTACAAGTAAGTAGCCTATATATCATTTACTTCCAATCAACGGCTTTGCTAAATTTAGCACCCATTAGTGATTGCTCATGATGTGTTTCATTTAGAAAAAGTTTATAAGTAGCAGTATACAAAATTTTTATTTTCAAAAATATTGTTAAGTTTACCTGAAAATTATTCTTAAATATACACATCCTTGTATCTTCTTGATCAAACTGAATTTGTTTTAGAATGGTTAATTAAATTAATGGAACATACTTATTTTTGAGTAAGCAGTTTTACCAAGGTTTGGTGTTAGGCTTTATGGATCAATATTATTAGTTAAAACAATCAGAATAAGTAGGAGACATATTTTTTTTATAATTACTTGTCTGTTTTACTAAAATCTCTATAGTATTACAACAAAAACAATAACAAACTTAAAAAGGGGCCCAGGCTACATTTGTTTCGGACAATCATCTGACAGCCTCAAACACATGAAATCTTTTGCTTAGCTAATCCATGTGTAGGCCTATCCATAATTATCCGTGTTTGCTAAATCATAATGACTTAAGATATTACGAACGTCCCGCCATATTTGAAAACGGTTCGTCTTGATAATCAAAGAGTTATCCTTCCCGTCGTGCAATAGCGGTCATCTATATAAATAGACTACAACGCATTTTCAACAATTGTAGACTTTGTCAACAGGACACACAATTTTCAGACTGACTGTATACCAGCCGCGTACAGCACGGAAAAAAAATGAAAAGTGAAATTTTTTGTTTGAGGTATATTTCAAGGTATTTTGCGAATTTTTTAGAGCTTGAGTATTTCTGAGGACTGTTTAAATGTAACAAAGGCCCAAAACGACCCCTAAAAATCAAGCCTGGGCCCCTTTAAAATACTAAGTTAAAATTTTCAGATATGTTCAGTAACTTGAAGCATTTTGCTTGTTTTTTGGTAAAGATTTGCACATAATGAATTTTTAGCTCATAAAATTAAATCAGAATGCCGCTTTAATATCAGTTGTTAAGAATCACAAGGATACATGGTGTAGTTCATTTGACTAAGCTGGTTACATTTTATCAATGATAACTATTAGAGTTCTTAAAACTATTTTCTTTGGTTCTCTTCTATAATAGCAAACTATGAAATTCCTGATTTTGTTTCATTCATATTTCGGAGTTCAGATAAAATCCTACTCCAAGTATGTGAACTGAGCTACTTAAATGATTTGAGTGACAACTAATCTTTTTAACTCAATGGTTGCGTGACTAATTTCTTCAATTTCGTTTTCTTGTTTCCAAGATTCTCTTTTATGTGTTTTGAATTCAATTTTCTGTTCTTCATCCATTTTATTAGTTCTTTTCATGATTTTTATTTGATGACTAAAAGGCAGATATTTTGTTTAAGGTGACCTTACACACCTAACCAGCTGCGTATGGTTGTGATTTATGAGGTCCTAACTTTTAAGAGTGACTTCTATTCTTCGTTGCAAGAAACACAGCTATTGATCGCTATGAAGTGTGGGTACTTTTTAAACATGAAAAGAAATCATTGATTTTCTTATTATGTTACAATAGAAAACCTATCTTATTTGAAGGAAATGTCATAGTTAAAATTCTTGTGGTTAGAATTCCTCTATTTGACACCATTTTCCTAGCTTATTTTGGTTGAAAATTTGCCATTATGGCGATCTAAAATTTTTCATTATTTATTAACATCTAAATATTCTATATAACACCAAGATAAATCATTGTAAAATAATATTCTAAATTTATTGACCAGCTGTTAAACTAGCAAATAATTAACAGGATCGCAAGCTTAAAGAACATCTAACTTGATATCTGGATAATGTTTCTAAAGAAAATCCCAAGAAAAGATCTTCTTAATGGCTTCCTTTCAGAAAGAGAGATTATCTATATAGGATATAAAAACCATTCTATTAAGATGGAGGATTTTTTAATGACATATTTTTTTGTCATTTGGTTTCAGAACAATTTAACTAGACTTCCAGAATATTTTTGGACTCAAGGTTATACCTATAAAGTAATAAGAACAGCAAAGTTCATCTTTTGCAGAGGCCACTTGTACCTTGGTCTGAGAAACGGACATTGGCTAAGCTCGTCCATAAATGCTTGGCATCTTTTATTTACATAACATTCAAGACCCAAATTAAACTCTGAAATGATGAACAGTGGCCTTCAAATTTGCAATGAAGGTGACACATCAAGATTCTTGTCTGCTCTCGAACCTTCATCATTAAAGATGTAGAGCCCTATTTGTTATATTTATCATATTAAGTTTTGAAAAAAGGATCTAAAGCATCTTTGATTTACAAAACAACACACATCGTTTCTTAATAGCGTCCTGAATAAATCTATATGGTAGCATATTGGGGAATTAAAGTTGAGTTTGAAATATGTTCAGAATGCATTAGTAAAATAAGACCTCTCATTGAATAGGAGTGAGAAATCAACTATTTATTCAACAAATATTCTTTTGAATATAAAGCTGTTTCCCAATAGATAAACTGATGAATTCTGGTAAACTTCAAAATGTGAAAAGCAGATTATTAGGAGTTAACACTATAATTTCTAGTAGTGTCTGAAATCGGAATTAACAATTTGTCTTCAAGCTAAATAAATAATAATAGTCATTTTCTGGCTTACAGATTTTGATTACTTCATTTCATGTCTAAACACAATTTATGAGAATACTATATGGGTCAGTGCTCTGGTAATGTTTGAAATATTATATACTCTGATGGAACACAATGAATTAAAAGGGATGTCTATAATGAGAATTAAAAAATGTGATATCTTAAAATTTTAATTAAAAGTGATATCTATGAATTATGTTTAAAAGTGAAATAAATTTGAGTTAGAAGTGATATCTTCTCTAAATTAAAATTAAAAAAGATATCTAGACATTTAAATTAAAAGTGATATTTATACATTTGAAAAATGTGATATCTATAAATTTGAATAAAAAGTGATATCTATAAATTAAAATGAAAAAAAGATATCTTAAACATTTAAATTAAAAGTAATATTTATACTTTAAATTAAAAGTAAAATTTATATTAAAAGAGATATCTGTAATTCAAATTAGAAATTGTGATATCTATAAATTTTGATAAAAAGTGATATCTATAAATTAAAATTAAAAAAAGATATCTTAAACATTTAAATTAAAAGTGATATTTATACATTTAAATTATAAGAGATATCTGTTATTCAAATTAATAAATGTGATATCTATAAATTTGAATTAAAAGTGATATCTATAAATTAGAATTAAAATTGATATCTTAAACATTTGAATAGAATTTATAGATAACTATAAATTTGAATTAGAAGTGTTCTTTTTTATAAAATGTGTTGCATTTGTATTGTAGAAGTGGTGAAGAATTATTAATTCTAGATTTAGAAACCATGTTTGATGTAAATTCTATCATGTCCAATGTCTTACAGTAAGTATTTTATTCACATTCTTTTTGATTCATATCAATTTTAAGGATCTTTTTTTTATACAATTCATTGTAATACATCAGTCATATTGAATGCCAAAGCTGATATAGTAATTACAGAAGAATCTTAGAATATCAATCCTTTTTTTGAAAATGCTACTGCAATAGGTCTACAAATGCAATTAATTGAATAATCTTGAAAGAAATGGCAGTGTCATTGATATCAAATGTACCTTTAAAACATCACAGTGTACTTTGTCAGAGTTCAATTAGCAAAGCTAATCAACAAGTCATTACATCTTATAATTTTCTATCAAATTGATTTCCTACTGGAATTAACACAGATAATGATGACAAGTGTCTCTTGTCAAGTCTTGATTAATCATCAACTTGTCGTCTTTGCTTCCTGATATTCCTCAAAAACCAGTAATGAAGAGAGAAGTACAGAATATTATCACAATTGATGAACATTATACATTCACAACAATACGGATACTTGTACAATTACGAGCATTTATTTACATGGATTCCATCTGATGCCTGTGAATCTTGCAATTCCTCAAAGACTGAACCAGAATGATGATGTAACTATAGCAAGTACTATTCAGGCAAAAATGTTTAGAAGAATCATTATCATTATCTGATTAAGCTTTTTTGGAATTCCAGAAACCAAAGATTTTAGATGGAAAATTCTGCTCAAAATATATTTATGCCAGAAAACCTCCTTTAAGTCCCAATTGAATAAAATATAAACAGTTTGAGAAAAATATCATAATCCTTACATAGTATTAAGTGTTAATCACAAGTATAATGTATTAATATGATCTGTATATATAAACACATTTTATATAAAGTAAATAATAAGAATGTTCTACCAGGAGAAATAATAGTATGTAAATCTGGTTGAATACAATAACAAATATTTACAATATGATAAGAGATATTTACAAATCACTTCTATCAATGAAATATATAACCCTGTACTCTTATCTTTACATATTGGAATTTAAAATATCTAGACTTGCATTTTAAGTTCAGAAAAGCCAAAAACAAAATGCAGTCTAATTTTATCATTCTGCCTTTAGTAAGAAAATAAAAAAAAAATTAATATTCACTTTCTATCATTTCAACATTATTCAGACCTGATTTTTTACAACAACATAATAAATGACATGCAGTGATCTAAATGCAAGTGGAGGTCGTTGATATTAGCCACATGTAATTACTGCAGGACCAGTATGTTATAATTATTGATACCTAAAAAATACAAGTTACCCCTGGCTCTCTGAGCAATAGAACATCATATAAACATAGATATATATAGAGCAACGGAGCCAGGCTACTTTTATTTTCGCAAAATAGTAATCTTCAACTATGGTTTTTGAGAAATTTTATCTTATTACTTATGAAACCACTATGAGTTTTTTAGGTTTGTCATGTGTCACATTTTTTTGATTTCTTTATTTTTCACAATTCATTTCTATTTCATTAAGTTTCATCATCAATATTTTATACAAACAATGATTGTCCTTATTGTATAAATAATAGTTGTCCATACAATACTGTTAGAATTCAATATTTAATCATCACATTTTATCACCTATTTCAGTGTATATTGGTATGTATAAGACTATAAATGTGTCAATTAATATGATTTTGAAGGAATCATACATTTTTTCATTGCTATGTGTTGTATTGATTGAATTCTTTAGAAGTATTTGTCATATTCGTCATATTTGTTAAATGCATGAAGGCCTTAAATAGATCAGTACTTGATTTATAAATCAAATTCTGATTTATGCAGAAATTTGGTTTCTTATCCTAGGAGAATTTGATTTATTCATAATAATTATATTTATGAATAAATAATTCATTTGATTCAATTGTTCTATTCTTAATTCAATTATTTGAATGATTCTGAGTAGCGATGTATTTTATTCAGATTAATTCAAGTTTTGAAATGAATAATTCAAATTGATTCATCATTGGGTAAACGTCTTGATGATTGAATAATATTATGATTTTCTTGATTCATTCCATTGTTTTTAATATATTTAAATTTGTCATAACTCTTACTAAAAAAAATTTTTTTTTTTTAAATTTTCAGAGGATAAATGGAAAATATATTTGTATTTAACACTAATAGTATATTGTTAGTTTTCAGGTTGGAAATAAACCTTATTTTCAATGATACTAGACAATGACTCAATTTAAATGTCACAAAATATTTCTATTGATCAAAATAGTTGTTATGGTATTTATTTTGTTGAATGTAGGTTAGTTCTGCTACAAGAAGTTCCTATCATTCAAAATGTAAAAGACCGAGATGAGTTGATAGATAGAAGTAGAGGCAAGAAAGATATCATCTTTACCTACCAAAAAGCTATTGGAACTTATGGTAAGTAAACTAATCCTATTTTTGATGGCCAGTATTCAGAAAATCTTAACATTTGCCTTTGTTTAAACTGGTGTTTTTTGCTCAAATTTAGAAAGAATAATTAAATTAGGATTTATAAACTTTAGCAACATCTACCTCTCTGAGACACCTTCTGCTGTAAATGTGTCTATCAGAAAGGTTACAACAACCATTGGTGACGCTGTTTGTATTTGTGACTTTTTGAAATTTCCAAAACATACATCAAATTTTGTGAAATTATCACATTAAGTTTTTGAGGAAACCAGCTGTGCATCATAGCTTTATGGAGCCAAATTAGCATTTTTATCTCACAATTTTTTTTTTATTTAAAAAAAACAAAACATTTACACTGTTATGAAATTTAAAATTAACTTCATTTAGAAATAAATTTTAAAAACCTTACGAAGAATTATTGACACACGGTTGAGAAAGTTTTCCTTATGAAATAAAAAATACAATTTCATTGAACCAAGCATAGTTCCTTCCATCATAGTAATAGTAATTTTGGGTGCAAAAAAAATCATATTTTAAATTTTGTTAGAACCCCCAAACCCAACCCAGCCTGTCCCCCTCCTCCTCTTATAAATAACATAAAATATATGCTTTTGAAAAAGAGAAGTACATTTACAATATCGTAGAAATTCAGCTACATTCTATAAATACGGTGGGGCTTATTTATTTTATTAATGAAGTGAAGCAATAGTTATATATTTAACACACACCAACAACTTTTAACAGGATACTATAGAATAGGACATATTAAATACGTGTTAGTACCGTTATCAGAATTCATTTTATAGCTGACAAATCAGGCGACAAATATCACTTCAGGCGTTTCATAGATAAAAAAAACATCTGACGTCAAATTTGCACAAGTGAAATCTAGTGGAAGGTGTCAAAACTTAAAACCATCTGCTTTCTTTTCTGTGATCACATTCTATACATTAATATAACAGACTGGTCATTTCTAAATCAAATTATAAAATTAATTTAAATTGTAGTATATGAAATGCATAGTGATTATATCTAAAATAACAAAAGTAATTGAAAGATCTGAAATACGTCAACAGTCATTTGGATTATTTGTATATGTTTAAGGGGTCTTTATTGTATATTTATATGTAAAAACCTAAAATACAATATACACAATTAATATAAAACTACCTTATTCACAATTAAAACAAATAGTGGCTCCTGGTTTTATACAAATACAATACATATTAAATATTGCGACTCGCACTACACCAATGAATTCAGGACTGTTTTGTAATAGAAATTATTACAGCAATTCACATTGGGACATGATGAATTCTTGCTGCCACTGTGGTATTCTCCTCTCCCTTCAAGATCTCCTCTGGGGTTGCTGTGGCTCAGGGGTGAAAATGTCATCTTCTGGCTAAACAGACTCTGAGGCTGGTGGTATCAGCCTTTCTTCTTCACCATCTTGAGCAGGGAACTCCTCAAGCTGCAGAGGTGCAACATCTTCCTCCTGTATCACGACAGTGGGACTAGTTTGGGGCAGAAAATCTGCTCCATCCATTATGAACACAGATTCTTCATCCTTGCTGTCCCACCTGATTGTTGATTGTTGATCTTCCGCTGGTTTCTTCTGGCGTATCCTTGTTCCTCCTTGGTTTTGGCACTTGGTGTGGTAGACTGGGGACTGTGCCTATTGGTAGGATATGATTCCGATGTAGTGTTCTGTTGCACTTTGAGTCTTCACACACTAGCTCATACACAGAAATATCTGGATTCGGTCTTCTCTTCACAGTGTACAACTTATCTTCCCATTTGTCATGGATCTTATGACATCCTTCTTTCAAGGCTGGTTCCAACACATTACCTCTAGATTTCATGTCATACCTCTTCTTAGTGTTTTCTTGTCCTTTTGTGATTTCAGTAGATGCAATCCTATATGCTTCTTCTAGCTTTCTCTCAAGTTGGTAACATAGGAATTATAGGACCTGTCCTCTTCATCCTGGTTAACTAAACTTAGAACTACATCTAAAGCTAAAACTGGCTTCCTTCCAAACATCAATTCGAATGGTGAAAAACCAGTGGTTTTATGCTTCGTACAGTTGTACGCTTGCAAGAGGAGCAACGTAGGTTTTTCAGTCCGATTTCTGTTCCATACATACAGAAGACAAATACCCATCCTCCAATTCCAGGTCTATCAGAGCACCGACAACATGTTGCTGGAGTTCAACATAATCTGTGTCGCCCTCTCTAGAAGACGGTAATCTGCTTAAGGAGCCAGCATCAACATTCTTCTTTCTGGGTCTGTAACGAATAGATAAGTTATAACTCGCCAGTGCCGCCAAACATCGATGACCGGTGGCATCCAACTTCGCTGTTGTTATTGTTCGTATAAACAGTAAAGGTGTTACTGTATAAGTACTGATGAAATTTTTCTGATATGGCCCATTTTAGCAGGATAATTTCTTTACGATCTTGTCAATGCACGGCTGGCGTAGGCAACAACTGGTTCCTTTCCATCTTGCTCCTGGTATCGATCTGCACCGAGTCCTTTTCCACTTGCATCTGTGTGTAAGATGAAGGGCTTGGTAAAATCAGCGTAAGCTAGTACAGGTGGCTCACCATACATTCCTAAAGATATACAAAGGCTTTGTTCTGTTGATACCCCAGTCCCAATCTTAAGGTGGTTTCTCACTTGGACGTCTTCCCCTCTTTTTCTTGACTGGTTCTCAAACAGGCAGGTCATTCAGTAGTTTCGCGATTGTTGAAAAGTCTTTCACAAAACGGCAGTAGTATCCCACAAAGCCTCAATATGTTTTTAATTCTTCAGGTTGGTTGGTTTGGCCAAGACTTTACCTTTGCTTTCTTATCTGGATCGGTACAACATGTCCGAGGTACTTGACACTTGAAACTTTCAAAAACCATAGACATTCTCTCTATATGCTCTTCTTATATCTTGCTGAATACAATCAAGTCATCAATAAAAATAGGTCAGCTCTCCATGGCAATCCTCCATGAGATGTTCATAGGTGGCTGGCACGTTGGTCACGCCAAATGGCATCCAGATATATTCATAAAAACTGAGAGGTCCAACTGTAAAAACAGACTTGGCCTTGTCCTTTTCCCTAGTACAGACTTCGTGGTAGCCACTCTTCATATCAAGTTCGCTGAAATACTTTGCCCCTACCAAATTTATGAGCATTTCTTCTATTGTGGTAGAGCATATGCATCTTTGATGGTTCTCTGGTTAAGCTAACCATAGTCTACACACAAACAGAGACTCTTGTCCTTCTTCCTCACGAGCACTATGGGAGACGCAAAAGGAATATGGCTTCTCTGTAATATTACACTGCTCTCATTTAAGCATTATTAAAATTCCCAAAACTGTTCATTACATTCACAGGTATGTGGTGACAGGATATTCTATAATAGGTGCCCCAAATGATCCCTTATGAAAAGTATAAATTTTGTTTCATTTCTTTAACGTTTACTTAAATTGAAAAAAATGTTAAATTACAGAAAAACAACATTTGAGATTTTTGTCTGTTATCAATCTAATCAAATAACTATGTGGTTATCAATGTATAAGACATAGTATTTTGCAATACATTTATCTTTGTGAAGATGTAGAGAACTGTGCTTTGAGTTTGAAGTGCATTCCTGCAATATGTAATGAATTACAAATACAGCAGACAGAACATAAGGTAATTTCTGTGATGTAAACATTTCATTTCAGAACATAGAATATTTATGGAAGTAGCCTATGCCTATCAAGACAAGTATTCATTTGCAGTTACCACAGAAAAAGAAGCTGTTGCCAATCTCAAGTAAGTTACCAGTAGGCACAGTAACTCGCATTCAGGTTTTCTAACATAATGATCTGATTTGAGTTTCTAAGATAGAAACATATTCATTGTTATTGGAATGGAACAAAGAATGGTGATCCTTGAACTGAACTAGAAATCTTAAAACAACTTTCCTCACAATCCACTGTATAGACTTTCAGTTAATAGTTTATCTTGTATATACAACTCTACCTCCATCTAATAATATTTTACAATTTCTCTGTAATTCTCCAAAATGTCTTATGCGAAGAAGTGATCTGTCTCTAAACTGAGTTTATGTGCCCATCCAAACAACAAAATGCTCTTTCTGTGTCGATCCTCAATGACAAGGGAAACCTGATTGATAAATTAGACAGTTTATCTCGACCTTTACCTGGATTTAACCCTGGACTCTCAGGTTTCCAAGCAAGTGTCCTACTCACTGAGCTATTGAGTCTCCCCAAACTTGCCATAAGATAAAATAGAACCTAAGACCTTTCCTATTGTATAGCTTACTTAACATGTGTTTTTCGATTTAGATATTGGATTACCATCAAAATTTCTATTACATGTTGTTTTTACAGAGATTCTGAAGACATAACTGATTCTACATTAGCTATGTTTTGGGTATTACATTGTAAGGAGAAATCTGTTAAATCCAATGAGCAATGTATAGATGTCAAGTATAAAGGAAAGATGGATCTACCTTCATTAGCTAGATTTTTACGTGCATTGTCCCTGCCATCTCATGTAAGTTACTGCTTGTTTAATTTTAAGATAGATCACTCTCAGAAATTTCAGGAATTATCACAGTTCAAGATCACAAACAAGATAGATACAACATCCAGATTGTATTGGCATCAATGTTCATGTATAGTTCATCTTCTATGATAGTGATTAATATTAGCATTAAAATTTGAAGAGTACGTATACCATATAATGCAATTATATATAATGCTCACCCATATTATCCTCAATAAATAATGTGCAACCTGTCCAGAAATAAAAATAAGTTAGTTAGAATTATTCATCCAATAGAATCATATCGAAAATCAAAATATTTTCTATTGAGTTATTGCCCTTGTAGATTGAATTGAAGACAATAAGTGATGGTGATATACATTTAAAAGAAAAATTAGATGTGGTGTTTTTTCTGTATAATAAAGAAACTAAAATGGATGTCAAGGAAATGGTTAAAAAATTTAAGTATGATTTACATGGAATTGCTGGAATTCAATTAGTAGATAGGTAACTATGATTTTAGTTGCATTTCTACAAATAATTCAAAAGTATTCATTTTCACTCAATTTTCATGGAATCTAACATGTATATAATCATAATACAGTATGAAGATTAATATAGAATTGAGTTGAATACAAAGATTAGAAAAATATTCTGCAGGACAGAATAAAATTGCTATAGAATTGACTTTGCAGTATTCATTTTCTGGTACCCTACATTTGTTGTAAAGTCCAGTTTGCTTTACTTTCTTTTAAATTCAACATAGGTTTACATTAAAGGCTTTATTGAATGCTAATTTACCTAGAATATTGTAGTCCCATAATTAATTGACGTAATGTTTTTTTATTAGAACTATAATGCCACCAGAGATGAAAGACTTGTTGATTCATGTTCAAATACCTGGTATAGGAGTAATGTTATATAATCAGGTATTAATCCAAATATTTGAAATCAAATTATTTTTTTCTTCCAATGGTATTTTTGGAATATTTATATATTTTTTAGGTATTATTTGAATTTTGTACTTAAAAGTCCTTTATTTTGTATATCGGAAGTTTTATGGAAAATTCATGTATTATTAACCTTGAGATGATACGATGTCATTAAGAAAGCGGTGTTGCAATATTATTTTCGTTATTGGGATAACATTTTCTTGGTATAGCACAGATTCTAGAGCTGAAAATTGGCTGAGACCGAAACGGTTTTCGAACCAGCGATCTCAGAGTCCAGCACCTTATCGCCAGCAATACATGTCAACCCTCTAGACCACACAGCGAACGGACCCTTCTTGGTATAGCCCAGATTCTAGTGCTGAAAATTGGCTGAGACCTGAAAGGGTTTCGAACCAGCGATCTCAGAGTCAATTTTCAGCACTAGAATCTATGCTTTATAGATGACCCTTGAATATTGAATTGCAAATCGTGGGTAGTTTGAAGTTTTCAAATCTGAAAATCCGGTCAAAATCGAACTGAAAATAAACTTGCTAAAGCAAAAAAACCTGAAGTTCCTGTTCTCACTTCTGGTCAGAGATAGAACTTCCGGTTTTGTTTTATTTGATAATAGAAATCCTTCTAAGATCAACTGTAGATTTAGAATTTCTGTACATTTTACCAGTTTGTCTGCAAACTCATCCAAGAATCACAAAAAAATTAAATAAATAAATAATTCGAACGATTACAATACGTTTTCGCCAAATTCGAAATACGTAATTAACCCTTATTTAGAAATATTAGTACAGTACCTGAAATATTTTGTTACTCTGAGTTTCACACTGAGTGAACTTCTGACACAGGTTGAAATACATTAACAACTTGTATCAGATTCTGTTTCAATGTTTCTATACTCTATAGTGCGCTACTGATGAATTACGCATTATTTTAACAGTTTTATTATTTGTTTGTTTATATTACAGAATGAACCAGTATTTATGTCTCAACCTTGGTCAGAGCAAAACATCTATAATTTTCTGTCTGAAACATTGTTGAATAAGAAAGGAGAGTTTCAAGGTGATGAAGATGATGGTGTAAGAGAAAATGAAATAGTTCAAGCTAATAATGAGGATGCTGTTAGAGCTAATTATGATTTACCAACAGCATTTGAAGGTAAAGGCACCTTAACCATTTTTTTTTTTAAAATCTTTCTGTACTTGACCGGTTAAATTTAAGCTGCACCTACTTTGACTTAAAACCTGACTTGAATAGGTAAGCCATTTTATTTTGGCAGTCAAAAAGCCTCTTGCTACCACTAAACTGGATATTTAGTTGACTCACTATAGGTTAGTCACTTAGGACAGATTAGGACCATGGCAGAGGATTGGCATATATTATGAGGTAAATTCAATTTCTGTGGAAACTGCAAAATATATAATATAGCTGCTATTTAGATTCAATGCTGTGATCTTTATTATGAAAGTTGTTATATTTCAGTTGAAACTCAAGATGATAAGGTAGCCCATTCAGTACACCATACCTCTAAAATACCAATGTCTTTAGAACATGTTATAGTGTTAAAAGATGAAACAATCAAATCAACTATTAAAGATAGTAGTATATTACTTATTCTCTATTATTTACATTGTAAGTATAAAACAACATGGGCTGTGAATATTTAAGGCTATAACAAAGGCTTTTAGCTTTATAAATTATTCTTTTTTATAATAATTGCTTGCAACTACATTAGGAATACATCTGAAAACTAATCGTTACTTACTTAAATAAATTGAAGACATCAAATTTGTCTGTTGCTTGAGTTTATCATAAAAGCTTTCTTTTTTGCACACTTCATGAAGGTGCCAGTTCAATCAAGTGTTGAATAACCAGAAGGAAGAAAAATTCCAGTTTTCTAAATAATAAATAAGATTTTTATCTATTCTACCCTACTGTATAAAGTTGTTTTTTTTTTAATGTCGCAGGCTGATACATGATGTCCATCATGGCATGTTTTCAGTGGGTCATTTTAGACAGACAATTGGATATGTCTTACTTATATGGCTAAAAAAACATTTCTTTTATTATGTCTTTATTTCTTTGTTTTTGTTAAATTGTAGTTGATGCTAAAAGTATGGCAGTTCTACGTTTATTTGGTGAGTCTGCTGCATTATTAAAAGATGATAAGAGTCAGTTAGCTAGTATAAGTTGTTATGATTGGACAGATGTTTGTGGTAAACAGAATATTTCTCGCTATCCAACTATTAGATTATATCAAAATGGTAAATATGTGGATGACTATCGTGGTGCTTTTGAAATTCAGTCAGTGGTAAATACAGTCAAGTTGTGAGTAACATCTTTACATGTTCATAGTTTATTTCCAAATGTTGTTTTTATTGTTCATAATTTTGTTTTGGTAAACACTGGAAGTTCTCATTCATATTGAACACTTTGAGTTTCAATACTTTTTGTCAAGACCTTTATGAATTGTTTCCCATGTTAACTACTGCCATTTTGGATTTTCTAGTGTTTTGATAGTTATTTCATTGACTATTAAGTGGTGCAGGACAGAATTGTTTCAGCTTTTTAGATGTGAACAATTTATATTATGGTGCAAGACCGTATTATTATTATTATTATTATTATTATTATTATTATTATTCTAAGGTCTAACAATTTGCATTTGGTATAGGGAAGCTGATTTTATTTTTCAATATTTTCTTTCCATTATTTTTTTATTTTCTAAATGTTTTTTTCTAGATTACAAATAGACGGTCCAGTCAAACTAGGCACTAGTCAACAAGTAGGGGATTTCATTCAAGGGCAATTTCCAGAAAACATTAACCAGATAACCAATACCAGTGTTATAGGTGTATTTGATAAAGAGCATAAAACTGGTAGGGTATTTACAGTTTTAGTACAGCCTGTGATTTAAAGAATATATTTGTTAAAACTTTGCCTGGTCAGTAATTCAAAAATGATAGTAAATGTATTGGGTTTCTTTCACTTCAAAAATTATAAACCTGATACCAATTTCCCTACATAAATTTTTTTAATAAGTATGGTATTCCACAATGTTAAATTCAACACTTACAATAAATTCTTATAAGAGTTTCTGATTTAATATGAACTTTTTATTTAATTGGTCAGTCATTAATATTGATTTCAAATGTTGTTGTTGATTTACTAACCAGATTGTTACATTTCTAGAAAACTGCTGTCATTTAATTGTTAAACCATTGGTCCATCTGTTAGATTTTCACTATTAAATCTCAATAGTTTCGTTTCTAGACAAATTGAAAATTTACATGATTTATGAAATTTTGTTCTGGAGAAATGAAATAGTATTTTGTATATTTCAGAATTGAAAGCATTTAGAACAGTTGTAAAGGAATATCAGAGTTCACTGGTATTTGGTGTAACTGATAGTGAAGTAGCTAAAAGGTATTTATAAAAGATAAATAAAGGAATTTGATGAGATCATAATTCGATGTCTAGATATTAATGCTGCCAGTGGGGTGTATATTACCTTGCCTGGCAAGTTATTTTTAATTGTAAAAAGCATCAATCTGTTTAAAAGCAAAAATCAAATAAATGGAATTGTATGTCCTACTCTTAGTAGGAGCTTGACAACTCTTTTGTTGAAGAGCAGCATTAGCCAAAGGTGGAAGTATATATATTCAGATTATTTATTATATTTTTATTCACAGTATAGTTAAAGTGAAAGGACCAGCTATAATTATAATAAGACATAATGATCAGTATAAAAAAGATGATGGTCTAACTTCAGATTTTACTGTAGATAATATCAAATATTTTATACAGAGTAAAAAAATACCTACATTGGTAAGAGCTGTAGATATATCTTTCTTTCTTAGAACATATTTTTAAACATATTTTCCAAAGATTTAAATACAAATAGCAGTTTCTATGTCTATTTCACAAAAACCTAACAAGGAATGATTTAAGTGTTTCAGCTTTTTGATTTGACAGTAACTAAATCAGATGAATCCATGATTTTTTTTATAATATATTCTATTTTGTTGAATTTTCAGCCCGAATTAACACCTATGACTTTTCCTGAATTCTATCAACAACAGAAGCCATTAGTCATTTTATTTCTAGATGAAACTGTTAGTATTTATACTAAAGAAACTGTAGCAACTTTATCAAAATCTGGTCAATTTCCTCAAGTTATATTCTGTTGGATGGATATGTAAGTAAATATTTATCTTATTTTGTGAACCAGACGGCACAATTTACATGATGTTTTGTCATTTGGATCTAAATGAAAAGTTAATTCTTATGTCCTTTCAAAATTTTCATCAGATATCTAAATGGTCTGCCTAATCAGCAGAATTAAAATAAGATGTAAACCTCTTATCTAATATTTTTTCTTCACATTTCAGACACAGTAACCAGGGAACAGGGGAGACAATTTTAAAAGAATATCAAAATGAAGTTAAAGTTCCAGCATTATCACTAGTTAACAATAGGAAGGTGGGTATTAAATTTGTTATGCAGATCAAAACTGGAAATCCTCATAATAATGTTTGAAATAATGATAATAACTGAAATTTTATTTGAGGCATTATTATAGACATGACAAATTTCTAAACTTATATTCATTTAAATTATGTCCATTCATTGGCTTATTGTCAGAAAGCTAATGGCGTAAGAAGATTTACAAAGAGTTTTCTTTAGTGTACGAATAAGGTACAACCATTTGTCTTTTAAACCCAACACTTTGATTATGTATGATCGACGACTATATTTTCTTTGGGTTATGTTGTAGGGTGACGTTTTTAACTTCGCTGGTGAAGAGTTCACAGAAACAGCCATAACAAATTGGTTGAATGATGTTTCTAATCAAAATTTACAGCCTTCAAGTAAGTTAAGTCTAATAGGTCTTAATTTTGAAAGTTTACTGTATATCTGGATAGATTTATTAGCAATGAGCAAAGTTTTTAGAAAATGTTTTATGAGAGATAAATCATTGGCCTGTAGAAAAAAATATGTTTTTTTGATGCAGATCTGCCTAAGTATCCAATTTGAAGGTATTCATTAACTGAATTATATTTGTTTGAGAATGCTATGGTCTTTGCAATTAGATTTTCATATTTAATAATTTTATAGATGTTTTAAAAACTGGTGAGTGGAAACCAGCTGGTAGAAGCTATGATTTTCTTGCTATTATGGATTTTGAAAATGAACATGGAGGAAGATATCCTAATTTGACTATAGAATCACGTATGTATTTTGTATATTTTGACAAGTTTTGCAGGCATATCATTGACTATGTCTTTGAAAGTTTTCATTCTAAAATGCTTGCAAATCAAACTCTCATTATCAACATAAAGAAAGAAATTAAAAGATTAAATGCTGCTGCTTGCAAGGCACAGTTCTGTTTTACTTTGTCCTTGTATTTGTTTTTCATGTATTTTTAATGGTCCCATTTATATTTGAATTTCTTCCCTTAAATCTTAGTCACAGGGCTTGTTCAATTGTCTTGTTCAGGACATGTTCGGCACAGCATGCGATGGTATACTATAATATGGCTATCAACACCTGTGTCATTGCTGCTCTGTCATTACAACCCAATTAGATTTTACAAACAGGTCTGCCTTCAATGCAACATATGTCTTACATGTATAATACCATTTCCTTAAATGAACAGGTTCCAAAAGAATCATAGATTATTTACTGTTATTTTTTTGTGATATTAGGCTAAACAATTGTTCACGATGTCACCAAACTAGTAAATACATGTGGTATAAGATAAATGTATGAATAAATTTATAAATTGAATATATTTTTATTGTAGAAGAGGATCAAGAAACAGAAAATGATGATAAAATAGAAGATATGGAGGCAAGAGCTGAATTAATTGGTCTCGGTAATTCCAGATTATATAAAGAAAGAAAAACAGATGATCAAAAAGTAGCTCATATTCATAAAAAAGATGAATTATAATTTTTCCTAACTTAGACAGGATCAAGTAACTAGGCAACGTGGCATACATTTACTACAAATATTGTAACGGACAAATGTATTATGCTAGGAGGGAATCAGGGGAAAAACTTAGAAATCCTTTTCTATTGAATTGTTTGACCCTTCATTCAGAATTGCAAATATAGGTGACAGATATTTTGTCACTTGCCACTTCATGTTTCTCCAAATCATGTAGTGACAATCATATTTTAGTATTTCTTGGAATTTGGGCTTTATCTTAGTTAGGTTTACTGGAACTATTGGTCTATTAGTTCAGGTTAGGTGACCCCAGCATCCCAGTTTATATTATACTTTGATTATGATATGCTGGGTTCCATTAGCATTCCGATAGAACCATTGACCAAACATATTCATAAGGTACAACTGGGTTAAATTGCGAGAACAAATAAAGTGGGATTTTCACTTACGGTAATTTGCTCATCTTGAAGGAAAACAACTAAGCATAATATAAATAATATTGTTTTCTATTTAATTTGATTTCCAAAATATCAAGTCAGCTGTTAATAAATAAAATTTTCTGTCTGGATGTAGGTAGTACTTTGTTATATTTTGACCTATCATACCCTGGTGGTATCAACTTCATTATATTTGTTTTGGTAAGGTTTAGTGTTAGTTTTACTAGAATTATTTTTGATACAGTGGATCAATAATTAAGAACTAATTCAGGCTTATTTCAGATTGTTATATATAGTTAAAATATCTCTTGGATGTGAAATAGGGCAGCATCCATTGGCATCTTGCCGTAGCTTGATATTTTTCAGATCTGGAGACAAATTCTTTTGTTGCATTGGAATAGTGGACGTCTTCTGGGGTTTTGCTGGAATTCCACTTTGGGTTGCTAAATTTAGTTCTTAATTTTGGAGATCAGACTATTCATTTAAGAATAAAAAATGTCAATGATTATAAAATACCTAATAAGGCTTAGTATCTTAGAAAATTTACTGATATGCTTTTACTTGTGGGAAATATCTAAGGAAATGGATTGAAACTTTAGGCACAAAATAGTGTTGCTGAGAAATAAGACAAGTTTGTATTTATTCTCTTTTGTAGTTTATTTTTCATTGATCTGATTTTTTAATCTTGCCTTTTATTCACATACTTATTTGTAACAACTTAATTTCAAATTAAGAATTATATTCTCCCTCAACTGTAACTTTTTTATATTCTTCAGTTTAACGACCTGAATCACTTTTTTAGAAGCTGATGTCTGATAATTTGTAAAAAAAAATTCAAAATCAAATGGATATAATTTCCTAAAAATATATACAATACATATTGTTTTTTTTAAAGATATAATTATTTTTGATGAAATATTGTTTTGTTGTTTTATTTATTATTGTTTATTTTATGTGGTGGTTGCAATTATTAAAAAAAATAAATTAAAATTTTTTTCTTTAAGTTTTTATATTTGCTTCATCAAAAGAAAATTGTTGACCATTATCTGCATGGCTAGTATATTCTTTGGAGCCTTCCCTTTTCATTTTTTAAGACAAAGAATTCTTCTTCTACCCTTGACCTCTACCAATGAACTAATGTCCAAGTTGAAAAGTCTGATATATAAATAAAACCCTTCTTCAGTCATAAAAATATCTTTAATGAAAATTTAACAATATAATAAGAAATAAATAATTTTAAACAATAAAATAATTTGATCTTAACTCTTCACATTGTGACTTTATATATGGAGGGAATTTGATATAACTAAACTATTTCACATCTATGGACAACTATTTAAAAAATTGTCCTTCTTGCATTAATTGCATTACCTACTATATCTTAAATGATTGAATCAATTAATAATGTAAAATATCTGGGACCTTATTCTTATAAACCTTACTTAGTTGATTTTAGTGTTCCAGTCATCACTAAAATTAACATTAAAGTAAGGTTTTATTATCCAATCCGATTTGTATTTCTTAAAATCTGGATTTATCTTAAGTTTGCAAGAATAAGGCCCCTGCTTTCTCTCATTTTGGAATTCATTAAAAACATATTAAGTTAAATATTTCTATCTATCATGAGCAATAATAAAATGTGCACTGGCAGTTATTTTGTGATTCTCTTACATATACAACTACTTGTAATAAGATTACTATTGTCCTACTAGCTATGACTTTATCACAGGAGAAAACGAGATTTCAAAAATGACTAGAATTCTACCATATTATTCTTCTCACAACTTTTATCACACTAACGAGTTGGTTTTAGGAACTTCAACATAATCATTGGAATTAGTGTCAAATCCAAGCTCAAACAAGATCTCGTTATATTACAAAATTGTCACCAATTTCTGAATCTGAATTTGACCTGTTTGAGTGTCGTGAAATAACTAAATATTATCTTCACATTTATCAAAGATTCCATTTCTTTTAAAAATTTACAATAAGTATTTGCTATTAGTAGACTATTAATTAACTCTTCTAAAAACAAATCAAATTGATCAAGTAGATTCATGGAAGTAAATAGCATAATTTATGTTTTTGATAATGAAAATTTTCCATACTGCCATCTTGTAAAATTTATAGCACAGTTTTCGTGAATTAATGAGTGAAAAAATGCTTTAAAATGCTTTGTAACATTGACATTTGTCAAAAGTGATTAATGAGTGAAAAAATGCTTTAAAATGCTTTGTAACATTGACATTTGTCAAAAGTAAGGTGGGTGGGTCAAATGAAATGAGTTGACCAATCAAAACAATCCTTCATATTCTGAAATTGAAATCCCATGCCCATTTCTTAATCTGTTTTCATTGGAGGAGGGTATTGACAAATTTCAATTTTGCAAATCCTCTTGTGAAACTGCCACTCCAATAGTTTTGTACAGTTGACTGTGCTATTACCAAGACTATACATAGTTATAGCAAACTTGAGGCATCACCCATCAAAATTACATTATTAAAAAACAAAAACATCAAAGGAAATTTTGCCTTTGATGTTACAAAACAATTAAGGAGTACATTTGACATAACTTAAATAAGCAACATTGGAAACAAATAACAATAACAAAATAAACATAAATGTATATAACAAATCTAAAATCTTCCTTTCAAAGCTAATGGTGGAATGAAAATACAATTTGGAACAGCTGTAGACATTTTCTCCATGTCTGTCTTACAGATTCCTTGATCAACTAGCAGATCATGTTCTAAATCTTCTATACGTTTCTCTATATCTTTAATAGCAATACTTATATCTAATCCTGGACAATCACCTTGACCAACAAGAAAAGCAGGAGCTAAATGTTTGGGGGGACGGACTGACTTCTTACTCTGGTCTTTAAGAATAAATTGGGTCTGTTTGTTAGGTATATATTTATTTTGTCTTGATGACAATGACAGATTTGCCCTTTGTAAAGCTATCTCCATATTGATTGATGTCAAAAGATTGTCTAAATCTTGTTCGCTGATGTCTTCATGCTAAAAAAAATATAAAAATTAACACTGAAAACTCTTTCATATTCAACTGCATATTTGACATTTTGGTTTTAAAAAACTATTTTCTACAATCTACACCTCTTTATAGAACCAAAGCAGGGGAAATTACCATATGCTTTTATTCTGTTTCTGTAGAGAAGTTTGACCTTCCTTAAAGTTCTAATAACGAAACTTGTTTGGTACAGGGATATGATTTAACAGATAAGAGATCCCGAAATTCACTTGAGCTCCATTTTGTTCCATTTGAAAAAAAACTGGACTAATTTAACAAATGTTCCAAATATAGTGTCGAATGATGTCAAGGTATAAGACTGCATTCGTACAATACTGTCATTATGAAGGTGATAAGACAAATACTGTATTTAAAGTAAAATATTAAAATCATACCTTCCTGGTCCACAATGTTTCTAACTGATCTATAATATCTTCATACTGTAGAATAGTTTCAACTAGTTGTTTTCTAGTGGTAGATATTTCATAGTTAATATTAGATGGTATATCTAAATATACTGGTACAGTATTACAGTAGGTCACTGTATCTTCTGACTTCTCACTTACTTTTAACTCTAACACACTGTCCTATCAAAATGAATTTATGGTATACTTCTCATTTTATTATACACAACATTATCTTCAGGAGATTGAAAGTGACTCAGTGAGTTAGGGCCTCTAACTAAGAGGTCCATATGCTAAGCTGAAGGTAAATTGTTCAATCCCGTCAAAAGCCAAGATAAAATTTTAAGGACCCGTTTTTTCCCTGTGTTAAACAGGTTGGAGAGATAGTCAGCCATCCATCAGTCAGATGTGACAGGAAACTAAAGCTCTGCATACGAGAAAAGTAGGAATTGGAAAAAGAGAAGGATATAAAACTTGATTCATTTCATCAATGGACTATCGAGTGAATGAATGAATGAATGAAATAAGGAATAAATGAATTTACCATCCAAGACCAAAAAATATGTTCTTTCTCCTTCCATAGCAATAAATTCTGAAGTCTGGCATTATCTCTTTCTAGTAATTCCAACATCTAAAATAAACAAGACCATTGGTGGAGGTAAACTTTTTATATTCAGTATTTCTTAAGCATCAAGAACTTTTTACACCTAATCATCATATTTTCATGGTTGAGAGATCAGGGGTCATTGTTAAACTCTAGGAAGTCTGTCAGTTTATCACATGAATAAGTAAAATAATACCATTATAAGAGAGAACTATTATTTTGACTCACCTTTTTTAAATGGGTAGGGTATCTTAATAACCTGACTTCGAATGGAGTTAAATGATTTCTGTATGCTGCTAAAGATACACCATTTGTACACGCATGAATCTGAAAATGATCATACTAATAATAAAATGCTGTCAGCATACACAAACTTGGTATATTTTCTTATGGGAACAACTAGATATTTGTACAAGGCTCACTCTTTTGTCTACATTATCAGGATCTTGGAAAATCCCAAAAAAAATTTTGATGCTAACCCATATACTTGACTTAGTGGATCATAAATAACTATGCTATTATCTAAAATTACCTTGTGACTCAGATTAGCATCTTGTATCTGTAAAGCGTACATCCTTCTAAGATTTAACTGCAATTTGCCATTTAACATCAATAATTTCTGTATTTTTGCTTGCGGTTTGGTTTCTTCTATTGACTGGAGTAAAGCTGAATGTTTGTTATCACTGTTTGAACAGCTCTGAAATCAAAATATTTGTCATGACAATAAACAGGTATCAGCTTTAACTTGGTCAAAACCTGAACACAAAATATCTGCTAGCTTATAGAGTAAACAATAAAGTCCAGTAAATGTAAATTAATGAAAACCACCATAAAAAATAAAAGGATTAATCTAATTAAAATCAGATAACAAATTTGTTTCATCGTTACATGTATTTTATTTGGTTGATTTCTATTTAAATTTAAAGAGTTTTATACCAAGGTCATGTGAAGCTATTAATATAAGACAATCATGCACCACTTTCTCCAATCAAAATTACTTTTACAAGCAATTATATGCAGTCTCATAACCTCATAGCTCATGTCTCTATAATTTGGGTTCCACTATTCCACAACTCACACTCAATATTTAGCAATAGATTCTGCAAGACATGATGTGGTTGGTTGAAATGAACGTCAACAGTAGGATACTTTGGTATAATTTACAATGGAGATCTATAAAAACTGATAACTAAACGAAATTTTAATCTAATTTTATTTAGATTGGACCATGTTAATATAATCTATCACTGTACCTCATAAAAAATATTTGTGTCATCATCAAGTGGTGAGATACATTTCTGCATAAATTTCTCCAGAATATTTTGTTGACACATTAACCATCCTAACGCTAGGAGTAGCTCTCTACTACCAGTATTACCATGATTAGACAAACAGGCAAAATCAGGCAATAAATAACCTAAATGTTGTAATTCCTGCTTCACATAAACACATTTTTCTTCTACAAAATAAACAAGTCCACAATTTATTTCCTTATTCCTTTTGAATGTTAATAAATTCACAATTATGAAAATAAAAATATGATTTACTTGCCTTTTTCTTAAAAATGCCTTAAACATAAATATCCATCACCAAATATAGATTTTTTTGTTTTACGACAGCACAAAGATAACTTAAAAAGAAAAGTCTTAGTGGCAAGATTATCAATTGAAAAAGACTTTTGGAGTAAAAGGAGACAATTAAGCTAGATTTTTTTAGAAATAGGAGAAGGATGTAGGATTGATTTATATAGACTTGTAGGGCCTACCTAGACTTAGTTCAGATTCAGCTTTTATTGTCGCTTCATCAATCTCACCATATTTACAAAAATATATCAACTCAAATAATAACTTCCATAAAACAGGCACCTAAAAAATTAATACAGTTTATACAGGATTAGTAAATCTACAAGTTACTATTCTACTACTAACTGTCAAAATGAAAAACAATCTCAGTGTCAGTACTGGCTGAATCTCAGTGTCAGTAAAAACTATCTCAGTGTCAGTAAAACAATCTCAGTGTCAGTAAAATCAATCTCAGTGTCAGTACTGGTTGAATCTTAGTGTCAGTAAAAACAATCTCAGTGATCTCAGTGTCCCTACTAGCTGAATCCGAGTGTCAGTAAAAACAATCTGAGTGTCAGTCCTGGCTGAATCTGAGTGTCAGTAAAAACAATCTCAGTGTCAGTACTGGCTGAATCTGAGTGTCAGTAAAAACAATCTCAGGGTCAGTAGGCCTACTGGCTGAATCTGAGTGTCAGTAAAAACAATCTCAGTGTCAGTACTGGCTGAATCTGAGTGTCAGTGTAGAGTAGTAAAAACAATCTCAGTGTAACTGTAAGTAATGAGTAAAAACAATCTCAGTATCACTAAAAACAATCTTAGACAATGGCAGCAGGCCATTACTTGTGATGAATGCAGAAAATGCTGTCACAGGAAATGTAATACAGGTATGTTAATTTATGTTATTTAGTACTCAATTTCTATAAATATTAAAACAGAAAAAATCTCTTCACATAAATTTGCAAAAATAATCATTTACTTTGTAGGAATATCTTTCAAAGATTACATGGATGTCAGAAGGGAAAAGACTGAAATTAAGTGGATTATGTGGAGCAATTAATTAATCTTTTAATTAACCAATTTCAATGACACACATTGTTATCAGTCTTAATAAATTGAATGATTGGCAGTGATTAAATCATTCATTGTTTGTTTAAGGTGTTGAAGGAAATCACAAGTCTTTTGAAAGATAGGCCTACTAGCTGAATCCGAGTGTCAGTAAAAACAATCTGAGTGTCAGTCCTGGCTGAATCTGAGTGTCAGTAAAAACAATCTCAGTGTCAGTGCTGGCTGAATCTGAGTGTCAGTAAAAACAATCTCAGGGTCAGTAGGCCTACTGGCTGAATCTGAGTGTCAGTAAAAACAATCTGAGTGTCAGTACTGGCTGAATCTGAGTGTCAGTGTAGAGTAGTAAAAACAATCTCAGTGTAACTCTAAGTAATGAGTAAAAACAATCTCAGTATCACTAAAAACAATCTTAGACAATGGCAGCAGGCCATTACTTGTGATGAATGCAGAAAATGCTGTCACAGGAAATGTAATACAGGTATGTTAATTTATGTTATTTAGTACTCAATTTCTATAAATATTAAAACAGAAAAAATCTCTTCACATAAATTTGCAAAAATAATCATTTACTTTGTAGGAATATCTTTCAAAGATTACATGGATGTCAGAAGGGAAAAGACTGAAATTAAGTGGATTATGTGGAGCAATTAATTAATCTTTTAATTAACCAATTTCAATGACACACATTGTTATCAGTCTTAATAAATTGAATGATTGGCAGTGATTAAATCATTCATTGTTTGTTTAAGGTGTTGAAGGAAATCACGAGTCTTTTGAAAGATAATCTTCAATTTGGCGAAAAGTAAGTACAAGCTGTATGCCTGCATGGCACTCCCATTTTTACTGGCAGAGAAAACCAATACAGAACCCCTTAAACAACTTGTTCACTATCCACAATTAGTTTGACACCCTTAGTGTGAAGACCTAATTAGCAGCTCTCTACCTTCCTGGGATTGAAGAAATTGGATTAGCGGATTACTGTCAAGTATCACTCAATTATCATTCAATTAACTCCTGACACCTGCCACTTAATTACTGTGAGTTCGTTCCTTTATTACTTTTCTTTCATCTAACCTTTGGGCGGCCGATAATTACTTGGCGGAGTAATTTAAGCTGTCCTACCCGAAAAGCTTTCACAGGTTTCGTTTCGTTGTTCTCTCTCTTTCTCATTTTTCTATCACCTTTTTGTTTCAAATTCTGTTGTGGTTATAATGGCACAATCCACCAATGTTAGCTATGCCGATATGGCCAGCCGGCCTGCTGCTACTACACCTGTCAAGGTTAGTCAGCCGGAATGGACCAATGTCGTCATAGCGAAACCTTGTGGGGGCAAATCTTTTCGCAACACGAAACTGAGGGCAGTTGGGGACTTTATCCGGAAAGAGTGGAAAGTCACTTCTCTTCCGGAGGTCAAAGTCCTCGCCAATGGTAACGTGAGGCTAAATTTTGAGCACCTGGCAGATGCGGTCTACGCTACCAATCAGACCGCTCTGTGTGGATTGAAGGTGGACTCGGCCTTGTCCACCTTCAACCAAACCGAACGGGTCGTCAATTATGGCGTCCCAACAGAATACACCGAGGGTGAGTTGCTGGAGGAACTTAAACTCCACGGCCACGCTGTAGAGGGACTTTACCTCTACAAACCTCGGGAGGGCAAGTCCGTCAGGACTGTCCAACTAACCTTTGCCAAAGGGAAGGTACCTAATAGTCCTCTTCCCCTTTTATATTGCAGGTACCAGCTCCACCCCTACATCCCTAAAGTCAGAAGATGTCAGAAATGCCAGAAGTTGGGTCATCTGGAGAAGTTTTGTCGTAGCAAGGTTTGCTGCGAAAAATGTGGAGAAGGGCACGCTACTAAGTTGTGCAAATCTAAGAAGGTCAGATGTGTGAATTGTCGGAGTGATAATCACTCCAGCAACTCCGCACAGTGTCCGTCATTCTTGTCTCGTCGTGCGGAGATCCGCATTCAACATACCTACAAGGTATCACCCCAGGAGGCGCGCCAACATGTCTCGGCCAACACGGTGCCTACTGCTCCAAAGCCCGTGGTTGAACGTCCAAAACCCACCCCTCCCCAAACTCCGAATTTCATTCCGGAATTCGGAGACTCTAATACATTTGTCAGTTTCTGTTCCAGGTTAGTGTCGGTGACCATTACAGCCTGCAAACACACTGGAGACCTCAACCCCCAGCACATAGTAGATGCAGTGGCAGCAGTGTGCAAAGAATTCGTACCAAATCTCAAACCAACGAAGGAAAGCGACGACCAAACGAAGAGGAAGAGATCCAGCACGGATGCTCCGAAAATTGACGAGGAGGGCAAATTGGTGGGGACGCCTTGCAAAATGAAAGCGCTCTCCACTAATGGCCAGTCTCGCCAGTCTAGGAGTGCCGTTAAAACCCCTAGGTCCAGACCCGTCATTGAGCGTTCCAGAAGCGTTTCGCTAGCTAAACCACTGTCCAGTGGGTCTAGAAGCACTTCGCTTACCAGAACATTGCACACTCCCTCAGTGACGGACATGGATATGGAGGTTTTCATGACACCCCAAACCCCCTGTTAAACTTATTTTTTCATAAAGTCACTAATCTTTTTCATTCAATTTCAGGTTTATACAGCTCAACATAAATGGATTGACAGCTTGCTCACGCAAGTCTGAACTAGAGAAGATACTACAGGAGAAGCAGTATGATGCCGTCTTCCTACAAGAGTCAAAGATTGGTTCAAAGAATAAAGACCCCGTCATAAGTGGTTATACTCTCATCAGACAGGACAGACCCAATGCTCTCAACCATCGAAGTGGTGGGGGTCTGGCCATCTACGTCAAGAATGGTGTAACATACTATGAAGTAACTCTGAAAACCATCGCTCCTCTGGAGGCTCAGGCGGTATCCTTTACCGACAAGTCAAAGGTTTTTTCTATCCTTAATATTTATCGACCTGCACTCAACGGCAGCCCTCAACGACTCAGTGAATATCAGTATGTTTACGATCAGTTGCCCGGGACCGACAATATTGTGCTTGGTGACTTCAACGCCAAACACATATTGTGGGGCTCGCCGACAACTGACACTAGTTGTAAACAAGTTGCTGAGTTCATTGAAGCCAATGACCTGGTCTGTTTAAATGATGGTAGTATTACTTATGTTGGTACTCTAGCTCCTATTGGTTCGCATCTGGATCTCACTCTAGTAAGCAGTCGGTTAGCTAAAGACTGCACATGGGCAACAACCAGTGAAAGCCTTGGAAGTGACCACGTTATTATCGAGACTACACTATCTTGTAACATTATGAAAGAAAAAATCAAATGTCAAGGTAGATGGAGGCTGGGTAAGGCAAACTGGGACTTTTACAAGCGCCACTTCACACATTCTAGGCTTGATCTAGCCAAGGATGAGGATGTAAACGGTTTCTCTGGGAAGATAACACAGCTTATCACTGATGCTGCTATGAACGCCATTCCCCGGACTAAGGATGGCATTGTACGTACGTCACCGAAGTCGTGGTGGTCCGACGACCTCCAGGCCGCCGTAGACGCCAGAAAGAAAGCTCTACGTCGACACCAGAGGAAGTTGAACCGTGATACCAAGGCAGATTATTTGGAGGTCAAGGCTACTACAGCTGCTTTGTTACGTGATTCAAAAACAAAGCACTGGCAGGAGTTCTGCAACTCATTAAATGAGAGGACCAAATTAGGATCTGTCTGGGGTAAAATTGGCTCTATGCTCGGTAAAAAATCTAAATCTTCCATTCCATTTTTATCTTACAGGGACACCACAGAATACAGCAACGAAGGGAAAGCCAATTTGTTAGCCAAGTGTTATGCTAACGGCAGTTCTGATACCAACCACACCAAAGAATTCCTGAAGAACAAGAAGGCCTTCTACACCAACCAGACTCCAATCCACCACCAACCAATAGGGAAAATGAACGGGACATTAATGCTCCGTTCACCCTCGACGAGCTGAAGAACGCACTGAGTACTAAGAAGGACAGCGCCGCTGGTGAAGACAACATCAAGTACAGCATGTTAAAGGAGTTACCAATGGAAGCATCTACAGTTCTACTGGAATTATTCAACACATCATGGTATAATGGTACAATTCCGGAAAGTTGGAAAACAGCAATGGTCATTCCTCTACCAAAACCGCAAAAGGACAAACATCAATGCAGTTCATACAGGCCTATTTCTCTGACCTCGACTCTATGTAAAACATTTGAGACGATGGTCAACAATAGACTTCGATACCACTGTGAACTAAATGGTCTCATCGATCCTAACCAAAGCAGGGTACAGAGAGAAACGGTCAACAATAGATCAAATCGTTCGACTTCAACATGACATTGCTGCCCACCTCGGAAAGAAGAACTACTTCAGTGCAGTATTTCTGGATTTATCCAAAGCCTTCGATTTAGTATGGGTCGATGGTCTACTTTTCAAACTTAGCAATCTTGGCATCAAGGGGCGTATGTTCCGGTGGATCCAGGACTTTCTAAAGGATCGCCAGATACAAGTCAACGTCGCCAATTCCATCAGTGAGAAGCACTCACTGGAGAATGGAACCCCCCAAGGATCTGTTATCAGCCCTACCTTATTCAGCATCATGATCAACGATCTCTCTCGGGACTATGTGCATAGTAAGGACCGATCAGTTAGCACGGCCTTATATGCAGATGATAGTTCCTTGTGGACAGGTCACAATAACCTCAACACTGTGAAAAGTCGCATGCAAACTGCTTTGAACCAAGTTGCCAAATGGGCAAACGACTGGGGCTTCATTATTTCGGAAGCTAAAACCGTCGGGATGCTCTGCAGCAGGCGCACGGATCACAACGGTATTGACCTAAGATTGAATGGTGTGAAAATTAGGCAAGAGAAAACAGTAAAGTTCCTTGGCATGTACTTTGACCATAAGCTTAGTTGGAATAGCCACATCGACTATATCTGTAATCGTACAACAAAAATCTTAAATGTTATGCGTTATGTTTCAGGTACCACATGGGGAGCAGACAGAGAAGCGTTAATGATGATGTACAGGTCACTGATTCGCTCAGTTATAGATTATGGTTGCATCGTCTATGGTACAGCCTGTAATACTACACTGAAGAAACTGGACGTTCTACAGATGAAAGCTATACGTATTGCCACCAGGGCAGCAATCGGTACAAAGAATGAGGCACTGCTTCAGGAGGTGGGAGAGAAACCCCTTTCTCTTCGGAGGGAGGAACTCTCTCTCAGATTCTGGGGTAAACTTCAGTATTTGTCCGAAAGCTGTCCACGATTCACTCGTGTCGGAAAGAACCAGATAAATCGGAGTATCTCCTATGGTCAAGCAACTACTGATCTCTTGAGAGAGCACCAACTCGATCAAGTTAGCATCAGCCAACGACACCTATCAGATACTCCTTTTTGGAAGGTTACCAACCCGATAGTCAACACCGAGCTGACCCAGTCCACCAACAAGCACGTGAACCCAGTGGCAGCAAGAGCGCAAGCTCTTGACCTCATCGACTCCAAGTTCGCCGACCATTTGAAGATCTATACTGATGGCTCCAAGAGTAGCACAGCTACTGGTTACGGTTTGTGTATTCCGGAGAAAGGCATCAGACTTGCCAAACGGATACCCCCACACTGCTCAGTGTTCACTGCAGAACTACTAGCTATCAGGGACGCCATAGCATGGCTATCCCTCAACTATACGGAACCTGCCGTAATCCTGTCTGACTCACTAAGTAGCCTTCAGTCTATTTCTAACAATTTTTCTAATTGTAGGTCAGAAGTTTTAACGAACATCCGAAGTATGATTCACGACTACCAAACCAACAACAACCACCAGATCGAACTATCATGGATCCCGTCGCACGTCTTCATCCCTGGAAACGAACAAGCTGACCGTGTTGCCAAGGACAGTTTGGGTCTGGAGAACATCGAGCCTGTAAAATTCTCGTATGAAGAATTTTGCAGTCTCGTGTCCTCTAAGATCAACCAGAAATGGGGTTAAGGAACCTCAACACCGATAGATACCAGATCGATCCGAAGATACCAAACCAAACCAAAATTAACCATCCTTCTGTAGCCATCTGCAAACTGGTAACCAGACTACGCACCAACCATGTCATGCGAGACCATCAGTTCAATGCCATTAAATGCCGATGCGGACACGTTACCACCAGGACGCATCTTCTCATTCAATGCACCGAATTGAAACCATCTCGTAAGACATTGACGGACTACCTGGAAACCAACGGCATACCAATCACCATACAGAATATTTTGGCTCCACCCACGGACCACTGGTACAAAATAATGGAACTCATCTACCAATTTATTACCACATCTGTTTTAAACAGATAACCTAAGTTTCTTTTAAAATTTATATAATCAATTTTCAAAACAAGTTTCATAGCAGAAACAAAAGAGAACATCTTATTTTTTTTTTTTTTTTTTTTTTTTCTCTTCTTCTCTCCTTTCTCACGTCTCCTTTTCTTCTTTCTTTTAGGTCTTCAACTCTTCCAAGCACAGACAGATAATCAAACCAAACCAAACCAAACCAAACCAAACCAACAACCACCAACAACAACCACCATGATCATAACGAGCTTTTTGGGAAGAATGTAGAAGACTGAATCACTCACGCCACACTATCCAGGGCCGAGTTTCACCGCCATGACATTCGTTCCGACCAGATCGTACGATTTCTCAAACCACCACCAAACCAACAGTTTTCTAAATCATCCAATTGATTCTAAATCCACTACCAACGACCACCAAAGTGCAACTACCTAGTTTGCGATATCAGCAATTGCTGGAAGCGAACGTTAACTCGCCATTTACCTACCTACCTTGTTCACTATCTTTCTTATCTTCAACATGGATTGAAGCACCAACATATTCAGTAACCAATATCAGCATTTACAATGCCTCTTTTGAGATGTGAAAGGGGCCCAGGCTTCATTTTTAGGGGTCGTTTTGGGCCTTTGTTACATTTAAACAGTCCTCAGAAATATTCAAGCTCTGAGAAAATCGCAAAATACCTTGAAATATTCCTCAAACAAAAAATTTCACTTTTCATTTTTTTTCTGTGCTGTACGCCGCTGGTCTCCAGTCAGTCTGAAAATTGTGTGTCCTGTTGACAAAGTCTACAATTGAAAAATGCGTTGTAGTCTGTTTATATCGATGACCGCTATTGCACGACGGGAAGGATAACTCTTTGATTATCAAGACGAACCGTTTTCCAATATGGCGGAACGTTCGTAATTTCTTAAGTCATTGTGATTTTTCAAACACAGATAATTATGGATACACATGGATTTGAAGGCTCAAATTTCATAGGTAAGCTCTGTAGACTATTTCTGATTAGCTAACCAAAAGATTTCATGTGTTTGAAGCTGTTGGATGATTGTCCGAAACAAATAAAGCCTGGTCCACTTGAAGGGGACTGGGTTGATACCCAGACTCAGTAGAAGATGCAAGCCTTACAAGAAGACACTGTGGTGTTTAATACTATAAACAAGAAATTGATGGATTTATGGTCAAAGTATGAAAAAAAAAAAATTTCTACATCACAATTGTAAAAAGGAACTAGATCTAGTCAATGTTATGCAGGAAAATAAATATCCTTAGTGAAAATAGGAAGGACATGTATATGTATTATTGTATTCTTATTGTTATTAATGAAAATAAAATATATATTTAATTTAAATTATCCTTGTTAATTAAGCATACATAATATATATGGGGGAGGAAACCACTGGGGGGAAATCACTAGGGTGCAACTCACGAGGGTGGAACTTGTAAAAGGGGGAAACCACTGCATCCCGGTTTTTCGGGCTAATAAAAAGAAAATAGATTCTACTTACGGCTTCATTTTTATTGAATTTGGCCTGTCGGAATATTTCAGCTGATATCTCACTGGTTCCATTTTCAATAAATATCTGCGATAACAACTGTATTGTGTCACGAACACTATTCATAGTGATAAAGAATATGTTAACATTACTCCCATTACTCCATTTCCATGAGAAGAAAATATGTTTACACCAGATCTGATGTTCAACACTATTCAGTATTAGTGTAAGGATCAAAATATAAAAAAAATAAAACAACAGTAATATCGAGATCAGATAAGGATTGATTTTATTAGAAAACCATAAACGGAGAGTTGATCGTGCGAAGTAATTATTCTTACTTCCATATAGAAATAATTTGATTTGCGATATAGTGCATCACATGTAAACAAAACAGGGTTTGTCTAATTCCCTTAATGTACCCAAAGTGACAATATCCACCTTCAATCAATTAACTGTATGGGGCAATGGTTCACTTTATCCAACTTTGTATGAGGATATGGATTTTGACATTTTAACAACAATTTCTTACAAGAAGGGTTGCCATTCTCATACAGCATTAATGTGTGTGGGTATATTTATATTCAATTTCATGAAGGCTGATGGCTGAGGGTCAACAGCTTCTCGACACCCTCTTCCCCCTCACCCCATTTCACATTTCTTAATTTAGTACATAAAGAAAGAATTGCCTGGGTCAATCACCCTCCATTCAGGGCCATTTTTCATTTTCTCCACCTGTTTCCAATTCATTTGACAGTTCACCACAGTACTTTAGAGATTTGCAACTACTTTTTACACAAGACAGGTCATTTAGAAATCCTCAACAGTGATCTCATCCATTTTCATATAGAGCATGGACTGTACAAAAGCATGTTAATTTTTATCTGATGCCATGTGTCATATTAAAAGAGGACAAAGAGCAAGTACAATATAATGCTCTAGTATAGTACAACATAGTACTCTAAAAGGACAATTGAAATAAAATGAACAAGGGTTTCTCTTCTTAACATCCAACACGAAGGTGAAAACTGCACTGTTCACTGAAATGTAGTACATAACTAATCAATTTGAAAAGTAATATCATTTTTTTTATCAAAATATCTGTCCACAGTTTCTACTGACAAAATGAATCTTTACTCCATTTTAAACTCTAAGATCTTGGATAGAGATTTCCTCAGCTCCTTTACTTTTGACAGGTTTAATAACACCTGGGCATGCAGGCAGATGATAGAATTAAAATCAAAGTAGATATTTTTTTTATTTTAGTAAAATGATATAAGTATATAATTTAAATATAATACCTCATACAATGATTCTAAATAACATAAAAATTAGAAATATATATAAACTAAACTATATTAATAATTAATGAAATGGTGATATACCTTAATGTTATATATTAACGTATTAAGTGACATAGTGCTTAGTCTATCATAGAAGTTGTCGTGCCATGCAGTCCCTTTTCATCTCTGTCAACGACTCAAAAAGTAGCCCCATAAAAGGTGATCATGTTGTGATTTGGTTTAATTGGACTCATCAATGACACCATTGTTCTTATGTCTTCATTTTATGTTTATATTCTCTGGGATCTAGAATCTTAGAAGCAGAATGTAGACTGAATAGATTGTAAAAAGAGTGAGGCACTGACTGAGATGTAGTCTGACTGTAAGGAACAACAACTCTGTAGGAAAGAATGATTAATAATATAAATGCTTATAAAATACAGCTTAAACATAATTCCATCATTGAAGATCTGACACAGTTCTATCATGATTTATGTTCATTGTAACCTGAATAAACACTTATTAAAGAGATAGTTAACAGATAAAGGGATAAATTATTATATAGTCTTATGATTCAAATATGAATATATTATTATCAAATGTAATCTATAGTATATTTAATTTTCATATACTCTTTTTTTCAGTGAGTTTTCTTACTGATATGATCCAAACATTGATAAATTATCCAGTAACAAATCAGCCATAATGATGATAATGTAATTACAGCTAAATATAATGTTCATGTTTTGAATAAAAAAATTCACACAATTTTTATTTCTTGAAATTAAAAAAATAAAAAAAAATTTTGTAAGGCAGACATATAAGTAATCAATCATCATAATAATCATCTTCATCTTCATCAGGATAATCATCATTATCATCAACACCAAAAATATCATGCCTAAAATTAAACAAAATACAATATAGGTTAAAATTAGTCTGGCTTAAAAATAACAAAATTTACATGATAATACTTTATCTCATTGAACATAAGTCTAACTGGACTAAGCAAAGTCATTTTAAAGCCTTGTGCAATGCAATTCTTTCTTTGTGCATGGATGAAAATTATTAAATTTATGATTCACAGTCAACATTTTTCAAAGTTACAAAACAATATGATATCACTAGACTCTGAGCAATTTAAATATAACTGGACCACAGCCTGTTAAGCAATATAAGTTCAAATATTCTTACCCTGTTATGGCTCCTCCACTTTTCACTGAAACAAAAAAAATAATTTATAACAGTCAAATTTGTTCTACACCTTGAAGCCTTGTAGATCTGCCTTCAATCATATGTAGGGAGCTGCATTGGCTCAACTAGTTAGATGCTTGCTTGCTAATCTGAAGGCACAAGGTTCAATTCCAACAAGCCCAGTTGCCTTTTGTCAGTGATGCAGGTCTGTAGTTCAGCTCAGACAATAAACTGGGGCCCCATATGCTACAGGCTGTGCATATTAAAGATCCCTTGACAGTTGGAATTCCCCAAAGGAGGAGGCTAATGCCGCTCTTCGAGGGAAACTTTCCTCATTGCATACTGCATGGCATTGCCTGTCTTCATTAGCCCTTTAGATGCAGAAGAAAAAAGTAAAATTTATTTCAATCTTATGTATCACTTCTCAGAAAGAAGATATACTTCCGGTTTATATAAAATTTAATGATCAAAATATTGATATAATACAAGACAAAAGAGTATAATGAAATTACATCTATATTGTCAAGCCAAAATCGAATTCTGACATTGGTTCATCTTGTGAACTTATAAAAGTAAATACTTACTATCATTAACCAGTTGTTGAGGATCATATTTTAGTTCTATACCTGCCAATTCAGGATGATCATTTATATATTGTTGTCTAGCATTTTCAGCAGCCAACTCCATTTCTTTCTGATGTAGAGCATTCACATCATTATCATTGGAACATCTACAGATATATAGCTAGAATTACTATATAAAATTACTTGACATGATGGCAATATTCAACTCTATATTAATTATTCATAAAGAGATGCATGAAAACATTCTTTTCAATACTTTTGCTTCCAAGATGAGTAATAGCTATCCGTTTACAATGAGAAGTTCAATTTGATATCATGTACATAAAATATACAAATGGGTTTAAAGGCACAAAGGACACTAAATAAATTTTTATGGAGAATTTTTTCAACCAAGCATGTAAATTTAAACTTCAAGCATATTTTTATGTCCAATCACATAGCTGGTCACAGGTGTAAATTTTTGAGAGTATTAAGGAAATTTCAGAATTTTCACTTTTGTAAATGGTACAGAAAGGCAGAGGCAGTTCAATAAATAAATCAATGAATACCTACCCTCCATTGGCATTAAAATGATCATAATCAATATTAGGTTCTCTGCACACATAACACATGGTAGTTCCACATGTACATGTCATTTTATTACAGCCAAAATCTTTAAAAAATCTTTTTTTACACGTGGTACAGGTTCTCAACATGGATTCTGATATTTTATTCTCAATGAAAGTTCTCATATCAGTTTCAGTTTTCTTTTCCACTTCATTACATTTTAATGGCACATGATTTGGCTCTCGACAGAATCTGAAATTGACAGAGTTTAGTGATAGGACATCTTGGAAAATACTTCATTATTGAATAGTGCTCAAATCGTCTTCATTACAATTTAGTTACTGATACCGACAAATTTAATCAGTCCAGCTGTATCATTCATCCATTGACTAATGTAGTTGGGCAATACAATGCAATATGGCATGAACATGGGAAAAACATTCAATAACTTCAATTCAAATTATTGAAGGTTTTGTAGTCTGCGTATTATTTCTAAAGTGAGAAAATAATTATACAAAAACTCATGTTACAGATGAAAAACAACTGGAGGCATTTCTCACCTGCATGTCTCTTTTAGACAATCTGGATTTAAACATTTAAATACTTTATCAGAAGGATCCGGCATGACAGTAGCAAAACTACAATATGGACAGGATACCAAGTCTGGAATGTCAGCTAATCTTAATTCTTCTTCTTGAAGTTTGCGTAAAATATTGGAAAATAGATTTGGTGATACAATGTTTTGTAAAACAGAAAGAGGAATTTCATGTTCACAAGTTCCAGTCAAACATGGGAACTTGACTTTAGCATCACCAATGGCTGCCTCTGTTGATCGACGAATACATTCTTTACAAAATAAATGTCCGTCTGCACAAGTTGCCATATCCTCAAAAAGTACTTCATCATCAAAACAACAACCACACTCATAAAGTTCACCTTTCTTCCTTGCTTCATCAACTCTTTGCTTCTTTTCATTTTCTATCTCTTTTAATTTCACTGTAGAAAACATCAACATGTAATTCATAGCTTTATGACAACAAAAATTGATTGGGTGTCATTTTTTTACTTATTTATCATTTAAAGATGCTGTATTTTGTATTTAATCAAGATAGGAAATTATAACAATTTAAATTAATTTAAAAGTTAAATTACACATTGAGCTATCTCAGTGAAAAGTGCTGTCCAGGTTTTCATTTCCAATCTTAAAGAAAGTCACATAAATCTTACTTTTTATTGCCAGTTCATTTCTTGAATAAAGCAGTTCCTGAAAGAAAAACTCATCAGGAACTTCTGGGAATACAATTTCAGTTGTTCTATTTACTGTTCTTAATTTCTTTGATCTTCTACCTCTTGCTGAAATTAATAAATATAAACAAATTAATATTAAGGTGCTTACCATCTTGACATCATCTTGGTTTGGTAATAAAGACTTACACATTTGTAATGTACGGTACCCAAAACTTGACTCCTTAAGCTACTAAGAAAAAAAGGTCAAATATTATGAAAAAGGCTTTAATGTCACCCCTATCAGCTGGTAAAGCATAGGCCTATGCACATTTAAAGAAGAATATTTATATTTTAGACATACCTGCTATATTATTAAGCTCATTATCTATTTCTCTTATAGACTTTATATAATAATGATTATTTCTTTCTAAAACCTCTTTCACATAACCGTCTTTTAACTGTGGATAGTCATTTTTGATTTGAATTAACACATGATCCTTATAACTAGCACTCATAGCCTTATCATTATTTTCAAAGTATGTTACAGGATCAGGAAATTTTCGAAGGAAGTCATTCATTTCAAATTTCATATTTTTAATTTTCATCTTATTTGTTATTTTTTGTTGTGTATCCAACACATCTTTTAGTTTAGGATAATTTCTACTTTCAAACATCCTTCCTGCTAAATTATTCATTCTGTCTTGATCTGCTGCACTGGCTTCAAGTTGCTCGAAAATATAGTTTGGATCACAATCTGGGAAAATTTCACACAGACTTTCAAATTCACCATGACTTCTATTGGATGTTAGAGAATTTGGCTTTCGCCCATCAGTCACATCCTGACTATCAGCATTATTTCCTAATAATTCTTCTATCACAATTTGAATTCTATCCTTTTTATTATGATGGGCTTCCACGTAAGCGTATATTTCATTTCGATCCTTTTCTGGAAACATTTTGGAAATGACACGCATATCCTGATAAATTGGATCGTTTTTAGTCAAAGGGTTGTCAGGATCAGATTCTACACGATTAAGTGCAGTTTTTGAATCAGTTGTTTGACCATTTGAACACTTGTTTTCTAAAATCTTGACAATTTTTTGGAGTCTATCAGAAGACGAAGAATGTTCCTCTAATAAAGCATATATTTCATCAGGTGAGATGGTTGGAAATTTACTAGCTACAGTATTTACTTCATCAAATATAGATTTCTGTTCTGTTTTACTCTGGCTTGCATCTGCTTCCTGTAAAGAAACCAATAATTGACGTATCACAATTTCAACACGATTTTTCTTTCTCTCATTTAAACGTAACAGTGTCAAAACATCAGATTCATTAACTGCTTCAGTTGATTTGCTTTGAATTTGACTAAGAACAGTTTTAACATCATGGTATATGTCATCAGATGTGGTAGAGTCAGGTTCATCCAGTAATTCAGCAGTAACTACATCCAATCTATTAGGATTGGACCGTTTTTCTGCTAGTTTATCATAAATTTGATCAATATTTTTACCACTGATGATGGTTTGAATAATTTTAGCATCATTGTACACTGATTCAATCTTAGATAAACCAGGTTTGAGCTCAGGCAAATCTAAAGTCTTTCCATAAATGTTTTCATCACTGGATGGTAAGCTTATTTTATTGACATCATCATCTTGAAGTGTACTAGAATCATTAAAAGTCAAGTTACGAGAAGTTGAAACATCACCTTTTATTTCTGTATCCCAGTCCACATCATCAGTCTTATCAGAATTCACTTCTGTATCTTGTAAAGTGTCGTCTGTTGATTTGTCATCTGCTTCTGTTTTCTCTTCTGATTCACTCTTTTCACCATCTGACTCATCCTGATCATCATCACTAAGAAAATCTTTCACGGAATATTCTAGAGTGGACTGATCTACTACTTCATCATCTTGAGATAAAACAACATATTGGGATTCATTTGATGAACCATGACGATTCAATGGAAATTCCTTCAAAATTTTAGCTTTTTTGGATAAACAGCTATCTTCATTTTCTTCTAATTCTTCAATAGGTATAGTGCTTGATCTTTTCAAATTTCCTGTTTCCTCCATTTTGAAAGTTGCTGAGTAAAAAGTCTGAAAAAGAGAAAAAGGGAAAATGAAAAGCGAGGCAGTTAACAGACAAATTTCTAGACCAGTAATTGAGGTTGCTTACGATAAATAATACATATTTTGACGGTTACTGACTGGAGTCAGAAAAAATAGACCTAACTTTATGGGGATGATACATACCTCCAATGATGATTTTTTTCTAACATATGTTACCTTAACAATAAGGTAAATTACTGTTGCAATTTATCCCCTAGAGATTTTCAAACAAAAACTGATCTCTCATTGGGCATGTCAAAGTCTAGTTGGACAGATATGGCTGTTGGAAAGTCAGAAAAACTAGGCACCTAAAATTTGCGATTTTCCACACATCCGCGGGTGCAAGATGATGGTTGGATTGATTCTATCACGTGACCATTTAACGCCGGAATTTTTTAATGAGATGGCGACTGAGTGATTGAAAATCTTGAAAAAAACTTTGACGCAACCACAGGCGTGACATGAATGGTGAAAGGGGTTACAAAAACATCCATCTTTCCAAACATATCGAGGTTTATTGGATTCAAGGTTTGTAAATATGTTTAAAACCCCTGCACCCGCGGAGGTGCGGAAAATCCCAAGTTTTAGGTGCCTAGTTTTTCTGACTCATCCCCAGCCATATCTGTCCAAATAGCTACCTGGATCAGAGTCAGCAAGTTTCGGACTAGTCAAAGTCACAAGATGCTAAGAAATTAACTTACATTTATTGTGATACCCACTTCAAACAGGCAATAGGTCTACTAATTTACACTAACAGTCATTGTACAGCTGATGGTAATTTTTTATTATGTTAGAAAAAATGCATCTTTGAGGTGTGTAAAATCCACATGAACTTGTTTTTACGGACTCAAATCAAAAGCAAAACATTACAACTGTCAAAATATCGATCAATTCTATTAATATTAGATTTAGAGGGAGGAATTAAGGCTGATGTTTCGGACTAGGACTAGACTTGTATCTCAAAAGACAATCAATATTGCAATATCGTCTAAAAAAAAAGTAAAATAAACATTCTATAATCTAATCTATTCTGTCGTGACAACGACACACATTATTCATTACTGACATTAGTGCCCAGAGTTTCGCAAATACTTACTAACTATAAACCTATAAAGAGAAACTTGTTAAAGGTTCATTTTGATTATAAAATTGCAAATCCAGCACATTTCACCATTTCGACATAATTTGATGATCAAGTCTGTAAACAACGGTACCGTACTTGTTTTTTAGTTATTCTTAGACTTATTATAGTCATACCATGATTAAGGCATTATAGATCTCTGTGGTTATAGTATTAAAAGAAATCATTTTACTTAAAGCCAGGGTAAATATTTGAAAGTGGTCTAGATTTTCATGAAATTCTGATAAATACTCCGGACGATTCCGGGTTTAGATAAATACTTCAAATGAACCTATTTAGTTAATCAACTCCGACCATAAAAAAAAAGAGTTATGTCCCTTCCACTAATGTCAAGGCCATTTTAATCATCGTATTGATGTGAATCTCAAAGTGAAAATGTTCAAAATTTGTAGAAGTATCTTTAAAATTTCTCCAAATATTCGTGTTTGGCAAGGAACGAGATCAATATCTTCTACTCAAAAATGTTTACTGAAACATGGTAGGTTTTTAGTTGGCTTTGAGTAAAATCTAAATCGGCTACGGTAGTGCTAGTCCACTTATGGACTCTGTTCAAAACAGATGGGTAGCGATGGGTAGCGTAGCGAAACCCCTTTCGTCTACGATTTTGACTACGGTAGTGCTAATCAATTTATAAAACGTTTTTCAATAATCAATTGCATATTATGGATAATAGATCTAAGCCTACTTCCTTTTTTGGATATTAATTCATTTTTTGCGTTATTTATTACAGCAGGAATATTTACTGAAGAAAAGAGCTTATTCGCCAAGTTTAATATTTTCAAATTTTATGTTCATTCTAAGACATATTATTTCTTTAAAAGGATAAAGTCGTTTAGATATTTGCTTAAGCAGCTTGTTAAATTCAAATAAGTAAAATATGGTTCTACTACTTTAGAATTAAGTTTTGGTTTCAGTATCATTATTTGTGTTCCTCCATTCAGTACGTCACATGATCAATTGTGTTTAGCCTACACCCTATAAACAAAATATGTAGTTCTGGTTCATTATTAAGTTTTTTTATTAAATTTTTGTTGTAGTTAAGGAAGAGAAACAAGGTAATGTTATAGTGGTGAGTATGGAATATTAATCACTTTCCCAAAACAAAACGTCTCCCAATATGTCATTCTTTTTGTACGTTTTTGAATAGAACCAAAAGAAATAGGTGAGAGTGGATCAGGTCATATGGATTGAGATCATGATTTTTAATAGCTTTAGACGACAATCACACAAGTTTCCAAGCAAAACATTCAATTATTTAAGGAGAGGAGTTAGCATTTATAAACAGCAGAGAAACACAAAAAAGAAGTTTTAATTTTGATGAATTTTTTTATCAAAATTATCAGAATGGTCTCATAAAGCACTTCATTAATAAGAATAACTTTTTGTTTAAAAATATTTAGTTCTCTGGTGTAAATGAAGTATCTTCAAGAGAGGGCAAGGTTTTACCTAGGTCAGTTGAAGGTTCTTGTCCAATATGTTCTATACGTATGAAAATACATTATACGGTAAGTAAATCTTTTAAACTTGAGGTTTAACTTGTATCATCAGACAACAATATAAACAGTAGAAGTGAGTGCTTATAGAGTCTTATTTACCACATCATTTTGGCTACAATTTTAACAAGGCTTTTATTGAAGGTTTCATTATCATGATTAATTCTACATGGACTATTTGTTGTCTTAAATGCCATTGTCTCAGCCTGTCCTTTAGCTGAAAAAAGTCGTATCTGAAAAAGGCAGTGGCTTCTTGATGGCATTAGATATATGTATAAAAATGAAGTTTGAAGATTGCCATTTCACAATTATTTTCTTGAGATTTGTTTTGCTTATTATGAAACTCTTAGAATGTCTAGGAGAGATATTTCTGCTCGTCTAAAACTACACATTAAAATAGAAAGTAAATATATACTTTACAAACTAGACTTACATTTTGATGGTTGCTCCCTTAAAGAATTGTAGAGAGGTTTTCTAAAAATTGTACGTGTATTGGGACACTGATATCATGAGGTGTTTGATGATGTCACTGATTGCAAAGCTTTTAATATGTGATGCAATCATATTTTGCGATGTCATCCAACACTTCAGTATCAGTGGAATAACAGGAACCACATCTGCCTGAAAATTGGAATGGTGCAAATTGGTGCTATCAGTGTTTCCCCAATACACATTAAAACTTTTAAAAACCTCTTTACAATTCCTTAAAACTAGCTAAAGATAAAATGGACTGCTGACAGACAGAAATATCTTGTGCTTGACTAGAATTAAATCTTTGTCTTATGTTCACCAATAATTAAAACCTATTCTAGTTTGTTTTTATTACAGGATGTTTTAATATTGAGTCAGTTTTTGAGACCTGATGGAACTTTATTACCTCGTAGAATAACAAAAGTTTGTCCATCACAACAAAAACAGCTCTTAGAACTAGTAAAACAAGCACAAACAGCAGGTTTGTTCCAGATTTTCTTTAATATTTTTTTTGAGCAACATTTTCTTCAAATTTTAATTTCACCACACTTTCTAAATGATATTTTTGAAGGGTTTGCTCGCCCTTATCAACCATCTGGTCCTACACCCTGTCTGCATTTGTCTGCATTCCTGTTTGAGAGATGCATCTCTGCTGAAGGATGTTGTTTGTTATGCATGTATTATAGTTAGCAATTTTATATCCATTATTTTGACAGTGCTATTATATCTAACATATATAAAGCAATTTAATCTTAATTAAAATTTAATGTGCCATCTCTATTAATCTAAGTACTTTTAATGTTGTATTGCAGGTTTATTATCACCATTTCGACCAGATTTAAAAGATGTTGCACACAAAGATAGGCCCGTGCAAAGTCAATATAAATGGAGGAAATATAATGTGCATTATGAAAAAACTAAGTATGTTGAGAAGAAAATTTACTGAATAATGATGTCTTCATGACAAAAACTTTGTGTTTAGATTTCAACCATCATATAGACTATTAGACATTATGGATATTGCAAATATTAGTTGATAGGGTTTCTGATTTTGAAAAATGATAGATGTATCCCATTGTCATTGTGTAAGAGATTATGACAATTATTTTCTAATGTACCACTTTTAACATTTTCAATAAGCAAATTGTTATCCATTCATTATGCTCATAAATTTTATTTCAACCTTAGCAAAATACAATATTGTAAAATGTTGTACATTGATAGACCTTATTCACATGTCACGATTTTCTCTTGCGCAATCGAAAATTGATTTTACTTCACACATTACTGTTGATTGGGTGTTTGACATCACATAGGCTATTCATTTATAGATGTTGTGAAGGATGTAATTTGTTATGAACCTAGCATTCAGTGTCTCAAAACAAGGCAAGAATAAGGTCTCACTTACACCTAATACAGTAGATAATGGAGTATGGTTAAAGGGATAATAAGCTTTGTAAATTGGTGATAGTTTGGATGTTCAAATAGTCTGCAATAGAAAAGCATCAAGATAATGTTTCCCATGTTTAGAGTTTAGGTTCGATTACTAACTTTGAAAGTTATAAATTACATGACCTTATCTTCTGTAATCTTGCTTCTGCCAAAAAAGGTTATGAAAGAATTATGTATTTACATGTTTGACGATACCAATTGCAAATCAAAAATCTGCTTTTTGCAATTTTGTTAAAACTAAAAACGATGAATAAATATGTTTTATTTATACAATTCATGAATAATAAATAAAATCAAGAGTTTGAATGATACACCTAGTTTTACAGTCTGACCTCTCAATACCCCCCTTATAAAATTGTATATCAAGACATTACTGGAGTCTTGTTTTTGTATTATGCTGTCCAGTGCATCTTCTTGACATCAAGTCCAGCTTAATTCCGTCCATGCTAATAGAATGATATCTTTGTACAGTAAAAACAATGAAATAAGAATTTGAGATAGACACAATTTTCATCACATTGAAATTTTAAGAGTAAATTAATTTATAACATGAATGGTAAATCTAGGTTTTTCTCTCCTGAACCAAAATATACCGAGCCAAATCTTCGGGTTCCTGGGACATGGAAAAATGTGTATCCTTGCCACAATAAACTTCTTAATGTTAGAAGCCCACTTCCTCTTTCAAACTGGCAGCTCCATGATCCTGAAAACAACAAATATGAAGTATGGTTAAACTAAGCAATAAATCAAGCTGTCATTCATTTGCCACTTAAAGGGACATGTTAGACCAATGGCTATCAGAAAAGTATTTTAAATGGTAATAGGCATCATTGGCAGGCAAAATATTGTGGCTAAACCTTTTACTGTTTTACAACATTAGCATTGTCTTGCCATTGCAATTCTATATTTAAACTAAAACTGCTCAAGGAAAAAAGAAATATACATACCTCTAGGAATATCTTCCTCAATACTGTCCATAAAATCCAAAGCCTTATCCAGGTTTGCCCTGTCTAACAAAGGTTTTTCTAGAAGTAGTTTAGCCTCTCGGAAATGTAAATAACTACTTAATTTTGCTGATTCAGACACTGAAAGACCTGGAAAACAGAGACATTCTTCTTAGGATGACAAAAAAAAAATTAAATTTAAACTTTGCTAACATGACTCTTTTGTTCATTGGTGGATTTACCTGGTGTGAAAACTTGAGTGACGGAATCTCTCTATAACCTAATAAAATATTATATAGAACTAAGTCATAATCCATTAAACTAAGTTGTAATCCTATAATATATTAAACTTACTCATTTTTAAAGAATACTTAGTTTAATGGATATATCACTACATAGAGATTCTGTTCTATAAAAGTCCAAATGATATATATTAAGTTTAATACTTTCAAGTTTTAGCTTCTACTTTAAACCAGAAGGTGCAGAAAAGTAGGAATAAAACTCCATTATTTTATTTCATTTCATTTAGATTTATGTCCATTCTAAGAGGTAGTAATACTTTGAATATTTCTTAGAGAATGTAAAGCAAGTCATTTGAGACATACATAAGTGTCACAAAAAACTAAAAAACGGATATCAAAGATGGATTAAGTTACCTTAAAGAGATTTTAAGTAGATTTTGCTTGAACAGTAAAAACGATAATGACATAAGGTTCATTGATCAGATGCATATTTTTGAATACCAGAAGTATAAATGTGGTGTGAGAAATTGTAATGATAAAAGTAATAGCACTAAATGTAGCCCATACACAAATCTTTTGAAGACTTTGATATATTTACTGGATAGTCTTAACAAATTGTGCTGGATGACTACTTGAATATTAATCCCATTATGTGTATCAAATACATATTCATGCCAGTGTTTAAAATCTTAGTCTTAAAGAGACACTCGCATACTTTTATAATTGATAAGGAATTGTCCATCTGATTTCAATGAAAGTATAAATTTAGGAGCATTCACCCACCTTCGAAACTTCTGTTGCTTATTACATTTCCTGTTGGTGTTTTAACGTAAGCAGCACGTGGTACAATTCTAACATCTTCATCAATATCAGCTATTACAGAGGTCAATCTGTTTTCTTCTTTAATCATTATCTGCAATGATAATTCAATTTGATATTAAACACTTAAGCTCATAGATAATGTCATTTAACAGATTTTTTCTTATCCATTCACATGACATCGTATAAAAAATTATTCAACAGCTCATAAATTTATAAGCTGTATCACTTTTAAGAATTGAACCTGATACCAGATTCTGCTACAATGCAAATGAAACGTATAGTTAAGTTCAGAAAGTTGTCATCGGATGTCATTAACAATCTTATGAGATAATATTATAGATCACACTATGATGACAATCTAATCTTTAGTGGCATGAATCTACTAGATCTATGACACATGACCTATACATTGTTAGAAATTAGAAGGTAGAGGTGCTGTTAATATCATCAATAACTTACAGTTTCTTCTTCTTCAGTAGCATCTTCACCTTCACCAATTTTCTTTGTTTCAACATGTTCATATTCATAAGAAGGATCACCAGTAAACCTTCCCTTAGCTAGTCTACTCTGGTCTCGTAAGGCTTTAGTTGCTGGTGGTAATAAACCCCAGTGAATACAATCTTTGCTAAAAAAAAAAATTTTAAAAAGTTAAATAATTAGAAACGAACACACAGGGAATATTTTCTTGAATCTTTGTGGTTGATGAATGGTATATTTTCATAGAACAAGTTGTCTTTGGAAATAAGATTCTTAATGATCTGCATTGGTGTTGTTATGTTAGGCCTCGCCGCTAAGGCCTATTCAATAAAGGAAAAACGAAAATGATAAGAATAATAGTACTAATAATATTACCTGTAAAATGTCTTTCTCCCTTCAAATTCATTTCGACCAACACCTTGAGCTATGTAGTAATCATCTTTAATTCCACAAATTTTGCCCCAAAAATAAATTGTGTTGAATTTGTTTTCATTTTGTAAGATTATAAGTGACGTTTGTAAAGCTGCCTTTTGTTCTGGACTCAATATAATACCACTGCTTCCGACATAATCAATATTCAGATGAAGACCTTCCCCGTCCATTTTTGTGTATTTATTCTGGATCAACTGTACAACTGAATAAATAATAATGGCATAAAACAGATTTTTAACAAGTCTCCAATGCGATTATTGTTGTTGCTAATAAACGTTGCCAAGGTAGTCAGCCATGCGCACTTTTTGTTTCCTGTTTATCTAATTTACTTCCGGTCTCGGTTATCCAGCCCTTAAAAATCACGTGGCATTTGTTTACAAATATGTCAAATATCTTATGAACTTTCTCCCATTGTTTTAGGCAATTTTTTTTAAGATTTTCAAATGGATCCTGATATAAAAATACTCTTTTTTGTTAAACAATCAAAATATCTATCTAATGACAAGGTAGTTGCTATTTTAGACCCAGGTTTCAATCGAAAATCTTTACCTTCAAAGTTAGAAACTTCAATTGAGGAGACTTGGAATGGCAGGGTTGGCACAAATCCGAAACTATATAATGGTACAAAATTTAGATTAGATTCTGTCAGTGAATCCTCTGATAAAATTTTAACTCTGAATTTAGGTGTTACATGTTACAAAGAATACTTGGGCACAAACTGGGCTCCAAATCCTAAATTATTACATAGTTGTGGCAAGGATGTTTTCAAAAATGAACAGGCGTGTATGTCAGACCCAGTTGGTGTTGGTTCATTTGTCATCACCAGTGACAACCATGTGATTTTATTGAGAAGAAGTAATGATTGTGCTGAAGCTCCTGGTTTGTGGGATGTTCCTGGTGGGCATGCTGAACCAGAGGTATAGCTTTCAATTATTTTACTTTTTTATTATCTTAAACACTACCTTCTAGCTATTCAAAATGTGTTATAAAAGATCAATAAATCAGACGTTTTATGAGATTGTAGTATTTGAAGTTTTTGTAAATAAAACTAAATGTTCATCTCTTTAATATATAACAATAGGTCCTTCATCTCTTTTATATAAAGAAATGGTATATCCATTTTTAGTTGTAGGATACATAAGTTTATATTATTTTAATAGGAACTAGTGGGCAAAAAGAGTTTTGAAGAGATAGATCTATCAACTATGACTGGTGAAGCTGTTGTCAATGAAATATTTTACTCTATAATCAGAGAGATACGAGATGAAGTCAACATTCCAGAACATTGTTTGTCAGCTCCACAACTTATTGGTATAGCTCTTAATACCACCAGTGCATGTAGACCAAGCATCGAATTTATAGTACAGTGAGTAATTAACTCTGAACTTGGTCTTCGAGGCACCCTAAAAGACACATTTTAAGATTACTTTATTGTGGGAGTAACTCATTGAATTATTGAAGTACTTATTATCAGGTGTGGAATTAGGGTAGTAGTGTAGTAGTAAATTTGGGCTATCATTGTTTTTTTGGGCACTCATGGAGTACAAAATAAAAATTTTGTCATGTATGTATTGTTGTCAGTTTACAACTATAACTTTTTCTATAACTTAGAACTGTATGTCACTTTATTGCCTAGGAACATATTGTCACAAAGATATTTATTTTTTGGTGAAAAGTAACATTCTAAGCCCAAATATAAGCTGTATAAGCGACTACTATATGAGCTTCATATGGCATAGCTTTGATTATTTCAGGTGCTCAAAAACATCATCAGAAGTGGTATCACTTTATAAAGAAGGCAGTCAATCAGAAGCTGAAGAATCAACCAATATAATGACCCTTTCACTAAATGATATGGTTTCATTAGAAGAATCCCATAGGGATATCTGGAACAATATTGCCCCAGCTGGTAAAGGCTGTATTGTACTGTATAGATTAGCTAATGGTTTATATGATATAGGTAAACTGAATCAATAAGAGTAATATATATTTTATTGATCTTTGGGATATATGTGGGATTATTAACAATCATTATTAAAGGAAAGGGTAAGTATGCAAAATTTCCATGGTCAAAAAAAATTGTAAATTATACCGACAATATTTTTGATATTATGCTATTTACATCAAATTTCTGCTGGATCAAACTGAATTTGTTCTATATGGGTTATTTGGTTTGCAAATTGTTGCGTAAGCAGCTTAAACTAGTTTTGGTGATGGGCCGTACAAATACTGAATATATTTTAGCTGAAAATTTAGATTATGTATGAGACATATATCTACAATTAGGCGTTTATTTTTTTAAAAACCTTAAAGTGGTTTTCTCAAAAAGCATAGCGAATGTTCAAAGTTTGCGTAAGCTTTAAATAATTAACGGCGGACTTATAATAATACAAATAATATATTTTTTTCATCTTATAATAATAATGATAATAATAATAATCTCTTTATTTTACATGGGTCAAAATTTGGCCCAATGCGGCAATACACAAGGACATGGTCCTGTCTAACCTTCAGCCCATTCAATTGGGCTTAAAATGTTCACTGATAATCTCTGTGATATTTATCTATTAGGAGGCTGGAAGCTCACAACACAAATTGTTATAAGTTATTTTATTAAACTGAAATTGCCAGAATTGGTAATGATGAGTGTTCGTAGTAATTTTTATATCTTTTATCGACATGATCTGATATTTTATTGTTATGCTATCTAGTATTAAATATATAGTTTATATATTTCACTTTGTTTTGCATTAGAACAATATCAGTGAATCCATGTATGGATACTATCTGTATACATGACGATGCCCCTCATTCTGTGAATGGAATCACCATTTTGTCTAGAAGAGACGTTTCACAACCCCACGATTACGAATACGATTATTATTTTTGTGTATGATGTCACAATATTATGCGTACATGTACTTAATAATCGGTAAACGTAGGCCTACAGCGTCATTCTTGACAACGTTTAATTAAGCCCAGAATCGTAAGTAAATATGTACACACATTAGTTCTTTTTGTGCAGGTTTATGATAATTTTTACCAAGGTTTGGTACTTATGGAAACATCAGATACTGTATTGCTGTCAAAAAAATAGTGACTCAACATTGATTTTAGATGTTTTCACTTGGGACAAGTTGGGATCAATTTTAGGCTTAAAACGTCAAAAACTCGCCTGCCACACCATGGCGAAAGGCTAATATTCACTCACACTGCATGCTTATCTCTACCTGTTATGTCCAGGCCCGTAGTTGCAAGGGGGGCAAGGAAAAAATGGATTTCCCCCCCCCTTGAAAATTCTTGCAAATGTCCCATATTATTACTGCAACTCCCCCAATTGCCCCTCCGGATTTACTACTTGCCCCACGAAAAATCGAGTCTGGCTACGGGCCTGGATGTCTAGAGGTTGGCCTGGGACCTGTTGAATGTTCCTAGGCTAGGTCTATCACCTAAAATAGATTTATTATAACAAAATCTGCCAGAGCCCCCAGGCCCAATGGCCCAAGCCCAAGCCCAAAGTCAAAAATACATTTGTATACATAAACATCCTATATAGGATAGCTATATTGTAATGCCGGGAAATATACACAACCAAAAATGTGTTGCACCCCCCTACTATTTAGTATAGTACTGTTCTGTTTAACTCGTGTATGTAAACCTGAATAAATATTTGAGCCAGGAGTATGTGAATATCAATAAAATGGATCATTGACTGTAACACGAACGTTAGTTTTGAAAATCTGGACTTTATGGCATGTGGGAATGCTGTGTAGAAATAAGGGTGTAAATCAAGGAAAACGAAAATGCAAAAAAGTATGGTGAGATCTAAAATTTTAGTGTTGACAGAGCTCTAACGGGATGTCAAAAAGCACAAATGGTGATCAGAGAATCAATACCAGTCAATATCGGGTAATTCCACCTCGCACTTGGATCACTGCTTCCAGTCTCCTCCTCATACCCCTCACAAGACATTGGAATGATTGCATGGGCATCTGACGCCACTCCTCGTGCAAGGCTGCTTCCAGTTGGTGCAAGTTCTGTGGAGGAGGGTCGCGAGATTTAATCCTGCGCCCCAAATGTCCCGAACATGTTCCAGAGGATTAAGATCTGGACTCATCGCTGGCCAAGGGATGTTCTGGACAGCATTGTTGTGGATGAATTGGGTGACAGCTCTCAAGCGATGAGGCCTAGCGTTGTCATCCATAAATACGGGTCTGCTGGCTAATGTGTGATCATCAAAATGCGGAAAAACAGCTGGATCGAGAACTTCCTGGAGGTAGCGAGCCCCTGTCAAATTCCCTTGTATGGTTACCAAATCCAGCTTGCAATCAAATGAGAAGCAGCCCCATACCATAACCGAACCACCACCATAGGCTACCGTTGGCATGATGTTCCTTGGTACATAAGCTGTGCCTCGACGCCTCCAAACCTTCACTCGGCCATCCACCACATGCAGGAGAAATCTGCTTTCATCAGATCAGTGCACTCTCCTCTGGCAATCTCCTTGAAAGAATGCCCGGCTCTGCGCAGGCTAATAATCTGCCACTTAACAGCTTCTGACATTAGTCTACCCGGCATTTCGTGTGTGAATGGATTGGGCTTTTTAACAACGTTTTTTATACACGTTTTTTACCACAGGGAGATACTGCAAAATTCATGCCTCATGCTTTTCTCGTGCACATTGTTGCATTTGCGCGAGTGTTTTCCAAAGGAAAACACAATGAATCAAAACCCAAAATTCCCATGGGAGAATGCCCTACAAGACCCCTTTCGGGTGCTCTCCATTTTATGATGTACCAGTGGTTTTAATATGGGGGTGCAACACTTTTTTTGTTGTGTATATATCAACTGGTTCGAATCCCGTCTTTGGACATGAATCGTAATTTTGAAATCGTATATTTGCGAAACCTACATTTTTCAAAAACGACACCTATTACGTTTGCGATTATAAAATTGTTATCGTAATCGTAAATGTGTGTTTGCGAAACGTGTCTGTTGACCGGCTATAAATTGTACTGGACATAATTGTTGTAACCCATTTGTACTAATTTTAAATAATAACAGCCTGTGAATGTTAATATTGTATCGATTGTTCTACCACACCATTAGCATCCATTTCCTTAAATTTTTGTTTTAGTAAGCTACACTATTAATCTAAGCATTGTATAGAAATGTAGTTTATGTGTATACCGGTACTTTCTTTAGAGGGTTTTTTGTAGGAAAGAATGGAAATATTCAAAACTCTAGCCGCTATAAGATTGATAGACAATCTCGGAGACTTTAAAGGGAACTGCGTCTAAGAATGAACATATAATTCAAAATTTTTAAACTTAGTCAATCAGAGTATAATTATATCAATAGATATCTGTTGCCATAAATAACATAATAGAACCCTTACATAATCCGAAAATCCATAAAATTCAGTAATTATCCATTTAGATGAAATTAATTATTGAAAAACGTTTAATAAATTGAAAGTGCCTTTCAACTATTACTTAGTTGTGTGCGTTTTCCAGATTTTAAGGGATTCGATTACTTTATGACAACAGGTAAATTCACTGATGAATATGTAATCATTGACCATTTTTGAGAAATATAATTTATACCTATAGATGCAGTAGGACTATCACTTTCAAATAAACTTTTCTAATCACAAGAGACTTGTTTCGTCAAATTGATCGGGAAATGTTTTTTTTTCTTATAGGCCTACTGTTGTATATGAAGAAACTCATGAGGAATAAGTGCGCCTGTCAGTAAACTTTTGTCATTAACTTCCCACTCCCTCAATACTCAATCTGTAATCATATTTTCTTTCATTTTCTCATATTTTCTTCCGGCACACGTACTGCCAAAGTTCGAACCTTCAATAATATGGCGTTTTGGAAAATTTCCAGGCTATAGGATTAATTTAGGCTATTTAATAAGCACTGAGCTTATAAACCGATTTTTATACGCCCACATGAATATGTGGACGTATATTGTCGTCGCCCATGTCGGTCCGTCGGTCCGTCAACATTTTGTTGTAGACACTATAGTAGCTATAATTTTATACCGGTATGGATTTGAATGAAACATGGTGTGTGAATTGGAATTGATAAGGTGGTGGTCAAGTTTGTTGCCCCTGTCCGTCCGTCGGTCCGTCTGTCGCTCGGTAAATCTGTCGGTCTGTCCGTCGGTCCGTCAACATTTGTTGTAGACTCTATGGAAGCTACAATTTCTAAATGGATCTGAATGAAACTTGGTATGAGCATTGGAATTGATAAGACGGCGGTCAAGTTCGATTTTGACGATTTTTCGATGAACGGTTTTTCAGTTATTGCCCCTGCCTCTATATTTGTTGTAGACACAATAGAAGCTACAATTTGCAATGGATTTGAATGAAACTCGGTGTGAGCATTAGAATTGATAAGAGGGTGGTCAAGTTCGAATTTGACGATTTTTCAATAAACACTTTTTGAGTTATTGCCATTGACTTAGTTACATCGCGTCAAAATTTATTGTTGATGCAATAGAAGCTACAATTTTCAATGGATTTGAATGAAACATGGTATGTGAATTGGAATTGATAAGGCGGTGGTCAAGTTTTGAATTTGACGATTTTTTGATAAACGGTTCTTGAGTTATTGCCCTTGACTTAGTTACATCACGTCAAATTTTATTGTTGATGCATTAGATGCAACAATTTTCAATGGATTTGAATGAAACATGGTATGTGAATTGGAATTGATAAGCGGGGGTCAAGTTTTGAATTTGACGATTTTTCGCTAAACGGTTCTCGAGTTATTGTCCTTGACTTTGTAAAATCGCGTCAAAATTTTATTGTGGGTGTAATAGAGGCTACAATTTTCAAAGGATTTTGATGAAACTTGGTATGAGCATTGAAATTGATAAGGCAGTGGTCAAGTTCGAATTTGACTATTTTTGGATAAACAGTTAATGAGTAATTGCCCTTGACTAAGTAAAATTGTGTAAAAATTGTTATTGTTGGTGCAATAGAAGCTACAATTTTCAATGGATTTTGATGTAACTTGAGTATTGAAATTGATAAGACGGCAGTCAAGTTCGAAATAGACGATTTTTCGATGAAATTTTTTTTAGTGATTGCCCTTGAATTTAACTTGGTACGAGTATTGAAATTGATAGGACGGCAGTCAAGTTCGAAATAGATGATTTTTCGATGAAATTTTTTTTAGTGATTGTCCTTGAATTAATAAAATGTTGTCAAAATTTTATTGTGAATGCAATAGGAGCAACAATTTTCAATGGATTTTGATGAAACTTGGTGTTAGCATTGGTATTAATATGACTTCGGTCAAGTTCGAATTTGACGATTTTTTTTTTATGAACAGTTTTTGATTTATTGCCCTTGACTTAGTATGTTATAATTTTATTGTTGATACAATAAAACCTACAATTTTCAAAGGATTTTGATGAAACTTGGTGTGAATTGGACTTGATTAGACCTTAGTCAAGTTTCAATTTGACATTTTTTCAATGAACGGTTTTGAGTTATTGCCCTTGACTTAGTAAAATTGTGTCACAATTCTATTGTGGTTGCAATAAGAAGCTTCAATTTTCAAAGGATTTTGATGGAACTTGTTGTAAAGGCATTTGAATTGATAGTCAAGTTTGAATTTGACGACTTTTTTTAATGAATTCAATATTCAGTTAATGATTTTTGAGTTTGTGCTCAATTTATTATTCAAATTCAATGCTGCCAGTGGGCGTATGTTACCTTGCCTGGCAAGCTATCTTAATTCCATTGGCAATTCTGAGAATAGCACTTAATAGTACATAAAATTATACTCATTAACATAATGGAAAAATGGAAAGTCGGGACCACTTAGACATCTGGTTGTACAGAGAAGAATAGTTTCATTTATGTCTGACTAAAATGATACCTTTATCAAAGCACAGATTATCGGTCTTTTGAGAATAGAGTACAACAATGTTAATATGTACAGAACTACATTGTTTAGGTCTATTATCATATAGATATTAATTCATTAGGCTAAGACGCAAGCATAAAAGTAATAAAAAATAATGACACTCATTATTAAACCAGAGAAAGACAATCAGTATTAATTAACAGGAAAGCCAACAAAAGGTATTATTATTCTACGAAGGCATGTGACAATGTATTGTGTTATTATAGAGTGGTAGCCTAATGATTCTGTAAGTGACAGGAGTTGCAGGAATTATAATGATCAGAATTTACAAGTCAAGCAACCAAACAACTTCCTGGATAATAACCTGCGGTAATTTTCATTGTTTGTTTCAAAATGGTAAGTAAACCATTTCAGCTCTTTAATCTTTTATTTGTGAAGAATTGTTGTTTTAATGACAATCACAGGTTACAACATATTTCCAAAGTTATTTACTCTTTGAAATTTCTGGATTATCGCGCATAAGTAAGTCAAGTCGTACGCGCCGCTATAATATAATATTATTTTTCAATTCTTTATCTTACATTCTACATCCTTTACTTTACATTCTACATCCTTTACTTTACAATTTAAATCCTTTACTTTACCATCTACATCCTTTACTTTACATGCTACGTCCTTTACCATGCATTATTCATATTCATCTTACTTTCTACATCCTTTACTTTAAATTCTACATCCATTACCATGTAAAATTCGTATTTATCTTACATTCTACATCCTTTAATATACATTCTACATCCTTTACTTTACATTCTACATTCTTTACCATGCATTATTCATATTTATCTTACATTCTACATCCTTTACTTTATATTCTACATCCTTTACTTTACATTCTACATCCTTTACCATGTATTATTCATATTTATCTTACTTTCTACATCATTCACCATACTACCACAACTATTACCATGCTTTCTACATTCCTCTACAATACATTCTACATCCTTTACCATACATTCTACATCCTTAACCGTACTTTCTATCTAACTACATTCTACACCCTTTACCCTACAGGTACATTCTTTATATTACATTCCTCATCAGTGGGAAAAAAATCGACAGAATTTGGTATCCCGTCGGTTCAGTAGATCGGAGACAGCATGTAAAAGTGGTAAAAACCTAACAACACACGAATAAGTAATAAGTAAGATCCTATCATTTCTAAAATGTCAAAACAAAATAGTATTGCAGATCTCATATGAAACCACCTTTTTTCAGCGACCGTTTTTGAATATTCCTTTGAATACAAGTTCTACTGTACTTTACATTCTACAACCTATATATTACACTCTACATCATTTACCATACATTCTAAACCTTTCACCTTACTTTCTACATCCTTTACTATATTCTACATCCTTTACTATATTCTACACCTTTACCAAACTTTCTATCTAACTACATTCTACACCCTTTACCCTACGTATACATCCTTTACCTTGTATTCTATATCAGTTACATAGCATTATGCATCCTTTACTATACATTCTACATACTTATCTTGCATTCTACGTCCTTAATCGTACATTCTGCTGCTGCTACACCATTGACCCTACATACATCCTTAACCGTGTATTTGAAATCCTATATAATACATTCTATACACTATTTTTCTTACATCATTTACTTTACATTCCTTATCCTCTACCGAACATTCTACACCCTCTACCTTATATTTCTACATCCTTTGCCTTGTATTCTACCTTTATTTACATAAACAATTATACATGATTTAATTAGACACTATGCTTTGCTTTTATTCTTTATTTTACTTTTTACATCATCTACCCACCATTCTAAACCTTCTACCCTTCAATCTACATCTGTTACCATAAATTCTTCACTCGTTCATGCAGGTTAGTGCTGACACAATATGTCGCTGAATTTATGTATCGCGATACAACATTCCACGATTCGCGTATCGTATCGCGGGTCGTGTATCGCTACTTGCCAATACAGGGGATTCAATAAAAAGAGAGTAATATTTTATTTACTAGTTGGTGAATGCAAGCTTATCTCATCATAAATTCTTTTCGCAGACTTCTCTGTAATCTATTGTGTTTAAATAACTTATTTGGCATTTAAGTTAGTAGACAGACAGGCATAATTATTATTATTTAGTTAAGAGTTTATAAGTGAAATACCTCAGAAAACAAGCTTAATTACCAGTAATAAAATTCTGTAACCTCAAAATATAAGTTTTAAAATTACCGAATATTGAAATCTTTCAGAAAAAGTGCAACTTTTGATCTATTAACCTTGTATCGCGATACGTATTGCATCGTGGCATGAATAACAATACCCAGTACTAGTTCAGGTGAGCTGTCAAGTATTCAACATGTATTCACAAATAGAACTATCTGCTTGATTCGATATTAAATGAATGATTAATCATATCGATTAAGCTTTTTACTATAAGTAAATTTTTAATTCATTGTTTTCGGGGGGAAAGTGAAATACTGTAACTGCCGAGCTTAAAATAATAGTTAAAGGTCATAGGTATAGCTCTGAGACTTCAACGGAAACTCATTTCTCATTTGCCGGTCTATAATCATTACAAACTATTATTGTAAACATCGATAACCAGAGTTTCTGCAAAACAAAACACTTTACTCAGAAATATACACCTACTTAAAGGAATCGTTTTAAGAGATTTTCTAAAATGTGTAGGTATATCCTGGCCTACTGGTAGAATCAATTGCCCCATTACAATTTCCAATGGGTCTAAACTTAGAGATTGATGACGATACTGATTGAGAAAATGCGTAAATCACATATCAAGGAGTGAAAATTGATGTTATCTAGAAAACCTCTTACAATACCTTTAATTCAACAATTCCTTACAAACCTTACAGAATTGTGTTAAAAGTTCGTTATAACACCTGCTTAATCCCCTTGAAGCACACACAGTCTCTTTCGATCTACTTTGTTCACAGTCCGATATAACACGCACTTCATTCCGTAATTACTTAGTTTTTTGGATATTTATTTATTTTTATGTTATTTATAGTAGCAGGTATATTTACTGATGAATAGAGCTCTTACTGACCAATTTTAACATTTTCAAAGTTTATGTTCATTCTAGGACCTATTATCCCTTTAATAAACACATATCTGATTGACTTACAACGACGTGTGTATCATATCTTATTTATTATTTATCTCAGTATGGTCAAATACACTGTGTGGTCAGAGAATTGGTTACAGTTAAATTTGGTCAAGAAACATGGGAGACTATTTTGTAAGTTGATCATCTAAATATTAAAAATTTTCTGTAATTTCGATTGATCTCCTCAGACAATGAGAGATCACAAATTTCATACCGAAAATTATTAAATATTTAAAAACTATCTCCAATACTGTCAATATTTTCTGTGATATACTAGTATTATGTTTATATTGATTTATTGTTTATGTAATTATTTGAATTGTGTATTTTATGTATAATCTTCTGCATAACCAGTGGCCCAGTGAGATTAGCATAGTTCTATCTGTGGCCTAGTATCAATAATCTAGGATAAACCAGTCTAGATAATAGTGGCTTAATAGCAATAATCTGATAGTACCCAGGGCAATATCCCGGTATCGAAATGCTACCAGTGGTCCTTTAGAAATACCAGCCAATATTGATAGCCTGCTATCGTGGTTTTGGCCAATCAATCTTTTCTTCGCCTTCTGTTGATCGGTAACACCCCCCACACATGCCAAATGTCCTTGCCAGGGTCTTTCTTACAATGCTCTTAAAATGCTCCTGAACCTTGATGGAACTACCGGTGGTGGTGGAGGTGGTGGTGGTGGTTTCTTTCTGCTATTTATTAGTTGTGATATATATCTAACCAATTAAAATATCACCAAAAAGGCCAACAACTGATCTTGTAAATCGACAACATTATTTGAAACATTTTCTCCGCCCCTTTTCAACACCAGAGAACCTGCCTCCAAATTAAAAATGTTGCTTGTGCCCCTACTAATCCATGATATTTAACATTCGTTTTATAAACAGCTTTTAAGTATCGAGTATTTTTTTACTGGATAGGGCTGAGTCGGGGCTGAATGAAGATGATCATTTCCTGGTATTTAACCAGTATACAGATGATGACACATTTCAACTTGTCGGTGCTGTTGCCAAATGTCTAGGTAAGTTTCTTTAATCAGTTCTATCAAAACCCAGTCTCTACAACAACACTTTTGTATCGTGGTGTTGTAGAAGAAAAATTTACCTTTGGTGATTTGACTGTCAAGTTCTGATAATTATGAGGGCGGGGTTCTCATGACCTAAAAAATCTTTTTTTAACCATTTCATTTTTTAAGTAAATTTAATTCAAATTCACGAATTTAAAATCTTAAGAAATGTGTATTTTATCTATTTATAGACTTACCCCTAACAACAGTTTTAGAAGTATTTGGTGATTATTTTTTAACCTATTGTTTAAGACACGGCTATGATAAAATGTTACGAACTTTGGGAAGTGACATTTGGAACTTTATTCAGAATCTGGATTCACTTCATTCTCTACTGGCATTAAGTTATAAGAATATAACACCACCTTCCTTCAGGTAGGCTTAATTCCATTATGATACCAGATCAAACATAATTTATTTACTTTGTCTAGACTATCTCGAATTTGAGAGGCAGGGGCGTTTGTCGAAAATGACTGGGGGCGAGGGGAGGCTAAAAATAAGACGTTTCTCTCGGAGGCGGGGTCCGAAGCTTTTGCAATACTTGCGTCATATTCGGTGGAGAATTATTATTACAAGAGCCACAGACATTTGACCGAAAATTGACATGATACAAATAGAAGTAACAAAATTGATCTCTGTACTAATTTTAGAAAACCCTTTTCCAATCCTTTTAATGAAAGCAAATAAATCGCATCTATAACATTGTCTATTATCATTCCCTAGAAAAATTACTTTGCCATCTAATTAGTTACGAAAGTATGTCTATTAGTATATTTTAATTGAATGTTTGGAGAATACTGAAGATTAAGTAAATTGAAATATTTCTTTACGCGTATACATTAAGTCCCCAATAATAATGAGAAATTAAAAACAAATTTTATCTTTTTAAGATGTGAAACTGGTGCTAATAAGGAGTTGCTATTGCATTATTATACTGTTCGGCCCGGTTTATATCCCATCGTCATTGGTATGTAAATTATAAATTCGATTCGGGAAGAAGTAGTTTCCTATTTAAGTAGTTTACCCTTGGCAAAATGTCGAAATTAGAGAAAAACGACATTCTAAATTTTGCCTGTCGATTGATATGCATGAATTCATTAAACGTTTATTAAGGAGATGAAACAAAATCATATTGTTCATGGGGGACCATTCGGGAACTCATAGGCACCTATTATAGAATATTCTGTACCTGTGCCCATTGCTTGGTAGAAATATCAACAGTGTGCTACACACACAAAAACCTTAAATACAATTTTGGCTATTCTTGCAATTTTTTCAAAAATTGAAAAAAAAAATGCAGTATCTAATTCCGTTGTTTTCAATTGTTTCTACCTCATCCCTCTAAGCTTAAGCTCTGCAGTCGCCCCTTGAACGGTAACTAGATTACTCTCGACAAAAACTAAACCTTCGGCTATTCTGTATACCAAAAGAATTTAAGCATCCTAAATTGACCAATAAAGAGAATGAATATGTAATGTAAGTAATTGCTTCCCAGATCGATGATTATTTCTCTTATGTTTTATTTCCCCTGAAAACATCGATATCAATATGTCAGAATGGCCATAATAAACTAGATTGATTAGTTATCTAATCGATGAGTTTGTCTGCTTATAGTTTCAACCTTTAGGTTTCCTTTTTATTTTCGCTAACCTTGAAGTTTCACGTTCGATTCAGGATCAATCCGGTTGTCCCTTTTGGCGATACAGAAAGGCAGACCTAAAGCGGTTCCTCTCGTACAGACTGTATATTGTTTTGTATTAATTTACATCGGCATGATGTTTCAGGTATTCAATTCCCATTGCTTTCCCAGACTAATAGTTTGAATGAACACCTTTCACCAAGCATATTTGTCCTACTTCATGCTTCTTGGTGCTATTTGTCTTTTTAGGCTTAGTACAAGCTGTAGGCAGAGATATATTTAAACAGACTGCAGAGATAACGGTATTAGAACAATCTACAGAAGAAATTGGTGGTAAAAAACAAGAACATACAGTATTCCAGGTAGTTTAAATTTCCTGTAACGTTAACAGTAAAGGGTAAAACGACAAAAGCATGGTTTTTGGTTGAAACCCGGATAAACAAGTTATAAGTTGAAAACAGACTTAATAGTTATTATTTGAACACGTTATTTGTGGTCAAAGAATAAATACTTACATGGCCTTACGTGACATAAATGTGCATGTACACAGTCACAGTATCTTTGATGGTTGTCACTTTTTGTTTCTGCCAACAGGTAAAGCTTGAAGATGGGTGTAAAACACACGAAGACATTGCCAACGAAAGATTGTCGCCAATTGGTGCCGAAAATGAAACGGCTAGTCTTGTGGATCCAATTAAAATGTGTCCTTTCAAAAGCTCAGCACCAACAAACTTTCAACTTAGCTCGGAACAATTCTGTTCAGCTTTTCCATATCACATTATCTTTGATGATGAATTGAATGTAAAGCAGTGCGGTTTTAAAATCAAAGCTCTTTCGTCTGTTTTAAGTCAACCGGAACTCAAAATGAAGCAGGCGTTCCAGATAATCCACCCAAACATGAGTTTGTCTATTCTAAATATAAGGAAATTTATTAACTCGGTTTTTTTCATCTCGGTTTTAAATACAAAAGAGAAAAATGAGAAGAACATGACTCTTAAAGGTATTTTATAAATGGGACATAAGTAAGATTTGAAGGGATTGATTGTCTCAATGTTTGCTTAAATTTTCTGTATTTCCCACCACTGTTCAGAATTAAATTTCAACGCCCTGTATTTTAGTGTAGATAACGTACAGCGAATGTATCAAATCTTACTTTTGTTCCATTTCCATTCTATAATGCTAAGAAAAAATATTACAATCCATTATATTTTTAATTAAAGAGGCAGTTTTCAATAATTTTTATAATCAAAAGCTTCGTAAAATATACCTGAAAATTTACATCGGTGTCTTTGTTTCTCCGACATCTCCGACAAGTCATTTTCAGTCTTGATATCCGCGAATTGAAAAACACGTGTGATCCATGTACATACTTGATAAACTTATCCTAATCAGTTTGACCTATTTGTGGCGTTTGTCTAGCTCGAAATTATTAGATGACACCTTCAGTTACAATATATACCCACCAAAAAGCATAACAACCTTTTAAAGGGATACTTTTCCTGGATTTTGGTATATAGTTTTCACAAAATAATGTACAGAGTGTGCCTTTGAAATATTGATAGATTTATTATTGATAATTATCTTTGGTAATCAATTGAATTTCTAGACAGATATATTTGTTTTGCTGTCAGTAGAAATTGATTTCTTGACATTCTAATTATTTTCATATGAAGATTTAAACAATATAATATTGAAATTGGTACATCTAATAAATAGTTTAATTGTTTCTCAAAACAAATGAAACCTTATTAAATCACTGAAACAATACATCAAATATAAATTTTTATGCATTCTCTAGTGGGGGTTACATAACAAATGCTATTGTTATTATAATTATCAATAAACGCTTCTGAAAGCTATTTTCGGATATTCGACTTCAATTACTGACTACATGTGCGACTAAATCTATCTTACGTCCAAATACGTAAAAGAGCTTTAAAGGGATAATAGGTCTTAGAATGAACATACAAATTTTAATTTTTTAACTTGGCCAATAAGAGCTCTATTCATCACTAAATATACCTGCTGCAATAAATAACATAAAAAAAATATTCAAAAAACTAAGTAATTATCCATAAAGATGCATTTAATTATTGAAAAACGCTTAATAAATTGATTAAGCAGTTTTTTTTCAAAAATGACTTGGATTTGTGAGTTTTCCGGATTTGAAGGGATTGTGTTACTTTATGACACCAGGTAAGTTCACTGATGAATATATATTCTCATATTGACCATTTTTTGATGACTTAAATTTTATGTTCATGCTAAGTTGCAGTATCCCTTAAATAATCGTTCAAATGGGTTTAATTCATAGAGTTTGCTGACAGATACCTACATAAGTCGTGTTGCAATAGAATATTCAAGGCTTTATACATATATATTGTCAATGTTCCACGTTGAATGCAATGCCTTACTCCTAACCTTTTATGCATTTTGACATTATAGCAACATGCAAACTAAATGAATACGATAAGTCTAGGTTATTGTAATATTGAGCAGTAGGTGTATTGCCAGAAAGGATTAGCTTCTTCATGACACCTGATACCACTTTTCATTATGAAATAATTCTTCATTTATGACTAAAATGTTCATTAGCTGCTACCTTGTATTGCTAATATCAATTGTGCTATTTTGGATTTCAGTTTTTATTTTTTTTATTTTTTTAGCGATTCTATATTACTAGGGTTCTTGTAATGATATTGAACCTTAAATGACTGATATTTTCTTTAGGACAGATGATATGGTTAGAGGATTCACAGCACATGATATTTATCGGTTCACCTCGAATCACCAGTCTCAATGAATTATTGGAAATGAATGTGTATTTATCAGATATCCCACTTTATGACGTCACCAGAGAACTAGTTTTATTAAACCAGCAACGAATAGCCGAAATCGACATAGCGTAAGTCATTTTACTTTTTTTGTATAGGTTTTCGTTAAATTTGAAAACAGCACTATTTGATCAATACAAAAATGTCCTTCATGAATTCAACAAAATAAATACTTTTAAGATAGTTTCCGACTAATGTTTTTATTTAAGTAAAAAATTGGACGAAACCACAACAGAATTAAAGAAAACTTCCAAAGCTTTAGAAAGTGAGAAGAAGAAAACCGACATGTTATTGTATCAAATGTTGCCTCAAAAAGTGGCAAATCAGTTGAAAAATGGACAGCAAGTAGAAGCAGGTAGGCATGATTCCAGATATGTAGATTGGTCTTCATATTCTGTAGGTCCAACAAATTTTTCCATGTTAGATATAGCATAGTGTAGAGGAATTCTTACCACTGTAAAGTCATCATGATGGCTCAGATCAATGAAAGTTGACATCAGTTGTATCTCTGTAAGCCGGTGACAATTCGCATTGAAATCCAGCAACTGTTACTGGTCCAATAGGCATCGGAAAGTCAGGTAACACCAGTACTGTATAACTGCGAATATAATGCGCAAGTATGTAAGCTATCCACCTTTTTACGCTTTTTTTCCTCAGAAAAATTTGACCAAGTTACCATTTTATTCAGTGATATCGTCACATTTACCACAATTTCTGCTGCATGTAGTCCTCTAGATATTGTCAACATGTTAAATAACCTATACGAACGATTTGATAACCTAACCAATCAACATGGTGTGTATAAGGTAATATCTTTTCATCCAATACGAACAATAGTATACCTTAATAATCTTTCGATGGCATTTTAGAAGCACAAGTGTAGATGAATAAAAACAATTGTTATGGATAGACACTTCTATAATATTTATTACTTTCAACGTTTCAATGTGGTTCTCACACCGTCATCAGGAATATACTGAGTATAAACAACAAGAAACAAGTACACTAAGGAAGCCATTTAAGTAATAAGGCAGTTAGAATAATAAGGGATTAGACAAATAAGTTACAGGAAGCCAATGAATGGGTAGACAAGATAATGATGGATCAAGAGATCAAAGAAGAACGGTGTCTCATATCCTTGGTAGATGGTGTCCTTGGTCCCTATTGAGGGTGGGTTGCAGTTTTCTTATGAGGATGCTTTCGTGGTATTTTCGGGTTGTTTCATCAGGAAGATTAGTTACCAGGGCCTCAGACTCGTTCCATTGTATAGCGTGGTTCGGATTTTCTATCAGATGCTGGCTGAGGGCTGACTTCCCATTGGTCATATTGCAAGAGGTCTTATGTTGTCTAATTCTCATTTTTAATGGTTGTCTGCTTTCTCCGATGTAGGTAGCTCCACAATTACACTTGATTTGGTATACAATGTCCTTTTGCAAGTCCTTATTTGGGGTTGTGTGGTTGGTTCTACCATTGGCTTTAAGAAACGATTTAAGGTTGGCTGTTGTAGTGAATCTGGTCGTAATATTGATGAGTTTTCTGATGGTTCTACTGATTTGGTAGCTGGCGGGCCCTACAAATGGAATAGTAAGGGTAATGGGTGGTTGGTCAGGTTTGGTAGTTTTTCTGGTAGTGTTAACTTCTTTTATGGGTACTGCTATAAGTTTACGAGGGTAATGGTTATATCTATTGAGTACGTTGGTTAGGTGGTCTATTTCGGATTGGTAACTTTCACGATCGCTGCTCAGGGATTTGGCTCTGGTTACAAGGGCCTTGATGGTGTTCTTCTTAGTGAGGTTGGGGTGGTTTGATTTAAAGTTGATATACTGATCTGTGTGGATCGGTTTTCTGTATACTGAGGTGGTTTTCTAAATGAGGATATCTAGAAAGGGTAGCTGGTAGTTTATTTCTTCTTCTGCAGTGAACTGGATTCTGGGATGGTGGGAGTTAAGGTGATCTAGTAGAGTGGTAGGTTCGGCATCTTTGGGGAGAATAGCAAATATATCATCAACTTTGCGTAACCAACAGAGAGGTCTGATCGATGAGCTTGTGAGAGACTGTTCTTCGAAATGTACCATGTATATTTCGGAAATAAGTGGGGACAGTGGTGATCCCATAGGTAGTAGGCGTTATTATTGTGAAATGTGTGGAGGAGATACATGCTTCTAAGAGGGTCATGATATTATACCTTGTATGTTTTGTCAACGATCACATCTAAGAATATCCTGCCAAAAGCACATGTGTGATCCGCTTCTTTTTTTTCATAGGAAACATTCAAAACCTTCCGTTTTTAGAATTCCCCACCACTTATACTTATGACCTAGTTCTGTATATATATCTATTAGCGGCTGGAACAGAGGGAGACTACTGTTGACCCTTGAGTTAGGTAGCCTACAACCCATTCGTCGGTTGTTAGGTTGTAGAGGTCTCGGTGACTCTATCAGTAGAATTTATGACATATCCATTGTATCAAAATTAAATCTTGAACGGTTTACAGTTGCTTGAAATACACGTACTCATAAAGCCTTGGTAGGAAAAGTCTGCTGTATACATTTGTGTTCAAATCCTAGGTGGAGACCATTGGGGATGCTTATATGGTAGTTTGTGGTGTACCAGAACCAACTAAAAACCATGCATCTCCTGTAGCCAGATTCGCTTTGGATATGATTCAGGACGCAGCGCAAGTAAAATCACCAAAGACAGGGAAACCGATTCAGGTAACGTCGTTTCTTGTATTTATCTCAACAGACCTTTTTATTGTCTTTAACCTGTTGATTCTTCCATCAGAATATATGTATAGAACAATTGTATCTGGTTCCATAACAGATTGTATAAAGTCTTAAAATCGCGAGGTCATTGCTAAGGTAGAAGTGACTTATATTGTTAAATTGTATTTGTATGTATAATACCTCCTATTTTATTTACTATTTTCAATTTAAGACCTCAGCGGTGAAGTTCCAAAGGTTATAATGCGCGTTCAGTGTTCCTCAAAGTCTACGGTATACATAACGTTCTAACGTGTATAAGATTTGAAATATTATACATAAAAATACTTCTGAGATAAGTCACTTTCTGCCTTAGAAATGACCACGTGATTTTAAAAATGTATACAATCGGATTTGAAATTTGAACCACATACAGCACCATACTATCAGAATTAGCAGTAAATGAATTCCGTAAATTTTCTAAACAAAATGTCCTCTTGAATTTTTTATTTTTATATTTTTTATTAAGTAACAATATTTCAATCCAGATTAATAACACTTTATTAATATATAAACGATCGTGAGTAGGAAATTTATAAATTGGTGTTATTTTAATCAGTGAACACTTGCCTATTTTACTATATATTTGAATGTAGATTCGAGTAGGTGTGCACACTGGTCCAGTTGTTGCTGGTGTAGTTGGAGTAAAGATGCCGAGGTATTGTTTATTTGGTGATACGGTAAATACGGCATCAAGAATGGAAAGTCATGGTATCCCTGGTAGAATACATATAAGCCCAACAACATATCAGTAAGTTTATTAACATCCAAATTATATAAACGGGCTTTTTCAGTATGTCCATACTCATATATCATTCATTATAATCTTAAATACTAGCTATGGTTTGTGCCATGAGATGTACATGTATTTAACAAAAAAAGTTCGCCTCCGAAATATGATAGTTGTCATTAACGAAAGAAGTGGCGCAATGCCATCAGCACTAATTGGTAAATTTATACGAATAATAATTCTGGTTTAAGTGATCTTGTAACTTAATTTTGAGCCCTCAAACTAAAGAAGATATGATACCTTGACATTCATTAGACTACGGTAGTCAAAATCGCAGGCTAACCCTTCCGTCTACTTTGCCTTTATCTCTTGGACAGTAAATGCGACGACAGACGACAATGTCCATAATCTAAAACTGTGGGAATGCGCCGCAATATTTGTAATAACATGGCATCAAGCTTCTGCTTGTTCCTTACTTGACGGAGCCACCTGCCTAGCAAATCCCAGGGTTGAGGTTGGGAGATCTTAAGGGCCACCCCATGACACTGATGCCAGCGTCCCTGAGGAAATTCGTTGTTAAAATATATTGGCTGTAAGATGTCTGGCGTTATCCTGTGGTCAGACCTGGGCCACATCAGTGGCGGATGTTCTCGTATTCAGCATGCCAATGCCACTTTCTTGCTAAATGTTTGACAAAAAAAAGGTTGATTTTTCTTAGCTCTCCTCAACTACCTTGATCAATTGAAGTGGTATCATAGAACAAGAAAAGTTTCTAAACACTATTGGAAAACATAATGAGCCTGAAGTTTTTATTTGTGTTGAGTTTATTATGAAACACTCATAATAGCTACATCATTACTTATTAATTATAATTGTAGTGATCTGAAAAGACACGAGTTCCTTATTAAGAGAAGAGAAGAGATGCATATCAAGGGGAAAGGGAAAATGTCCACATATTTCCTAGTTGGAGAAAAGGAACCAATGAAAGAACCAACCGATGCTTACACAAAATTCCCGATCACCAAAACCAACGTGCCCACCACAGGGGCTCGAATAATTTATGGACACATGGATCCTGGAAAAATGTCGAGCAAAACTTGCAGTGTTATGTAAAGCCCTTTCGTAATCAGAAGTCATTTGAAATGTACGGCCAGGTGGAAAAACTAAATCTAAGCTTGCCGACTTCGATCTTTCAGTACTCCCAGTCTACAATTTTAGGCGACATAGATCATTTTTCTGTATTCTACTACATTAATGTGCTTAATCTTATGCAGAATATTTACAGTAAAATACCAAAATAGTTTTATATTTATTCTCCAAAAAATGTAAATTAAGTCAATTCAGTCACAGATGCTATATAGCCAACTTGAGCGAACATGAAAGCGGATTATCTCCCTGTAAACATTGGTTGGTTTTTAGCACATCTAGAACTATTAGTTTTGACACTTGTACCAGACTGTTTGAACTGAGTTTTGTTTATCCCTCAACTTTGGTGTATGGAAATAGATGAAATACAACACAAATCAAAGACAAGATGGAATTAAAGAATAGAGAAGTTGAACCTCTTAAAATATCCATAATACATTTGAGTAATAAGTTAACCATACTTCTTACCATACCTGGCTTCTTTCTATACACCCAACATCTTAATTCTTAAACAAATTTCATTTTTATGATTTTTTCCACCTTTTGCAAGGTTCTCATCGTGAAAATTAAATAAAATTGAAATAGTCAATTGAGTACTCAGTGGTCCCTTATAACACATCGTTAAGGTGGGTTTATACTTCTTACGGCGTTAACGCCGTTAAACGTTTTTACACGCTAAGATACGGCGTTTACCGGCGTTCTTCAGCGCTTCGATTTATACTTACATCGCAAGCGAGTCACGCCGTATAACGGCGTTTGACGGCGTGATTTCTTCCAGAGTTCAACTGTGTTGAACTTTCCAGCGTTTACGTTAGCAAACGCCGACAAATCAACCAATCACAAGTAGCTATTGTACAACACAGACAAGGAGTGATTTGGATCTTTTCTTCAAACATCGACAACGTTGATAACAAAGACATATAAGAAAGAAGTAGAAGTTTCGAATTTAAGGTACATGTATATTTGAAGGGATTATGCGATTTTCGTACATTTCTTGTACTTCTGTAGACTATTTACATATATTCAAGACCCAAAAAAGGTCGGCGCATGCGGGCGTTAACGTGCGTGTGTTGACACTTAATACCAGAGCGGTAAGGTCTGGCGTTTTACGCCGCTAACCGGCGCAAAAGTATAAACCCAGCTTTACCCTTTTCCACATGATGTTTTTTCCCTACTAATTCTGTTGTCGCTAAAGTTTATCAATACTGGCGTCCAAGAAAAGAGGGAAAATCTTGTGTCGGTTAAAACGGCGGAATCGGTCGGTAATAGATGTCAATGGTTGGAGCCGTCTGTAAAACCGATTGGATAATCAGAAGAGAGAGAGTTTCATTTAAAATGACAAAACTATCAGCCAATTGTTTATAGATAGGTGTCAAATATATTCAGAAACCTGTAATAGGTCATTGCCGTCTTTTACCGTCCTATCCCGCGTTTACCGCCCGATCTCGCATGTTCAACAGTTGGATGTGGGGGCCCGTTGAAGTAAGTGTTTTCTTTTTAAATATATGCTCTCCTGCATACTGAGTCCCAGCTGCAATTCAATTCTATGCATGTTAGTGGGGGATTTAAAGAGTTTTAGTCCGCATATGGAAAATGTTATTTCACTTATTTATAGGCTTGCTTTCAGGTTGATGTTATTGTATACTTTGGTTCTTTTTTTATATTTTACATTTTATTTCTGAGGTTAATACAAAGCTTGGTATCAAACCCAGTTTCCACAAAATATCTTGAGGCATCGTTTTCATATAGAATACGACGTTAGGACATACACGAGAACAGGTTGAGCATCAACCCTGCTCAAGTCATAAATGGTCACCTTACACCTTACTTCTATGGGTTTAAATCCGAAACGTATAATCGTCTTTATCTAAAACCAAAATGAGTTTGTGAAGCGATTATTATAAATATAACAGATTTTACAGAATTTTATATATGTAATGATTTCCAGTAATTTATGTATATACCTCTGTTGATGTTCTCATCATCAATGATGTTAACCGATCCTATCTGATCTATCACAAACCTGAAAGATAATATATTTAAACACTGCACATAATTATATAATCTTTAAATGACATTTAGAAGTAGATAGAACATTAAAATAATAAGATAACTATTATGGATATACTATCCTTGAGTTCTTTGAGAACAGAACTGTGGTTATAGATCGTGATCACCTGAACCAATTAGTAGATAATACACTATCAGATGAATCTGTCTGTTCTTTGAGAACAGATTTAAGTTTTCGATCAAGTTTCAAGGTAGGGTCTTTATTAATTTTCCTATAGGTAGATTCATCTGATAGTGTATTGGTTCAGGTGATCACGATTAATGAGGCAACCCATCTTTAATTACCCTATATAAATACATTCTTCTGGAATAAATCGAGGATGCCTGAGTATATTTGACACTTATCTCCAGACAATTGGCTGATATTTTTGTCTACTTGATATTCATAACATATAATATGTGGTTGGAAAGAACAAGAAACTGAGTTCCTTCAGGTTTCAGTCTGATGCTCATTTTAAATGAAACTTTTATTTTGTGATAAGATCATCAGGATTTGTTTGTGTACTCTTCTTAATCTTTGCTTGGTCAATGTTAATAGTTTTCTTTTGTACCCTTTTAATGGCTTCAATGTATCTCATATATAGTGTCACCTGTATGTGTTCCCAAACGTAGTATGTTTAGAGGTAGTACATCCATATATTCCTTTTTTCTTAATGTAGTAATCCTACTTCTATATGTCTTATAAAGAAAATATCAGACTAGAGAAACAAACGAGTGGAATTATATTTCTCTACATGTATAACTTTACAGCAAGTCGCCATTCGACTATCATGGTCGGTTCAATAAAGCTTAATTTGTAGCAAAGCGCTTTCTTAACCTTAATGTAAGAATGTTTGCAGTGGATTGGTAAATCCTTAAAAGAACACAAACTGTATGGAAATTACAAAACAAGTTTATACTTACTCGGGAACATTCACTCAAACTAAAAGTTTCAAAACAAAACCAGAATTGACAATGGAATACAACATCTGATCTTTCCTCAATAGTGAACGCATCAAACGCATTGGAAACCAGATGAGACGGCGTACCTAGTTTTTCGAAAGAAACAATGGGAGAGTTCTCCAGAGGGCATCTGAAAATTAAAGAAATACATTATTTTGTGTTATTGTAAGCTTTTTTATCAATTGTCAGGTTTCTTTTTTAATACAGCTGAATACTATTAACGTTGAGATTTTTTTTTTAAACTTAATCCTGATATCGTGGATATTTTTTTTATACAACTGAATGATAATGTTGAAAACGTCGAACTCTTTTTACTAGTCTATAAAGCTGGTTTTTAACATCAGAATTATTTGGACTCTGAACTCTGATTTTATTAAAGCATATGATATACAGTACGGGGCGAGGTTTATTCAATAGCACAAACACGAACTTATAGTGTGACGTCATTCCTATCTTGTGAATAAGAGTAAGTCTAATGCTTAGATTGAATGGCAAGTAATGTGAAACAGAATAGGAAAGTTCTAGTGCTCACCCAGAAGAATCTGTCAAATATCGTGTTATTTTACCATCAGATGTAGAACAGGAACAGTTATATGGAACGATACCTGGAATACATCAAATAAAATAAATTCATTATGCTATGTAACCCCTGCATCAACTCATTCATGAGCTAAACGGCTTGTCGTCTGGTAGGATGATAGGTGCAGAAGATTCTGGTGAATTCGACAGTAGCCTAGCAGACTACAGGCAAACTCGAAAATTCCAATAGAAGTGTAGCTCTCACATTCAGAAGATCACTACCGAAAGACAGAAAAAGAATTAATTTATCGGAGGCTGGGAATAGAGTCAGCAAGTTTCGGACAAGGATATAATACCTTTAGCAAAAACTGAAGTATTGTGGGTATCGAGTACCAATGCTATCTGAATCTTACTTCCAATGGTTATTTTAGAAATAGGTTCTTTAGTTGAAGGATCTTGAACAATAAGTTTTACATCCTCTGTTGTTTGTTTGACCTCCTGTTCAATTAGTTTTATAGCTGATTGCCTGGTAATTAACATGTATAAAATTAAATTACTTTATATAACTTTATATAACTCTAATATTAAAACTATACAGTTTATTGAATTTACTATTAACCAGCTGATAGAGCTAAGTTCTAGCTATACATATATTAAAACAAAATGCGGAAACGGAAATGCAACGTCATATTATATTTCAATTAAATCAAGTTCGACCCCGGGTCAATTCTCAAATGCTTCTGCCCAAAGCATGAGAATTTGTTAGGCTTAGTTTTAAGAGATTGGTCTCTGACCAACTAATACTTATACCTTGATACTGGCTGATTCTTTTGACGAAATAGTTTTTCAGCTGTGTTAAAGTTGCATTTCATCTGAAACTTTCTGTCATTATCGCTCAAGAATCCTGCAACTTCTTCCGTTTTTAATGTCCATTCAAACAACTCCTCAGAGGCCTGAAATTTTTTTAGGACAACGTAGTCATTTAAAAATTAACAATTTTGTCCATTTAAAAACAAGAGAGGGAGCAGCCGTCTGCATGTTTTCATATTGGTTGTTATTATCTAATGCGTCAAGGTACTGAAATAAGATAAAGAAGATAAAGAATTGATTTTACTCCTACGTTTATCACAGATGGTGTACTTACATGTTTGGGAGAGCAGTTTGGATAGGTCGTACCATTGGAATAAATAACTATATTTAGGTTATATATACCATCAGTATCCGGAATAAAAAGCGATTTATTACAAGCGATTGTATCCGTTTCGTCTAGCAGGTAAATTCCATCATAGCTAACACCTTTCAAATCAACTCTAACCAATGCTTGTTTATCACTGTTCTTTTCTTCCATACAGTACACTGCCACTTTAAATACATAAAAACATAATAATACCTAGGTTCGAAAATCAATCTAGGTTCGAAAATCAATCGAACCTTGAACTCAGAAACCGGAAAGTTTCATCTGCGCTAAAGTTTGTCAAGACTCTCCATTTTAACGAAGGGTTAATGAAACAATAGCCTCACAAATCCACTCCCTGTTCGTCTGCGACGAAAGATGTCGGGGCGTCGAGACCATATCAACAAAACGTACAGCTTTCAGATTACCCGAGAAAACATAATAAGCTTGTGAACGAATAAAATAAAAAATTGAGGTTCTCAAACCATTGGTCTCGAGAGTAAAGCCTCTATCATATTTCAAATGAATTTACTTACCTCCAGCTACATCTTTTTCTGTAAAAAAGAAAAATCAATTGTTTATAGAGCATTCGTTCTTCTTGGTATTCAGCTATAAAAGATTATTTAAACCAACAACTCATATAATTATAGGCCAAAACAACATCAACTTGTATACTTATTTATTTTAGACTATACATTTAATATCAATTTAACAATTTTGCATTTCATTCTGTTAAAAAGTAACCACATCAACTTAAGAATTACAAAGCCTACAAAATTACACGACTTAGTTTTCTCATCTTATCTTTGCATCATCCAACGCAAGACCTAAAAATTCGAAACTAAAGCCCCTTATTGCCAATTGTTTTTCAATAATCCTACTTTTACTAAAGCACTATTGTGCGACTCGTTAAAATGTTTTCAATGGCTGACACTAATATAACATTTACATAGCTTAGATACGTCACAACTGAATCCAGATCAATGAGTGCTACTATACAAAAACTTACTGTCGTTGCACTGTTCGCCCATCCAACCCCGAGTACATCCATATGGGCACCTTCCAGTGTTCCTGTCACAATCGGCTTTATAACAATGACATATTTGGGAACAAAGTGGACCATAATATCCACTCAAACAATCTACATGGATTTAAAAAATATCAAATATAGATTTAGATAAGCCAATAATTGCATATCAAAGGATAAAAGTCCGACCTTGTGGTAAATATTTCTTATATTTTTGTTCATATTCGAACTCGTTTAAAATCAGATTTGAAGAAAACCTGACAACGACTGTGACATATATACCGTGTTAACAATACAACCTGGGTGTCTAAAATGTAGAAGAATACGTTCTGATGAGAATGCGTTAAAAATGGGTCGTTTCGTGTCTTTTACTATGGTCACCCCTTTCGTCACCCATGTTGTTGCATTGTATTGTGTAGTCTAACACAACTTTTTGTCTTTTTGTCAACTATTTTATCTAAAACTTTAACTAATACCTGATCTCTTCTGACATATAAATCGTTTATTTAAGCCACAACGTTTTGTCAAATACCAGAAGCCATGATCATCTAAAAATCCACAATATTCTCTACGAACATTTAATTTAGGGACCCCTTTTTGAAAATTCGTATATAATTTCTATAAATCAAATAAATAATATTAAATAAATATAAAAGTAACAGTGGATCATAAGATATTGAAGGGATAATAGCCATTAGAAGAAACATGAAATTTTAATTTCACTCAAACTTGACAAATAACAGTATATTCATCAGTGGACTTGTCTGGGCGTCATCACTATACATCAAAATTCCTCTATAATTCGATAAATCCACAAAATAAAGTAGTTAATAATAAAACTCTTAAAGTTGGGTTCCCTCATTAATTAGAGCCAAAGTAAGCTTACTAATTAATTAATTGGGGTTTTTAATGATAATCCATGTATTCTCAAGTTCAAAAGACCTATGTGGACGTAGAAATACTTGGGTAATCCATCCGCTTTAAAACGCTAAATTTTGACTCCATGTTTGATCACATGAACGAATGACATCATATGAATGATGGTGTGTAAGAACCGATTTTTTATTTTATTAGCATTATCTAAACATATTCAAAAAAAGATAGGGTGAGATAAAATGTATTTAAATGAATTCATAATGTTTTTACAATATGATATTTTAACGTATTATTGCCTTGTGGAAAATATTAAGGAATGTGGGCAAGTACGCATGCGTGCATACTTAACTACAGCGTCCGGTTACGTTATGATTTATGTACCGAATTCACAGACTGGGTGATAAATAAAAAAGATCAACGACATTTAGACAACATTTGAGACTTGACGTACATACCTATGGCAGTACCCTACCGAGAGAAATCCCGTCATAATTAGCCTAATTACGAGTTAATTAAGGACTTTTGGGACCATCTGGTATTTTTCCCAGACATTCGAACACCTCTACTTTCTATTGATATCAGTATTACCGGTCCATTTATGGTATATATTTTTGAAAATAAGGGAACCCTTCTTTAATACATCCATTAAGCGATTTTCAAATTGTAATTATAAAGGGAAGTAACTCTAACATATAGATTTCCTGCAAGGATGTGTTAGCGCTGATTTCCCAGACCTTTATATTCCCAAACAGAATGGAATCGTCGCTTGCTAACTTTTTTTGAAAAAATCCGAATATAGTTTTGTTTTCACTTTTTGAAAATTAATCAAGTGTGGGATATACTTGCTTATTTAACCAATAGTCAATATTAAACACAAATATACGACGTAGGACGGGTGTATTCTAAAGGCTATTATCCCTTAACATTGATGATCTAAGCATTCACATTACAGCTAATAGCACTGTGTGCGTTTTTATGACTTCCATGTTGATTGAACAATGTACCACCGCTAGCTGTCAGTGAAAAAAAAAAAAACGAATTCCGCTATGTACCGCTCCACTTGAGGTGCCTATCATAGAGGTTTCTATTATATATTATATAACTCTATGGTGCCTATTCAATTTGTACAGTACTTTTATGGAAAAGTTGGCGCCCAAAGAAATATTAAACTTACACGAATATTCACATTAGTGCTGTTCCAGGCAATTCTACGTTTTTCCGAATGAGGTCGGATTCGATCCTTTAGACCCATCCAATACTCAAAGTTCGTTCTATTTACCAATTCTGGAGATATAACACGTCATAAAATAATACACTCTTCTTGTAACTTCCGAATTACCTTTATGAATAATGAACAAAGTTTTTTTTATGGTAAACAACTCCTCAATTAAATTACAATAATATGCAACGTTTCAATAATTATATTGTCGTAATCAGGTGAACAAGACCAAAATCAAAGAGAGTGAGGCATAAATATTAAGTATTATATATTATCTTCAGTAGTACATAAATAACTATGCCTACTTGTCACTGCAGTATTATCTTCAGTAGTACATAAATAACTATGCCTACTTGTCACTGCCGTATTATCTTCAGTAGTATAATATAAATAACTATGCCTACTTGTCACTGCCGTATTATCTTCAGTAGTATAATATAAATAACTATGCCTACTTGTCACTGCAGTATTATCTTCAGTAGTATAATATAAATAACCATGCCTACTTGTCACTGCAGTATTATCTTCAGTAGTATAATATAAATAACTATGCCTACTTGTCACTGCCGTATTATCTTCAGTAGTATAATATAAATAACTATGCCTACTTGTCACTGCAGTATTATCTTCAGTAGTATAATATAAATAACTATGCCTACTTGTCACTGCAGTATTATCTTCAGTAGTATAATATAAATAACTATGCCTACTTGTCACTGCAGTATTATCTTCAGTAGTATAATATAAATAACTATGCCTACTTGTCACTGCAGTATTATCTTCAGTAGTATAATATAAATAACTATGCCTACTTGTCACTGCAGTATTATCTTCAGTAGTATAATATAAATAATGTGCCCACTTGTCACTGCCGTATTATCTTCAGTAGTACAATATAAATAACTATGCCTACTTGTCACTGCAGTATTATCTTCAGTAGTACAATATAAATAACTATGCCTACTTGTCATTGCCGTATTATCTTCAGTAGTATAATAGAAATAACTATGCCTACTTGTCACTGTTGTCTTATCTTCAGTAGTATATAAATAACACTATGCCTACTTGTCACTGTAGTATTATCTTCAGTGGTGTATAAATAACTATGCCTACTTGTCACTGCAGTATTATCTTCAGTGGTGTATAAATAACTATGCCTACTTGTCACTGCCGTATTATCTTCAGTAGTACATAAATAACTTTGCCTACTTGTCACTGCCGTGTTATCTTCAGTAGTACATTAATAACTGTGCCCACTTGTCACCGCCGCATTATCTTCAGTGTTACATAAATAACTATGCCTACTTGTCACTGCTGTATTATCTTCAATGGTATATAAATAACTAGGCCTACCAACTTGTCACTGTCGTATTGTCTTTAGTGGTATATAGGTAACTAGGCCTACATGTCAGTACTGTATAACATCTTCAGGCCTAACTATCACTGCTGTATTATTTGCAGTGGTATATAAATAACTAGGCATACATTTCACTGCCGTATAACATCTTCAGTGGTATATAAATAACTAGGTCTACTTGTCACTGCCGTATTATCTTTAGTGGTATATAGGTAACTAGGCCTACTTGTCACTGACGTATTGTCTTTAGTGGTATATAGATAACTAGGCCTACTTGTCACTGACGTATTGTATTTAGCGGTATATAGATAACTAGGCCTACTTGTCACTGACGTATTGTCTTTAGTGGTATATAGATAACTAGGCCTACTTGTCACTAACGTATTATCTTCATTAGCATACACCCGCTTTACCCTTGTTAGTGATGCATGTGGGGGGGGGGGGGAGACTGACATGGAAAAGTATCTTGTCGTTCGGATAGGGCCATAAACCGAGGCCCCGTGTGTTACAGGCTCTCTATGTTAAAGATCCCTCGGCAGTTGGAAATCGCGAGTAGGCTAACGCCGCTGTCCTGATGAAATTTCCCTCATTGCTTACTGCAACTAGGTCTACTTGTCAGTACCGTATTATCTTCAGCTGTATATAGATAACTAGGTGTACTTATCACTGCCGTATTATCTTCGGCTGTATATAGATAACTAGGTCTACTTGTCAGTACCGTATTATCTTCAGCTGTATATAGATAACTAGGTCTACTTGCCACTGCCGTATTATCTTCAGCTGTATATTTATAACTAGGTCTACTTGTCTCTACCGTATATCTTCAGCTGTATATAGATAACTAGGTCTACTTGTCACTGTCGTATTATCTTCAGATAACTATAGGTCTACCTGTCTCTACCGTATATCTTCAGCTGTATATTGATAACTAGGTCGACTTGTCACTATCATATTATCTTCAGCTGTATATAGATAACTAGGTCTACTTGTTTCTACCATATAATTATCTTCAATGGTATATAAATAACTAAGCCTACTTGTCACTACCATATCTTCAATCGTGTACAGATAAATATAGGCCTACCTACCTGTTACTGCCGTATTTTTTTCGGCTGAGTGAATTTCTATTAACTCTCCCCGTGGTTCATTCATAAGACAGTATTTACGAGCTTCATTCCATGACTTGGCTTGAGTCGAAGAAAACAAACAATCATCTTTATGCTTGACCCATCCTTCTGGACATAGATCTTGTGGTACCCCTTAAAACAATTTTTTATTTATAAACATTAGTTATTTTGGTTGATAAAATTGATATTACCGATTGTTAAAGCTCATATTTAACCCTGCTATGTATAAAGCGTTAAAAATAATGACATTCAGTTCCTAATGAAAAATTACAGGCGAATGCTGATATCTGCAGGAAAATTACAGACTGGTTTCTTCCGTCGGATCGTATTTAAAATTTAAAAGCAAACCTCACGTCAGGTTTCTAGTGTGACAATTGTGACAGATACAAGAACTGTGGTTTATAGCGAATCATGTTTGGAGTTGCAATACATACACAATCATACAATTAAAAATTCTGTAAAATAACTAAAAAAATATTTAGCTTACCATAAGAGAAATAAATATATCCAACGAATATTAGTGTCTTTAACATTTTTCTGCTAATATATCTGTGCAAATAAAATACATGTCGCCCGACATTCAATTTGAATTAACTTCATGATATCCTAAACCTCTTGATGACATTTCCTAATGCTCCTTAAACCTGAGTGATTTGTTAACAATTTTCAATCGTATCTTATGTAATATTTCTAAGTAACATAACAAGACCGAAATGAACTTATTTGGAGCTTTGAATAACTGCTATTTAACGTCAACCTTTTTCCTATTTTTTACTTAGAATGCTTAGTGATGTTGTCCCAAACTTTTCAATATTTTTTTGTATTAACAAAATGTCCATTATTTGGTAAAGAAAGCTTGCCAGGCAAGGTAACATACGCCCACGCAGCATTGAATTTGAAAAATAAATTGAGAAATGACTCAAAAACATTCACTAAATGGATATTGAAGTCAATGACAAAAACTCAAAACAGTTCATTGAAAAACTGTCAAATTCAAACTTGACTGAGGTCTAATCAATTCCAATGCCCACACCAAGTTTCATGAAATTCCTCTGAAAATTGGAGGATTTATTGCATCGAAACTAAATTTTTGACAAGATTTCACTACGTCAAGGGCAATAACTCAAAAAATGTTCATCAAAAAAATTGCCAAATTCAAACTCGACTGTTGTCTTATCAATTCCAATGCTCACACCAATTTCATCAAAATCCTTCTATTGAACCCACAATAAAATTTTGACGCAATCTTACTAAGTCAAGGGCAATAACTAAAAAACTGTTCATCGAAAATCTTCAAATTTGAACTTGACCGTCGGCTTCTATTTTGTCTACAAAAAATATAGAGGCAGGGGCAATAACTCCAAAACTGTTTATCGCAAAATCGTACTTGACTGCCGTCTTATCAATTCCAATGCTCACACCAAGTTTCATTAAAATCCATAGATAATTGTAGCTACTATAGCGTCTGCAGAAAATTGAATTTTTACGCAATTTTACTTAGTCAAGGGCAATTACTCATACATCAAAAAATCGTCAAATTTGAACCTGACCACCGCCTTATCAATTCCAATGCTCATAGCAAGTTTCATTCAAATGCATTGAAAATTGCAGCTTCTATTGCATCAACAATAAATTTTGACGTGATGTAAATTAGTCAAGGGCAATAACTCAAAAACAGTTCATCGGAAAATCTTCAAATTCGAACTTGACCACCGTCTTATCAATTCCAATGCTCACACCAAGTTTCATTAAAATCCATTGAAAATTGTAGCTTCTATTGTGTCTACAACAAATATGGAGGCAGGGACAATAACTCCACAACGGTGTATCGAAATATCGTCCAAATCGAACTTAACTGCCGTCTTATCAATACCAATGCTCATACCAAGTTTCATTAAAATCCATTGAAAATTGTAGCTTCTATTGTGTCTACAACAAAAATAGAGGCAGGGGCAATAACTCAAAAACTGTGTATCGAAAAATCGTCCAAATCGAACTTAACTGCCGTCTTATCAATACCAATGCTCATACCAAGTTTCATTAAAATCTATAGAAAATTGTAGCTTCTCAAGTGTCTACAACAAATGTTGACGGACCGACAGACCGGCAAACCGACGGACAGGGGCAACGACAATATATGTCCACATATTCATGTGGGCGTATAAAAATCTGTTCATTCGATAATATACATGCATACCAAGTTTCATTAAGATTGGATAAAAACCTTTAGCCTCTATCGTGGATACAACCCAAATTTGACGCGTTTTTACTAAGTCAAGGGCAATAACTCAAAATCCGTTCATTCTATATTTCCATTTTCGAACTTGACTGAGATCAGATCATTATATACAAGTATACCAAGTTTCAATAAAATCGGATAAAAACTGTAGCCTCTATCGTGGATACAACAAATGTGGACGGACGGACGGACGGACGGACCGACGGACGGACGGACGGACAGGGGCGACGGCATTATACGGCCACATTTCCATGTGGGCGTATAAAAACTGTCCACAAATATTCTGGTTTTTTTTTCACCAATTTTTTTAGGCAGTTTTCCGTTAACCTTTGTTAATAAAAGAGATACTCCAGGTAAACTCTTTGTATTCAAATTGTCCGACCACAACCAACAAATTTAATTTTTAACTAAGCTGAATGACTACTTGTTCATCAGTGGAATTTGCTGGTGCTAAAACTACAGAACGTCTATAATCCAATAAATCCATAAGCAATAATCTAGTAAACTAAGTAATTCAAATGAAGTAAGTAGACTTAATACCGAACGTATATTGTCAAAGGGTCATATACAGCCTTGTTTAAGAGGCTACACACGCCTTCAAAGTTCCTATTCACAAATCAACGACGCATTTGAAATTATTCTTAATTCCGAAAAAGGATGAATTGCTTAGCCTTTCAGAAAAGACAAACGATTAAACTATATCGCGACTTATCATATCACTTTTGAAAAAGAAAACACTTCTATTTTAAAAGTTGAAAACTGTCAACCTCATCAACGGTCAAGACAAGGGTAATTCGATCAGCTCCGTTTGGTATATGTAATCGATGGATCTGAACGTTTAGGTAATGTGTATTATTAAGTACGTCCATCGTTGGAATGAATATGTCTTATCCTTCAAATCTCGGAGAGGTTAATAATATTGACAAACCCCAGGCTTTTGACGAGTCAATTTTCAACTCACAGAAACTAACATTGGCGAAGGTAGAACCAAATGGATAAAATTGCGACCGGATAACGGGACATTGAAAGACCCATTTTATTCCATGCAAATTTTCACAGTTGTTAGGCTATTCTATTGTTTTATTTGTTCAGCCCCAACTAGATAATAAGATAAGAGCTTTAGATCAAACTTGAGCACAGTATAGGATGTATCATACAAGACCTTGTTGAATGGTTAATCTGACTCACGTAACTACCATTGCTAGTCATCAAGGGAGACCAATTGTCTGAGCAAAGCAAACAGTTATTTTAATTGTTCAACTGTTAGATCTAAAAGTTGGACGCCGAAACGACTTTGGGCTATAACTGAATGAGATCGGGATGAGATAATCTTAAATTTAAGACTTTGCAAAATTTTATTAACATATCTATTATTTCATATAATTTCAATATTTGATTTAAAGCCTAAGAATCCATTGTTCCTCTGGCCCAACTGATCTATGACAAACCTGAAAATACGTAAGCATACTGCATATTTGACATTTATCTCCAGACAATTGGCTGATATTTTTGTCTACTTTGATATTCATTACATATAATATGTGGTTGGAAAGAACAACAAACTGAGTTCCCTTCAGGTATCATTCTGATACTCATTTTAAATAAAACTTTCATTGTGTGCTCAAGATAAGATTATCAGGATTTGTAACTATAATAATATCAGACTAGAGAAACAAACGAATGGAATTATATTTCTCTACATGTATAACTTTACAGTAAGTCGCCATTCGACTATCAAGGTCGGTTTCCATAAAGCTGAATTGATAGCAGAGCGCTTTCTTAACCTTAATGTAAGAATGTTTGCAGTGGATTGGTAAATTCTTAAAAGACCACAAACTGTATGGAAATAAGAAAACAAAGTTTATACTTACTCGGGAACATTCACTCAAACTAAAAGTTTCAAAACAAAACCAGAATTGACAATGGAATACAACATCTGATCTTCCCTCAATAGTGAACGCATCAAACGCATTGGAAACCAGATGAGACGGAGAACCTAGTTTTTCGAAAGAAACAATGGGTGAGTTCTCCAGAGGGCATCTAAAATGAAGAAATTATTTATATTAGGTTATTGTAAGCATTTATCTGTATTTTGACAGCCCAGCATTGTCAAGTTTTAAACAACTTAATTATGAAAACGTTGAGAGTTTTTGTTGTTGAAACAATTGAATCCTGAAAACATCAAGTTTTTTTATAGCCTATTACTGATTTTAAACGTCGAGAATTCATTGTACGCTGAAAAGAGTCGAGATTTTATTATAATCTATGCCAACAGCTGCTATTGTTGTCGAACATAGGCTAGTTCATGTTCCTAAAGCAACGTTTGGATATATACATGAACCAACCGTTGCTTTCGAAATCCCAGATTCTCGTCAAACTATTGCGGGAAAATGTTTGATTGACCTGATGTAAGTTTTTACCGAGTATGTAGTTTACACTAACAAAATGTATCCGTGCCATGTCTAGACTAGGCTCGGTTCGGTTGAAAAAATCGTAATGTAAAAGTGTCTAAGTGAGCCAGGCACGGTTTAATCAGTGCTGGGCCTGGCCCACCTAAAAGAGGTGGTCTCGGTCCGGACCTGGCACGCTTTGAGCATAGTGTAAACGCAAATCGTGCCTGGCTCACTTTGAATACTTTGATTGCACATGTCCGGAAGTTTGTTATCATTTCGCGCGCGTATCATAATATCAACAAACATGGCGTCATAAGACTTCTACGACGCAAATACGAAAAAATGCGTGAATTGGAAAATTGGCATCGAACAAGTTGATTAGATTGTTGCCTTATGTGAAGTTTTCTTCGCCTGATACGCGTATTAATCATTTCAAACAAAAACATAACACACATTTCCCGCCATGTTGGATTCTGTTTCGTGTTCTCTCCGTCTAGAGAGCTCCGGCTCACTTGTTCAATGTATAATGTAAAAGGTTAAAAATATGCGAGCCTGGCACGGTACCTGGCACGGATCACTTGTAGGCCTATAGTGTAAAGGGGACGAGGTAAAAATTCGACGGCTAATACTTTCTCCGGCATTTTTTGTATGTGATTTACCGCTTCCAGTTTTGGTACAAATAAAATTGTAATTTTTGTGATCTACAAGTGCAAGCGTCGCAATTTTTTCCTGGTTCATGGATATTCAAACGTTGATTTCTGCTGTTTTGTTACCCCTGGGAAATATGGAAAATACGACTTCCAATTTGGTAATTTTCATTCGCTACTTCAATATTTTGCTCGGAGGTCGTGTTTTCTCTTGGTGAACTTGTGTATCTACTCTATTCAGGACCGCTGGGATGTATGGAAAGGGTCTATACCAATAATTTCAGTTTATTTGAAATATAGGAAGCGATATACCATCATCCTAAGCAAAACAAATATTTTCACAATGGCAGCCAGTTGTACGCCCGAACGCGATATAGGCCTACCTGATGTTTACCATTTCCTAGTGGGAAACACCATAGGCTACATCCCAGCGTTAATGAATGAATACAGCATTAGGAATATGAGGCTAGTTATAATCCTACCTAAACATAAGTAAGTTATTTAATGACCGGGAACAGTCATAATCAACTAATTACGGTGGGTTCAGTCACCTGATGTGAGTTTTAGAGATATTATCTAATATTAAAACAGACACGGCTTATAATATGACGTCATTCCTATACATAGTACCTATAAAAATACCTATACAATATCTATGGCTAGGCTTGATTAAATGGCAAGTGATGTGTAACACAATAACTAAGTTCTAGTGCTCACCCAGAAGAATCTGTCAAATATCGTGTTATTTTACCATCAGATGTAGAACAGGAACAGTTATATGGAAAGATACCTGTAATACATCAAATAAAATAAATTCATTATGCTACCTTACTAACAAATAACACAAAACAAGATAAATATCATATCTTCCTGTCTCGAATCTTCTATTAAGCAAACGAAAATTCCCTGCATTAGCTCATTCAAAAGCTAGTCGGCATGTCGTCTCGTAGAAGGCTAGATGAAGAGGATTCAGGCGTATTCGACAAAAGCCCAGCAAACGACATGGGAATTTCAATCGTCATTTCAGATGATCTCTTATAAAAGAAAGACAGGGAAGCAAAAAAAGACCGTCTATAATCGAATGGAAGGGACAATTAACCGAGGCCTTGTGTTTTTCAGGTTGTGCGCGTTAAAGATCCCTCGACAGTTGAAAATCGCAAAAGTAGGCTAGGCTATTGCTGCTGTCTTGCAAAATTTCCCTCATTGCACCCTACATGACGTTGCCCGTCTTCATTAGCACATTCGGTGAAGACGAGTTGGACGTTAACTTCATTCATTCCATTATTATAAAAAAAACAGAAAAAGAAATTTACATTTTGTCACTTTGCAACGAAATGAATATTGATAACTCCATAATTTCACATTTTTGAGTTGTCCAATGTAGCAGTATCTATTAGCCAACAAAGTTGGCCGATTTTGATGGTTTCAATATGTTCATTTTCTTACCTTTAGCTGAAACTGAAGTATTGTGGGTATCGAGTACCAATGCTATCTGAATCTTACTTCCAATGGTTATTTTAGAAATAGGTTCTTTAGTTGAAGGATCTTGAACAATAAGTTTTACATCCTCTGTTGTTTGTTTGACCTCCTGTTCAATTAGTTTTATAGCTGATTGCCTGGTAATTAACATGTATAAAATTAAATTACTTTATATAACTTTATATAACTCTAATATTAAAACTATACAGTTTATTGAATTTACTATTAACCAGCTGATAGAGCTCATTTCTAGCTATTCATATATTAAAACGAAATGCGGAAACGGAAATGCAACGTCATATTATATTTCAATTAAATCAAGTTCGACCCCTTGCCAATTCCCAAAAGCTTTTGCCCAAAGCATGAGAATTTGTTAGGCTTAGTTTTAAGAGATTGGTCTCTGACCAACTAATACTTATACCTTGATACTGGCTGATTCTTTTGACGAAATAGTTTTTCAGCTGTGTTAAAGTTGCATTTCACCTGAAACTTTCTGTCATAATCGCTCAAGAATCCTGCAACTTCTTCCGTTTTTAATGTCCATTCAAACAACTCTTCAGAGGCCTGAAAATATTTAGGACAGTCTTTTATATATATATAATATGTATATTTCTACTAGCCTTTAGAATAATTGTCTTTCAGTTCATACAGGGTACAATTCAGTATTCATGTCTTTGTTCAATGGAGGTCACTATGTAGAAAATGGGCAGTCTTCTGCAGGTTTATCATTTTTTATTTTAATTTGCTTCAAGGTATATGAAATGAGACAAAGCAATCATGTACTTACATGTTTAGGAGAACAGTCAGGCTGGGTAGTGCCATTGGAATAAATAAATATATTAAGGTTATATATACCATCAGTATCCGGAATAAAAAGTGATTTATTACAGGCGATTGTATCCGTTTCGTCTAACAGGTAAATCCCATCATAGCTAACACCTTTCAAATCAACTCTAACCAATACTCGTTTATCACTGTTCTTTTCTTCCATACAGTACACTGCCACTTTAAATACAGAAAAAACACAATTAGCTAAACCCAAATGAATACCTAGGTTCGCAATGTTTTGAAATCACTTGTACCTTTAAAGTACAGAACGAAAATTAGCTTAACCGAACTTAGTCCGAAACCTGCTGACTCTATTCCCACCGTCTGATAGCAAATTGGACAAATATGGCTAGGGGAGAGTCAGAATAACTTCAGACACAAACATAGGGGATTTTTAGGTGGTTCAAAATGTATTTACATACTTCGAATCCACTAAACCTCGATAATTTTACGTGTGCATCCAAAATATGCGACGTCACGCAGTCACGTGATAGAAACAATCAAAGTAACATCTTGTTTTTTGGGTTGTTTTTTTTTTTGGTGAATCTAGTGACCCTGTAACTTAAATAGCATAGGTTCGCTTCGCCATTTGTGGAAATCAGTGGACCCTTGCTTGATCTCAGAAACTTGAATTATTCAACTAAGCTGATAGGCTCCCCACTTTGACGCACGCCTGGCGGAAAAAAAATAGTCTCAAACTCATGCGTTTGGGCATTGGTCTATAAACGCAGCAGTCTCACAAAATGAAAGTCAATATTACACTATAACTAATATCTACAGTCGATATTGAAACATAATTATATTCTACCATAAACTGCTATGTTTGTTCCGGCCGTTTACAAAAACAATCGCTGCTTATAAGATAACCTCTCATACGAACTTACTATATTTCAGCATCCATGTGTTTTTTCTGGAAATAAGCAAAACTAAACAGGTAATCTAAGTTACATAACTCCTTTTTAGATCAAAGGAAATGTAAGTCTACAACGGACCTAACAATTTTAATGGTCTCGATAGTAAAACCTTACCTTCAGCTGCATATTTTTCTGTAAAGAAAATAGATAAAAATTAATTGGTTGAAAAGCATTGGTTCATCTTTGTATTCGAGATATAAAAGGTTAATTAAGCAAACAACTTATTTATGGACAAAAGAACATTATCAAACAATATCAAATTAACCTATTTCATTTCATTATGTTAAAAAGTAACCATTCTAGAGCGACTTTTGCGATATGATGGTTCTTAATGATTGAAAGCACTATTTTCCATGGCTGCAAGCCTTAAATATTACATTTTTATAGCCTAAATACGTCAAAACTTAATCAAGACAGTTGAGTGCTACTGTAGACAGATACTTACGTTTGTTGCACTGTTCGCCCATCCAACCCCGAGAACATCCATATGGGCACTTTCCAGTGTTCCTGTCACAATCGGCTTTGTAACAATGACATCTTTGGGAACAAAGTAGACCATAATATCCGTTTGAACAATCTGAGTAAAATACATGCACATTAAATATCGTGTATTTATACGTTTTGATGTAAATAGTTACAGATTTTAGTGATTAGTGTCTGACCTGGGGTGGGCGCAGGCCCGTAGCCTGTATACCTAGGGGAGGGGGCCATTGATTATTGAGAGGGGGGCTGAACAAATGACGTTCTCTGATTGAACACTACAAAAGGGGGGGGGGGTGTTGGGAAGATTCCAGGCAATGTCCCCTAGCCCTCCTTCCACTTGGCATTATGGTAAATATTTGTAGGATTGTGTCCACATTCGTGCTCATTCATTTTGTGGATATCAGCTATACACCTTAGAATGATGTGTGCCACGGCTATATGGTGTAATCTTGGCGTGTAATATACAAGTAGGTCCGTACCGAGGGAGTTGGGGCCTGGGGCCTGGAATACGTAGTGGTCAATTAGAGAGCGTGATTAGTTCTTGCTAAGGGCCTGCATACAACTATGCGATCTAATGAGAAGCCAGACAAAGACAAGGTTCGCTTCGTTTTTTGTACTATAGATACACCATTTGCAATTATCTATTAAGTAGTTAACCAATCAAACAGACGTTTTGTAGAGTGGGTCAACTACTAATTGACTTTCCTACGGGGCTTACAATGCAGGGTAGATGTTAAAAAAGGAGGGGGGGGGGGTGACTTATCTAGTTGAGCTTCTATTTCTATGTACCATATGACCTATGAATTCTAGAATATTATGATAAAAACGCCATAATCCACAATTATATTACCAATATGTAATTCGATTGAACTTAATAAATTGTTAAAATTGCTCAATTATGATGTTATAACGAAACATTCACATTTAAATCAAATGGTAACATTACTATCATTTTATATAATATATATTGATGTGTTTATTATTTTTCTATTATTATTTGCGTCGTAGTCATCTTTGTTTGATTTTTTTTTATGTGCTGTGATCATGTGCAAAAATTTCAAGCTCAATGTATAATGTTTACTAATACCTGTTTTCTTCTGGCATAAAAATCGTTTATTTAAGGCACAACTTTTTGTCAAATACCATAAACCTCGATCATCTAAAAAACCACAATTTTCTTCACGAACATATTCAGGTCTTCTCTGTTGAAAATTATCATAAGAGTGCTAAAAAAAGATATAATACATGATTAATATTATGTAATTTAATTATTATTATATAAATCAATTATTACATTTTCAACGAAAGACCTGTGCTGAATTATGGAAGGCGGAATGGCTTTTTATTTGTTTAGCAAATTTGATTCTGAACATTTGTATTTTAACATTTCGTTGGTTGAGTTTTGTGTTTTCATTTTCATTTATAGATATGTTAAGCTAGATTTGTATTTGTAGATATTTTTGGCAAGAATTCTATCAATTATTCAATTCAATATTTAGAAAATCGAATGTATATCAAAGAATGTTCTTTATACAAATTATGATTTTTGTATACAAAATGTCAATATTCAACGGCAAATTTTGAATTAGCGTACAAATTAAGAGATAAGAATTTAGAATAATTATTAAAAATTAAGAAATAGCAATGAAGAACGTTGAATAAAAAGCTATTTCGGTTTCCATACTGAATAGGATATAAAATAAAGGATTCAGTGCATATTTTGAAAAGATCTAAAATGGTGTCCAAGTCAAAAAATACTTTGAACATACACGAATATTCGCATTGGTGCTGTTCCAGACAACAATTCGACTGCTTGAATAACGCTGGGGTTGATCCTTCAGACCAATCCAGTACTCAAAGTTCGTTCCACTGACCAATTCTGGAGAGAAATAAACACATTTTCATATAACAATGCAGTAAATGTATTATCCTCTGTCACATACCAAGGGCTAGCTTATACTTGTCAGAGTCGCATTACATGTATCTTTATATCATATCACAGTCCTATTATCTTCAGTGGTAGGCCTATATATTAATATCCTACCTGCTTGTCACTACCGCACAAACTTCGTTTTTTTATAAATTATAATTAAGCCTATTTGTCAATGTTGTATTATCTTCAGCGATATATAAATATCTATGCCTACTTGTCACTGTTGCATCATCTTCCTACCTACCTGTCACTGCCTTATTGTCTTCGGCCGAGTGAATTTCGATTAACTTTCCCTGTGGTTCATTTTTAAGACAATGACGACGAGCTTTACTCCATGACTTAGCTTGAGTCGAGGAAAACAAACAATCATCTTTATGCTTTACCCATCCTTCTGGACATACATATTGTGGTACCCCTTTAAAAGATTGTATGATATAGACATTACTAATTAGTTGATAAATTTGATATCACCAGTTGTTCGAGCCAAACTGTAACTGACGAATTCTGAAGCAATGTACTACTCGAGTTGAAGGGGGAATCATGTTTCAGGATGGGACATAGACTCAATTAAAATTTCTGTGAAAGTAACCGTCAATTTAACTTACCATAAGTGAAATAAATGATATATCCAATGAATAATAGTATCTGTAACATTTTTCTGTCAATATATCTGTGTAACGATGAAATAATTCAATAATTTGTTTATGATATTCTTAACCTCTTGATAATTCTTGATGCTCCTTAAACCTGAGTGGCAAAAAGTCAATTTGATTAGCAGTGGTTAATTTTAATTTTAAACAAAAGAGCTATTAAAGAGACAGCAGAAGATGGAAGAGAAAACGGGAGAAAGGATGTAGGGTGAGAGTGAGAAAACAGGGACCAGGACATAGAAGAAGTTAGGGGGGGGGGGAGGGAAGAGACAGTGAAAATATAGGAAATCATTGACATGAGACGACGAAAAGGGAAACGCGACAAAGTATAGGTGTAAATCAACGGAGCAAAGGGAGACGAAGTTGTTAAGATTATCACATGCATAAAGTGTCATTATTAATGTACATAAATTTATTCATATTTGTCTTTTTTAAAACACTTCAACTACCCAATAAATAGTTATTTTTAAACCATTTATTCTCTATCAACAGAGCTGAAAAGTTGAACTAACTAAATATCTGTAGTCTTAGTTTTACAGATACTCAGACATGCATTTGGAGTATTTTGAGACAACAAAATGACATCAAAGATTAACACACTTTCATAAAAAAAAAGCAGACAAATTTCTGAATTACAGCCATTTTAATGAGAAAATGTCGTTAAAAAACTACGAGCTAGCGTGATCATGATGAGTTACCAATGTTTCATTGGACACTTCACATGTTTTTACATAAATAAAATCATAATTTGCCCAATGCCTGATTTTTATACAACAAATTTTGTTTAACCGCGCTACCGTAAAAGACCGGGAGGTCTCTCTAAATATCCGGAGACTCACGGTCAATCCGTGAGACTTGGCAGGTCTGGATTAATAAAACATTCTGATAACAACAGTTGTTTATTAAATCTTTAAACAACCCCCCCCCCCCCTCACCCGACCTAATTAATTTTCTTTTTTCACAATTTCACAATCCCTGAATCAAATCAGAATGTTATTATAAGTATGATATAATAATTATCGTGATTACTGAACCCCCCCCCCCCCCCCCCCGCGGTCGCTTTCAAAATTCTGTGGTTTTATTATAGTCGCAGGTCTCTTATTCAACGTTTAAGAGGGTTTATTCAAAGAAAATGTTCGAAATAATAAAATCCTATTTCTAAATTTCTGAAATAAAGTGGGGGTTACATTTGGGGTGCAAAAACAGTGGTGCTATGAGATTGCTAATATAGAGTTAATGTTGATCAAATGTGCTACTTACTTTTACAGCAACCTAAGACAACACTTATAGTCTAAATCAATTCCTATAAAAACGCATAACAAAGCTACCATGTACAGCGAAATCAAGTTTATGTTTGTCTATATGAAATATATATATATATATACTTCGTCATTGAATCAGGCAAATGACCTTCCATTTCCTTAAATTGAAACAATTATTGTAATTTGACAAGTCTCTATATTGGTTTAGTATTTTATAAGATATAATTACAGTTTTCATCCACAAAGCGTATAATAGGGCAGACTTGTCCACCGTCGGTGGTGAACATACGGTAGTTCACATGCAGTATGTTAATTAAAATGACCAATGAATATTATGATTTCGGCTAGAAGGCAACTTTTTGTTTATATTGCAGACGAATTATACTTCGGACGTTCACCTTAAAAACTGACATAAAAACCCAACTCGGGTGATATCGTTAACATATATAAGAATGAGAAGTCAGTGGATTTGGGATTTACTCAAAAGGGGTCGGCATGAGAACATTTCAGTTGAGCTTGTGACACGTATCTTTATAGCTCTCCGAAATATTGAAAGAAAAGCACCTCCTTGCATGTCACTGAATTTTCCAGTCATCAAATAATATTGCCAAGAATAGAAGAATTGACGATATAAATTTTCTGCTCCTCGAGATCCGGTAATATAGGGTGCACACAATCTTATGTTTTCGCCCAATCGCCGCTTTTTTTTTTATCTTTTAAATATTTATTCAACATACAAAACACAATACAATATTCGCCGCTAATCTAAAAATCGCTCGAAAAATAGGCTACCCTTATGTTCCCCCCTCTGTCGACTATGGAAGACAGCGATTATTTATACGCCCGTGCGATTAAATTCGCTTGTCTGCTCGTGTCCGATGTATTCTACAGGGCAGGGTAGGCCCGACAAACTATCAACTTTAATTTCTGTGGCGGTCCGTCAATTTTACTGATCATATGACATGATTGACGAAAATATGCGACCGACTTCGTGACCACGCGACGACGCTTCTAAAGAGTGAGTGCAGAAAACGAAAAAATTGTCCCCCTGTCGCCGAAGACGCAAAATTGCGGAACTTTGATGTTCTTGAATTCCAAATTGTGCCTATTTTACGCCTATCAAAGACACCCTACTCACACCATTTGTGGGGGGGGGGGGGAGAGGGACACATGATATCATGTCCCCCTCCTGAATTTCTGACGGGGGGGGGGGGAACATGTCCCCCCACCCCCCTGAATATAAACAAAATATTTAATTTAAGATATTATGGCACAGATATAAAAAAAATATAGCTTGCCAGCAAGGTAGCCCAATATACGGGCAATAACTATAATAACATTCATTGAAATTTTTTGTCAATACCAATGCTCGCCCAAGGTTTCATTAAAATCCTTTGAAAACTGCAACTTCTATTGCACACACAATACTATACTGACGAGATTTTACTAAGTCAAAGGGAATAACTAAAAATGTCATGGAAAATCGTCAAATTCAACAATTCCAATACCTATACCAAGTTTCAACAAAATCTATTCCACCCACAATACAATTTTGACGCGATTTGACTAAGTTAAGGGCAATAACTAAAAAAACGTTCATCGATAAAATCGTCATATTTGAACTTGACTACTTATCAATCCAAATACTCACACCAAATTTAGTCAAAATCCTTTGAAAATTGTAGAATTTTAACGCAATTTAACGCAAGCCAAGGGCAATAATTCAAAACCGTTAATTGAAAAATTGTCAAATTCAAACCTGACTGACGTCTCATCAATTCCAATGCTCACACCAAGTTTCATCAAAATCTATTGAAAATTGTAGGTTTTATTGCATCAACAATAACAGTTTTTACACAATTTTACTAAGTCAAGGGCAATAACTCAAAAACCGTTCATTGAAAATCGTCAAATTCGAACTTATAAATTTTAATGCTCCCACCAAGTTTTATTAAAATCCTTAGAAAAATGTAGCTTTTATAGTGTCTACAACAAATGTTGACGGACCGACGGACATGGGCGACGACAATATACGTCCACAATATTCATGTGGGTGTATAAAAACTGACACGTCAAGAAACTGATCTGAATCAATCAAAATATTTCCTTGGTTATCTCTATCCTATTATTTTCTGATTCATATATAAATATATAACTACCTGAGATGCACGAAAATTGCGCATTATTACTCTACTATGAATTTTACTTTCTTTTATATTTTTCAAAGTTCTATATAATGCAAGGCGTCGTTATAACTTAAAAAAGCGGATAATTCTGATATTTCTGAGACTGAGGTCCAATTCTTGTATCAAAATTCAAGATATGATTCTATTGTTCTTTATTGGATACATGTCTGATACTTTTTCTGTAGATATCTGACAAAATACTGTGTATTTCTATTCCTGGAATTTAAATTTCAGCGGGAAAGACTTAAACGCCGTCTATCGAGTGATTTCATGTTTAGTACTTCCGAGTTGACCGCGCATATTCTATTTATATTCTATGCTGTTGTTAACGATACAACGTGAATAGGCCTATACTAAACAACAAGGTTTGTATTCTTGATTTCTAGGTTCACGAATTCTTACAAGTAACATTTTACTAGTCAATGCAACATTTTCTAATACATGTAATTAAGCCATCAGGATCTGTCGTAAACAAAAAGCAAAGTACTGTTATGCAAAATGCCAATTTTGATATTCCTTTATTTATAGTCGATATCTCAACTGTACGTTATTGGCTTTATTGCCCTGCTTGATATACCATTAATGATAAATGATAAACAGCTGATAATGACCGTTAATGAAGTAGATTAATAACTCATTGGATCCATATCTTTAAAAAAAAGAAAATCAACTGCCAAAACATCAGAATTATGAGTCCAATATTTTGATTTTGCAATTAAATTCAGGATATTAGATTAAAACCACAAAGTTGGTAAAAAGTGTTCAACAAGCCTCTACATGCTTTATATTTGTTGACATTGGTTGACTTATAAAACCAATTTCATTTATTTGAGCCAGTACATTTCAAACCTCAATTATTAATGATATTCTTTCTATAATTTAAGGAAAACTTGAGGAATATGGGAAATATAAGATAATTTTTCCAAACAATTTGATAATCATTACTTTTCAAATTTCAAAAAAAGCTTCTGGTTTGAATAAGGTGACTCTGACATCAGTGACTAGTGATATTTTCTCATTTGGAAGATCAAGTCAAACATTAGTAGAGCACCAAATGGCCCAGAGGGTCAAATTGCCCATAGGTCAGCATACTCCCACAGAATGTGGTATTTACATTAATATGTATTTCAAGTGAACTGTATGATCTATTAGACTGATGGTGTTTTATTTAGATCAGTCATTGGTCCAGTCACAGGGTGTGGTTAATTCATTAGTTCCATTCTACTTTAAATTTTCTACAGGCTTTTTGATCAATATTTAATTTTATTTGTTAATATTATACATCAACTATTGTAGTCCAAACATCCAAGTTCAAGTTTAAACATTAGTGTGCTTCAGGAAGCATTTAATGGGATTGATTCTTTTCCATATTCTATTGAGTCTTGAGGATGAAAGAGGATGAAATACATGCCAACTTGTAGAGGAATAAGTCCCTCATTTGGAATCCAAATTTTCAACTGTTCTCCAGATAAATATAAAAAGAGAGGCCAAAATTTTGACAATGAAATGTGTACAATATTAGAGATCAGCTACTGTAAGCCTAATATCTAAACCAAGTGGATATTTACTTTACAATATATTTCAATATACAATTCGTTTTAAAAGAACACAGGTACACTTGTATTAAATGGACAGATTTATGTTCCAGTGATCAAGTAAATGACCGCAAGAAATATACAATATTTCAATGTACAATTTGTTTAAAAATTAATTACATGAATAAAATAATCGAGGTCTATAAAAACTTAATTTTAATTAATAACAATTAGAATTTGATCTTAAAAAATGAATGACCTTTCAGCCCAAGCCAAGGTCATAATAACCTTTGCAATTAAATAACAATTCAGTAACAACTAATGAATGCAACTTTATTATTGATTTGTTAATGAAAAGTATTCAAACCTATTGATTTAGAGATAGAAGTATCTCACAAGTCGACTTCTTCAAATGTTTTATGAAAATATAATTAAAGGGGCATTATGCATTATGTGCTGGCACTAGTCAACAGTACTTAAGAACAACAGCTTGCTGTTCTGAACAGACTTGACAATATTCTGATATCTATATGCTTGTGACACACTTTGCACATATAAACAAACAGTTATTGTTGACTTGAGTATAGCTCCAGGTCATTTCACATTTTAACATAAGACACCTTATTATGCAAACTTTTATGTAGCGAACTAACTTGACATACTTTTCTAATATTGCAGTCAAGGTATTAGGTGATGTTCTTAATAGCTTGACATTGTGATGATGATGATATTGCATATAATATAAGATTTTTTTTATAATCAGAATATGGAATTGTTTAGCTGTTATGCTAAAACCAGCATCATTGGTTTGCAACTGATCATTGACAATCAGGCAAAACAGAACAGCTATATCTAGGTTAAATGTATACAAATATTTCTAGAGAATTGAATGTGAATTTCCAGTTAATTTTAGTTTTAAGTTTAACCTACGGTTACCAGTCTAAATTCTTATGCAACAGATCTAAAGGGATACTGCATCTTAGCATGAACATAAAATTTTAGTTCTCAAGAATGGTCAATATGAGTATTATATTCATCAGTGAACTTTCCTGATATCATTAAGTAACAAAATCGCTTAGAATCTGGAAAAAATCACAAAACTAAGTCATTTTAGATTTTTTTTTATTAGTAATCACTTAATTTTTTGGATGTTTTAAAAAAATTTATGTTATTTATAGCAGCAGGACTATTTACTGATGAATAGAGCTCTTACTGACCAAATTTCAAATTTTATGTTCATTCTAAGACCTATTATCCCTTTAATTTATTTCAGAGAATTATTTGGTCACATGCTAGGAAAAAAATTCTTACAAAAGTAATATTGTATTGTTTGATACTTATCATGGAATTCAGGTTCTAATGTTGTAAGTAGGGACAGTAGTAATTTATTATGTTATGGCTATGAAAATAAAAGACTAAATACTAGGTCATCAAGTGGTTTCCTATTTATTAGTAGGCATATATTATAGCCACTTATAAAACATCAAGCTATTTATTTGATCATGTACCGGGTACTTAAAAAGGCCTAAATGCATGAATCACCATATTTAAATTTCTATAAATATAGTATAGTGGCCACCCGTTTTAATATTAAAGGTATTGATAAGTCTAATTCTATAATTTATTATAAGGTTAATAGTTTTTGGTAAAAATTAATCCTGAACAGAATAAGTTAAGCCAAGGTCCTGTCTTTTACCTTGATTGTAATAGCCACCTTTCTTTTATCACTTGAATTTGTAATGCAATGATTTGATTGGATATTCTAGCCAGTAAGCCCCTTAACAGAAAAACTATAAACAATTTAGCTGGGTGTGTGTTCCCGGAACAATTCAGTGTTATTCAAACCAATCATTTTACAAATTTTTTGTGATACAAAAAGTGACTATTGCAGTCAAGGTAATGTGAAGCTTATTAATGATTTGTATAACATTGTTTATCTTCATTACCTCAGAAAGGAGCTGTAAAATGTGAAGCTCAATTTCATTGTATTAAGTGAATTTTGGTCAGGTGGCCAACTTTAATTTGGATTAAGGAAATATTTAGGTTTCTAGGTATTTGTGAATATATAAGTATTTTAATTGTTTGAGCCCAAGTGTAATATGATAAAGCTAATCTTTTATACCTATATCTATGATATGTTGTGTAAAACCTAGGTTTTATATTTATTGATTATAGGTTTTTATGTGGAAATTGTTTAAATCAGTTATAGTTTTATATGTTTTGATACCTGAATAAGATTTTGAGTTTCACATCAACAGTAGGTCTCATGTCGGGATATCATATATTTAATGAAACAACATTTGATACCAGTCATAAATCATTCCATGAGACTCTTTGTATATGGACCACAGGATTTCTGTTTATAATTTTGGAATATTCACTGTATAAAATTCTGTGCCTTGTGTCTAGTAGGCCTTGTCCACATTAGAATGTTTTTTGACACGAAAATTGCAATTGTTCAGACATGAATATTTGGCCTAGTTTGTTTTGTTTAGTGTGGTTTAAGACTCCAAATTTTTGGTGCATCCGCTAATGGCCACCCCAGCTTATGTTTGCTCATCCAACGAATTGAGGATCATTTTTAGTGTGGACAAGACTTAATATTTCTTTAATCTTTACTTAATCTTATTCCATTCATATATTTTCAGAATAATGAAGTAAAGACAATAATGTAGTGAAGAGAACAATAAGATTGATACAAACATTAATATTGTATATAGTTTAGTATGGGATTAAAATAAACATAGTGTAAAACACAGCTTTAGAATGGCTGAACGAGATTGGGGTAGGGGCATGAGCCCTGCCTCATCCTTTACATCACTACCAGGTTCCAACAGAAGTGACAGTCCTATGTCACCGAGAGTTGGTAGTCCTGCACCAACACGAATGAGCAGTAGTAGCAGTGAGACAAGAAGTGGAAAAGGAATACAAGTTACTATACAGAATCTTCAACGTAAGTAGGCCTACTAAACTTACCATTTTTTGATACAAAGTCAACACATTCTGTTTAAAGTAATTTGTTTAAATTCAGGATGGAAATGGGGTACAGATTTCAAATGGATTTCTCATTAATTTATGTGTTTCATGTAGGCCTATGTTGTTGGTGACTGATTGTATATGCCATATTTGGTCATTTTCCCTTTTTGGCACCATTTATTAAAGTGTGGATGAGTATTCCTAGCTTTACTGTAAATAACCTAAAATAATCAATTAAGTAAATTTATTATAAATAGTAGGATTTAATACCCTGTAAGATATTATAAACTAGTAAATTTTTCTTGTACAAGGTTTTCATTTTAATGAATGGAAACCTCATGTAAACAAACGTCAATTCAACCTTGGTACAATTTCTTTAACAAGACACCAACACACATATAGTTTACTTTTTATTATGAACCTGTTTTTCCTTATCATTATAAACTTTGTGTCAACTTGATATTTTGTTTATAATTTATTTGGAGGTATATTACATCTTGATAAAATTATCATGTGATATAATTGTATTACAGTTACATTAGTTAACTTGTTGATAAATTCATCATTGATAGAAAGAAGTAATAAAAATGAATGAAATAGAAAACCATTTTAAATAAACTTAAGAATGTTACTTTAAAAGTTTTTCACCATACAGATTCTAACTTTTTTTATACGGTAGTTATGTAGAATACTGAGTTTATGTGTGTGTGGATTTTAGTGAAATTTGTAAATTGGCACCAGTTATGTATGGGACAACCATGTAATTTTTAATGAATAATTTTATTTTCCACCTAGATAAAAAAAATTTGCTTTTTTTTTTACCTAGGTTAGAATTAAAGATTTTAATACAAAACCACATGAATTATCACTTAAATTTTTTAATTCAAAATTAAGATTCATAATAAAAGTTGTATGTTGTATTTGAGCTACAATAGAATCCTGATATTGTTCTCTGATTGCTAAGATAATGGGAGGCTATTCATTACTAACTCACACAACTGACCACAAACAATGTTTTCTTGCTTTACGGCTGTTTTGTTTATGTTGACACAACATACCCTGATCAAATAATTATTGAAATTGAGATATAACAAACCTCAATAAGGATCCAATTTTCAATTTTGCATTAGAGTCAGTGGTTGTGAAAGCACAATTTTAAGAACACTTGAACACCTGTTATTGGGTAACAGACACAAATTTAATTGACTGCTGCAAGAATAAAATAAAATCCCTGAAAAAATGCACAGCCTCTTCAACTTTGATTGTATTTTATTTTGAAAACATGTTGTGTTTTGACTTAAATTAGGATTTCATTTTATTTTTTCTGTAACACATGTTGAAAGATATTCAATTTGTGTCCATTCTTTCTCAAATTTTTATCCCTTTTGATTTTACCATACAGGAAAATTTTTTTCTAATTATATGTAGGCCTGCATGTATATTGAGCTTAATAGATTTATCTAGATAGAGCGTTATGACACTAATCTTTGTTATAACCCATACTGATTATATATGTTGATATACAGTAGTTTTTGATATCCCACTCATGTTCAGACCTGATTGCTGTTTGGAGGGAAATTCAATAGTTATTGACTATAAACTATGATATTTCTATTTAAACTTTGATCATGATTGTAATGATTATCAATAAAACTAAATGATTGAATGTTAAAGAGACAAGTGCAGCATATTCGGGGCATGATTCAGAAGTACTAAACAGTGCATTATATGCACAAAAAACCTCAAACTAGGAATTTTACTTTCTATGTCTTTATTATTATTTTATATACATAAAGGTATATGGCAGAATCTCATTTCTACCTTCAAATGCTGTAGTAGTGGACACATGTTGATTTAAAGACTTTCAACAGTGAACTGTGATCACTATTACTAATTAGCTAAGCATAAAATGTTTCTGAAACTAAGGTATTTTTGGTCAAACAAATGGCAAATCTGTCAAATTCAAATTAGTTTCTAAGAATGTTTTTTTATGACCAAAGTTTCATACGAGGAATAACTACAATGATTACGCTATTTATATATCATGCAAATATGAGAATCATGAAATAAATATTTGGTCTCCCCCAAGTATGAATGATTTTGCACCATTTAAAACTTTAACAATTCGATAATAAAATAAATTTTCGAAAAATTTAGACCATTGTACAATGCATCATGTAGAAGTTGATGACCATGTAGCTTTTGTTACATAAGTGTTTCTTTTTGATGTCCAAGATATTTAGGAGACCAATTGTAGACTATACATAGTGTTTATTGCTGTTGTGTCACATGACTAGTGTCAATATATACAGTGTTGACATAAAACTCATTTAGCTTGTTTAATGCTTGATCATGATATCTGGCTTATCCCAGAGAAAAATTAAATTTTATCATGTAAAGTAAATAATTTCACCATGAAATTAATGATCAAGACCCAAGATTATATTTAACTTGACTTTGCATATCTTAATTAGCATGTATATTAATTTTTTCTAAAAATATAAGGTATTCATATTGTCATAAATTATACATGAGGGTTGACTAAAATGTTTTTGGACTAAAATTATATAATAGTTATCCGAAATTGTTAGATGATGTTGTTAATATCCACAATTTTGTCCACACCTGTTCCTTACATCTGCAAGCAACAGGTGAACAGTCTAGATGAAATCAGACCAACAACATATGTATTCTAGAAAGCATGCATATCCTCTGCCCATATGGGATTTTTTTGTATGACTTATTTTCCCTATTTACTTCATACTATCACTATCTAAGATTGAAATGGGTATAAAATTTTAAAGAATTCTAATGGACTGAATGGTACCTGTTTCAGGTATGAAACCAAACCGCAAATATATTTTATTTTGTCCAACTGAATTCTAAACTTTTCAGACATCCCTCCTGTGTTTCACAGATGGTTCAGTATAATACTCAAAATATACCAGGAAATCCTTTAATGTATAGGCTGAACAGGGATAACTGTTGACTTTCAGAAATGTTTTTGGTGTCATGTTTTTAATTAAAAACAGGCTACAGGTTATGATTTTCATATTTTGGGGAAATTCAATCCTAATCAGAAACTGCTGTTTTGTGTCCATCTACACTGCTGTTGGCCAATTGTTTTGAAATTTAGTGTGTGGCTGTTTGAGGTCTTAACCTTTACTTCATAGCTTGATGCCTTTTAAAGTAGTCTCATTTGTTGAAATAAATGCACAGAGGTGTTTGAAGGGAAGGCATTGATCATGTTTATATGGCATTTTGATTTGGTTGGCGTTAAATTAAATTGACCAGTCGTTTTTGACAAAAACAGTCATAAATGGCAGAGATAAGACAGAGTAGATTGAAATTATAGTGTCTTCCAAACTTGAAGAGTAAATTAGCAAATATAAGGAGAGTTGAATTTATTCGATGATTAGTTCTTGAAAAAAAGGATAATTGTGGAGTGGCAGGATTCAGTCGTGATATTTTAAGAAATGAATGTTGTTGTTGAATGCTGACCACCTTATTTGTCTTCTTAATTGAAAACGTCAGTTCCACTTGTTTTGTAATCAACCTCCTGCAAACGGTCAGATGTATTCTTATCTTAAATGAAAGATTTGATCTCACATGGATAGTGATCTTGAAAAGTGTTGGATATTTGTAAATACATTTTCGATAAAGATCGTAAACTACCATTTCCATATGTCTGTACTGGAATCTGTTCTGCAACTCATATGGGAGACTCAAAGAAAAAGTGATTTTCTTTTCCACTGAACATTCATCAAAGGATTTGTATTAAATGGCAGAACAGTGTGATTTCTTTCATCAAAGATAAGTTTTTTTATTTAAAATATTGTGGGAGGATAAAAAAACTCTTAATATTGTTCATTAATTGTGCTCTCCGGAAACCAGATTTTTGCCTAACAACCAGTGTTATTTGCTGATTCTGTACAGTGCTGAACAGTTTTATTATACTAATCTTCCTTACAACTGATTGGATTTTATGAAGTGCTTTAAACTTTCTCCCTAGAAACGTGGTCAATATTGAAGTCTCCATCTAGAACAATAAGCAACCTGTTTGAATTTTATTCTGACAAGTTTTCAATAACTGGTTTACCAACAAGGACTAGTTTGTTATTGTTAATTTACCATTGAATTGATTCTATTGGAGCCTTTTAATGATTTTCAAATATTGGAAACTTCAATACTATATGTAGATGATTGAACTATTTATACAAGTATTGATAATGGATCCAAATGGTGTGATGTTTGAATGTTCTTGTGGATTAGTGCTTAGCAGTGTAATTCTATATTTTGTATAAGTTGTAGCCTACATAGATAGGCTCTAAAACAAAGATTTTTTTCTCTAAATATTTATGTTCCATTTTCTGTTAAGCTTAATTCTCAGGTTTATTATGATTAATCAATTTCTATGGAGTTAAGAATTCAATGGATATTATTTGTAAATATGGTCGATATTTCAACAGACTGGAAGATATTTCTAACTATGAAGGTGAGTTATCTCAGGCTAACGGAATAATTGAATGTATGAATAAACATAACATACAGCTTTCTGTACATGTATCAATACATAGAGATACAAATGAAATGTGTATATTGATACAGATTTGTTCTTCAAATGCATCAATACATTTTGATATTGTACATACTTTGTCTAATAGTCATTAGAGGCAAAGTTTCTTCTTTTACAGAAGTCTGTAAATTTCAATCGAATTCAGCCAATTAGTGTCCACCTGTTGCATTTGAATTTGCAAGCCTATAGTTCAAAGTGAAAAGTGTCTAATGACATCAAAGTATTAGACATAGTTTACAATTGCTTGACATTGTGAAGATGATCCATGTATTTGAATTCAATGTTACAATAATAAAATATTCCATGTTATATCAAATTTGTCTTTCAAGTTACTATCAAGATCAAAAGCAATAGCCTCATACAAAACATCAAAGGTATCAATTCAATAGAAAATGATCTATGCTAATAGAACTATGTTCTGTGTAACTTGCTAATATTAAATGGTGATAACTTCTATTATAATCAGTGTAATTGTACTGACATCAATCATCTAATATAGCAGAAGCACGACTCTTTAAGTCTGAGAAAAAAGTGATTGGTAATTAATTTTGACGAAGGTAACATTGTTTTGTTTTCCAGTGATTTGATCTTGATTTTCAATCAAATAAGCAATTATATAATTGGCGATAAGTAATTAGGATGACTAATTAGTGTTGTAAATCATAATACACAGAATATTCAGACAGTGCACTGTACCAACAGATTGGTCTGGAATTGGAAAATTTTCGTGGAATTATCACATTTTTCAATCTTTATACACCACTGTTCTGGGTAAAGGTTACAGTATGACTGTTACCTAGCTAAATCACATCAAAAAATTATAAACCAATCACAGTTGAACCTGATATTGTAGTAGTGGTGATTTTCTCACTTTAAACAGAAGGTTTGTGTACAATTCAGGGTGTGGTTTCTAAGAAAAAAACAGTCTGACATAAAAAGTAAACATTCCTTGTAATTGTTAATGTTAGCAGAGATTAAAAATAGTTGTTCAATAAACTTTGGTATATTACATACTTGACAATGGTCAGATTGTGAGAAGTGGCCGTTACTATTGATATAACTTTTGCTTGTAAAATTCTTTAGAACCTTGACTCTTTTATGACCTAGGCTAATGATATGTTTATGGAAACTCAAAAAGGCCATAATTCACCAATTTATGATCAATGATATTATAAGGAAAACTTGTTTAGGCTGACCATATAACTTGAGAATTTTGAAAGTGAGATTTTTCTTTTAAAAAAATGACACATATTCAAAAAATATTTAGGAATCAGCATTATAAGACAAAATGTGTATTTTTATGAGCAGTTTACCCTCAGCCCAAATAGCTGATTTTAGGTATTTCTCCATATGCTTTGACAATGCCAATCTGAAATTATTTTGAGAAAGATCACGTAGATATAGCAAACCCTGATACAGTCTGAACAAAATCTATTGTCATGAAAATTTTGAAACGTGTGATGTAATTTTTATCTTAAAGATTACAGCAAGTTTATCAAAACCTATTGAATTCTTCATTATTTAAATTGATTGTATTTTATCATGCTGTTAAATGTAATGTGATAATATAATCCAATTTTCATGTATCTTTATCCGGCTACTACCCTCCTGGGACACTACTGTCATTTTAATTAGTGGTTTCTGAAGGGTCAACTGTACTGGCAAAATAGTTCATTTCCTTGTGGTAATTGAATATTCAAATATTTCATGGTGTGACTTTGTGGTCATATTGTTGGACAAAAGATATGCTGTTAGAGGTTGTGAAATGCCTTTGAAAACATTTTATGTTTCGTTTTCAAGTTGTTCATCCTTTGTACTTGTGTCCCAATTACCTTTTTCTGTACTTTAACAGCAATTGACATTTGTAGCTTCCTGAAATTTTAGAAAGAATATTATTTGGTGAAAGTTTGGAAAAATAAGGCAAGAAAAGAAAAAAGAAAAAATCATATTTTTTAGTTTCACAATTAAGGATGATTACTAGCTGGTCCTTGGTCAAACCTCTTGGCATTGATCTTTCACAGATTGTCAAACCCATTTACAGCTGGGTGGACTGGATTTATGAATGAAGATTATTCATAATATTTTTCATAATCATGGACATTATATATCTATCAATTACAATATTTCAGTTCAGAAAGCTTTCTAAGGCATACAAACAAATTTCATTCAGCTTTTCATATATGACTCGTATTGTTGAATGAAGAATTTACTATAAGTTATATGAAATATTATCATAAGTACCTAGTCATGATCTAACAAAGTATCTTACAAAAAGAAAACTGAGCATTACTCCAGTATTTGTCCTTGAATGGCATTAGAAGTTTTAAAAGATGAAATAATTAACACAACAAAAGAAAAACAAATCCCTCACATAATGTTCATAGACAAAAACCACCTTTTAAACGTGTTGAAGAGGCCTATTAACACTTGTGGTCGTGTAGTAAGTTAGTAGCTAAATCGTAAAAATTTGGAGGTCATGTAAACATCGGGTTGACAGGTAATTAAATGTTGACCACCAATCAAAAAACAGGGATGTAAAAAGTTGACTGAATTATCCAATCAATTGTGTCCGTCTGCTCACTTGACTCTGCCTCCTACTGTGTTATTGATCCCTCTCTTATTGACTTCTGAATAAAAAATCTATCATGCATGGTTGAACAGTTGTAACTAGGTGTCTGGGAAAGTTAGGGTCAGAATGTTGTGTCAAACCTATCAACTTGTAACAAATATTTATGATAGAAATTTGAAGTTGGAGAAAAGTAAGGTATTTTAGTTATAATCAATGAGAAGATGTGATAATCAACTGGATATCAATATAATTAAGTAGTTTTTGACAGTTTGGTGGAATATTGATATGTCGGAAACAGTCTATGGAGAAAGTTGGTTAAGTTGTAATGGATCAAGGAAATTAAGAATTGTGAAAATGTGAAATGATTCCCCTGTAAGTTTGTATACATAAGTAAATTAGGATTAGCACTGTAATATAATGGCAGGATATTTGGATTCTGTTGGAGGTAATTCTAAAGAACGAGCCTTTACCAACAGAGTTCACTGGTTAAAAGGTATGTCTTGTATTTCAAATTTTATATCTATCAACCAATATGGCTTTTCTGAGAAACCTAAAAAATTTTGTTCAAAAATATTCATTAAAATAACAATAAAATATTCAAAGAATAGAAGGCTGGATCCAAAATATCAAATGTAAGTCTACATATGTGACTAGTCTGTGTGTATGGTAGTGTAAGACAAATAATTATGATTTATGTTCCTTTTCTGGTTGTAACAATCTCATCCTGGAATAGGAGGTGAGCGTGGTGCACATTCAAGTTCAGAGCTGGCTTATTCCTTCGTATTTTATCCTACTATTGATATATGAAAGGTTGTCTGTATATAATTATTAATAGTAAAATAACTTTGGTAACTGATATAACTTAGCTACCAATAGACTTTTTGGAATAAATATTGAGGATTAAAAGTTATACTGTCATGCAACAAGAATATTCAGAATCTCTTTTAAAATCTTGATAAATTACAGCAAACATATAGGGATTGAGATATTTCTGTTTGGAAATAATTGTGACTATAAAGTGACTATATATGCATTCTCTAAGATAATGATACATATCATGTTCTGCTCTGTTTGATGTATGTTATTCAATGATATCAAATATTTAAAGTCTTCTAGTACATATCAAGACTTCTGATGACAACAATTGTTATATCACTAAGCTGTACATGATAGGTAATTTCATGTTGATCTTATATTGATCTAGCAAGAGCAAGTGTGCTGAAGCAAAGCGCAATGATAAAATACAAAACTTAAAAACTAATTTAGTGATCAATACATTTAGATCAACTTAGCATTAAACTGATTAAAAATAACTAAGAAAATCTCAAAATGGAAAGAAAATAGCCGAATTGATAAAGGTCTTTTGATGCAGGTGACTTAATATGCCAACTGAAATCGGTTTAGCAAGAGCATTCCTTATTCAAGATTGCTGATTTCTATGATACTTGCAATTAAAAAGGTCTTTTAGATTGTAATACTGATGATAGTTTTATGATTGAAGGTCAGCTGAGGAATGTCAAAAAAGCTTGTTTTTTCAGAGAGCTTTCCTAATCAGGTATACTTTTTAAATCCCACACAAGCATTTTACCAACAATGTTCTTAGCAGAGTAAGCAATTTGAAGAATAAAGCCAGCTGCAGACTACAGCATCTAGCTTAGCAAAATTTCATTCGTAATTGTTTTCTTAAACAAAATGCTGTAGTGTGCGGTTGATTTCAAGCCTCATTTCTTCCTCTTTGGACAGAATTCAAAATATCAAACACGTTTGATGATTTATGCCACACATGGAAAATTACTTACAGTGTGCTCATGCTAAGCTAGATGCTGTAGTCTGCAGCTGCCTTATAACAACCACTAACAGTGTTAATTTATATAAGATTTATGACTACATGTTAATGATAAAAGAAAATGAAATTGGTAGTCATTGATTGTGTTGATAGTAAAGAAGATGGACAGGTGTTAAAATAGCTATATGAGAGTATTAAAACTGGCTTACCAATTGTGCTTATAATGATCTATTTTACAATCGAAACTATTATTACCATTGAATCTTATTGAATTAGAGATGTGCCTCAATCAAGTTTTAGTTGTTTAATCAAAGTTGAGCCTATGGTCAAGTAAAATATGTGTTTGAATAGAGATGTGCATTTGAAAAATTGCAGACAGAAGTCACTGCTGTCAAGGAACGTGTTATCTATTTTGGAGAGTGCACATAGTGCATATTTACTGTATTATTAGTACCTTCTGTTGCTTGGTACAACAGGTGACACTTTCAATGACTCCAGAGTTTCGCATGCAGACAGCTTCAAATTTGCAACCAATTTCAATGTTACCAGACGTAGAATATATTAGTCAGATACAGGGCACATCAATAATATCAAGTCTGAAACAATTAAAAAATTACAAACATGCATTTATAACAATGTGAGAAATCAATATCAATTAAAAATATGCACTCTGGAGCAATTAATGTCTCTAAAGTAGCCATGTTTTAAGATTTTTTCTCTCTATAGCTTTTTTTTTCACATGTAAATCCTTCTGTCCTTCTGTTTTTTGTTGATTGAAAGAAATTTTATGCAAACCTTACAGCAAAATGATGCAAAAATATTTTTATGTATAATTTACATTTTATGATAATGAAAATTTTGCGTACTGCCTCTTTAAGCTTATATAATTACTCTATTTGTCCATTGGAAGAGGATCTCCAGTATGTAAATAACATCATACAAAATTTCAGGAAATGCTTTACTAAAATAATTCCACCAGCATTTTGAATTTTGTTTGTCTACTCAGTCTTGAAAGGCTTTATAAGCAAGAGTCCTAACAATGGCTACTTCAGTATTGATTGGTCAAGGCTTGACCACTAGATATTGATGATTTTCCTGATTAAATCTCCAGAAAAATACATGAAGAGAATTCTAATGATACTTAATCCCTTTGATATTATACTTGGTGATATTGAGAGCTTTACTCAATGGTGCCAGGTTCACAAATCAATTTTTATAGTGCCTTCACATCATTAGTAACTTTTTTATATAATGCAAATACCTTAATTGGATTGTTCCTTATTGTATAAATCCAACTATTAAGTCATAATATTAACAGTCTCGGACTGGCTGAATTCACTAACTTTCAATCCAATGTTAGTTCAAGAAAGTGACTAAAGGTATTAGACAAAGTTTGCAACAGCTTAATATTCAAGTTCAAGACCATAATTCAAAGAAATATTCCAACAGTTTTAGATATCCTTTTCAAAGATTTATGTGTAAAATTTACTGTTCAACTGGGAAAATCCCCTGAACTAGGAAAGAGAATTTATATGTACATAATGTACAGTACATAGGTCAATGAGTGAAGAATGTCTTCATGTATATTATCCAATACTATTCAAGCTGCTATAAAGTTATAGATAAACTCATCCTCATACAGTCTGGAGCTAATTAAAGGTTAATCCTGAGTCATTTCCTAGTAAAATTGTTGGTATTAAGATTCCCTGTCTGAAGAATATTGATCTTATGAACAGTTAATTAACCCTAAATTGACTGAAGGATTTCTTAAAAACTTTTCTTTTAAGGCTGAGACTTTTGACATTTTCACAAGTACCAACATGTTAATGTACAACAAAATTTGCTTTTTCCTTTGAATTTTTATTAAGGCAAATATTAGTTAATTATTTTATAAACTTTTTTGTTTGTCAGTTGTAAATTGGATTTACCAAATTATATTCCTGGAGCTGTGTTGTGTTTATTGTGGAATTTCTGACTTTTACCCTATCAATAATGTAACAGAATATGTCTCAACATGTACACTTGTGTATTACGAATTCTAACTTATAAAATAAAACTGTTCCTATCAGTCCATTCTTCCCTGCAGGAATTTCATTATCTTGGAGAATTTATGACATTCCTGGTTAACGATGCTGAACAGTCTGATTATTAATTACTTAGTAATATAAGGCTTAATTTCCATAAACAGCCCATTTCATCAGGGTTAATACTAAAACAGTTTTAATATGTTTTCCTTAATTCCACCACATGCCTCTGGTAAATTTGATAAAATCCATTACTGGTATGAAGTGTGATAAGGTCTGTGGATTTACAATCAATACAGGAGTCTGAATACATACTATAAGTTTCATTTGAATGATCAGATACTCTCCCTCTGTGCTTGAGGAGGTAGACGTGTATAAAGCTATTCTCTGAAGCAGAAAAAAAAGCTGAGACCCAATGCAGAATGTGAATGTTTAAGTCTCTTCAAAATAGAAAGAGAGGTGGATTTCTTTCCTTGACTTGAGTCCAATTAGGTGTAGAAAACAAGGATTTGATGTTGTTTGATACAGTTTAAATCAGTCTCAAAAACAATGTTTTACAGGGAAATAGGCTCGTTCTTAGACTTCAAGATGTTTATTCAGGTATTCACATATCAGCATGTAATCATGGTAGCTAAATAGCCTAGGGGTTTATTTAAGTTTGATATAGCCACTGATATCTAATGTTTGTTACCAGAGAATTCATTGACTAACTGTCAATCATTGCATATTTCTTAATGTGTTTCCCTTGTTTGTCATTAAAGAAATTAATCAAAATGAAAGGCGTTAATTAGTTACAGGTTCCATACTCTCTTTTCTAAATATTTTGAAATCCAGGTTTAATGGAATGGATAATGATTCAACATGCCACATGGGTTCCATATGTAATTTGACCCCTCACTATATTTAAGCTTAAATTAACACACATTGATTAATGGTATGGATTGAAGTTTGACTCGAAATAAAATTCTATCTTCCAGCTAATAAGTTTGAAAATTAGGTCTAGCTGTACTAAAATTTTACTGTGGATGTTTATGAGCAATATCTTATAATAATTCGCTGTGACTTCAGGGATAAAAGATGCTGCAGGATTCCTTAGAAACAAGAGCCTCTAATTTCAATCAAAATTCAAACTCAAACTTTATTTCATTAGTATTGAAATGGCGCCTATTGATGCTATTAGTGTCCCTGGTAGGCATACAATTTGAGAAAACCTCTTTTCAATTACTTTTATTTCAGAAAAAATTACCTGTACTTATAGATCAAGAATATTGCAATTACAAATTTAAAAATTGATAAAAACTTGATATACATACAAAGGCTAGTGGACCTTGTATTTAGTAATTCTATCAATATGGTAAACTACTAAGGTCATCTGGAGTTTTACTATTTGGTGATCTACATGATTCATTGTTAATGTGATAAAAGGCAGTTGATAGGACCTTTATGTTTAAAGGAAGTTAACTCAACTATGAAATTTGTTAATATGAAAATTTACACTTTTACACCATGGGAGTCTTCAAAATTATAGGATTTTAATTTCACAACTTAATATTTGTAAGGAAATTTATATATGTTTGAGCTATTTAGAAAGCCCCAATAGTTAATGTTTAACCAGTTTTGGAGGTTGATTTGCATTTATGTCAATAGTTTTCTGATTGGTTTTTGGCCTTCCAAAGGTCAAGCAATTTTGAAAATTAATTCATTCATTCATTCGTTCGTTTGTTTGTTCATTCATATGTTCTTCTTATGTTGATTCGTATGTTCATTCATATGTTTATCGTATGTTTATGAAGCTGTAGTATTTTTAAAAACCAGATTTAGTTGATGTTTCATCCAAATACCGATAGACTTATTGACCATGTAGTTTATAAAAGTTTGTCCACAAAAGTTATAAAACCTGGTTTGCTGATATTTCTTTGTTCTGAATCTTTTTTTTGAGAAGATATTTTGTTAAAATTTTGTATATTATTAGAGTATTTACTGGGGCTGTGCTTTTAGTAGGTGTTCCATGAGTGAACTGCCATTGGTTTCCTTTCCTTTTATGTAAAGCTAATTCCTGCAACTTAAGGACCTTGAAAACTTCTTGGCTGCATCCTGGTTCTCTAAGCCTTTATCAAGGCACATGCTCATGAAATTACCAAGAGTGGCAATAGCTTGTTAGAAATAATTGAAAAGCATCAGATATAAACTAGTGTATCCATGACTGATAATATTTGTGGTACTTGTTACTATGTTGAATTTGTAATTTGGTAGTAAAATATCTAAAATAGGCTACTATGTGGTAAAATATAGTAAAACTAAAGTAAGGTGGGGTATATTGACTTATAGTGAGGAGAATATTAATTTACCTTTCATGTCACAAATATAGTTCAAGACTTAGTTTCTAGACCTATTTTAGATTATAAATAGTTGAAATATTTTCTATTCGCTGATAGATTATTTTAAACAGTTTTAATAAATAATTCCAGACTGCAAACAGTTTTATCAAATATTTTAGGTAAAAACAATAACATAAAAATAAATTGGATTACAGATGTAGCCATAGTTGGATTTTGTCTCCGTTTTCTATGTCTATTTCATTATTCTTCACTTATAAGAGAAATTCCTGAAATGATAATAAAATCTCTTTAAGTGTTTACAAAGAGCACATGTTTTTGTTCAGAATTTTACTCCATAGAGGAATCGAAATAGATTTACACACCGTAATATTAGAGAACATTCACAAACACCAAAAACAATCTGATGCTAGTAATTTCAAATGTTATTTTGTCATCACAGGATTTGCATTCAAGTAATACTATGTATTCAAAACTATTTTTTTTTATATTTGCAGATGAACAAGAAAGAGTGCAGAAAAAGACATTTACAAATTGGATGAACACATATCTCTGTCAAGTAAGTTTTGTATTAGTATTTTGATATCAATTATTCCATTCATATTGAGGGTTACCTAGACCGTCTAATATGGAGGTTGGAGGGGGGGGGGGTGTTTTAAGGAATCACTAGAAAATGTAAATGCTCATGTTAAAATGCTTTGACGTATAGTGAGTGATGGATTTGTGGTGCCTTAACAAGTGGCTTTTTAAAAAGGTTCTTTCATAGCTTGTTCAGTTTGCTGTTGTCTTATGAAGACAAATAGGAAAAATTGCATCATTCAATACATCTTTGTTCATTGTTTGAATTCGATTTGTAGAATTAACTAGCCAGACATATTTGGCCCTACCATTTCCTAAGACGTAAAATATGATGAGATTTCGGCATAGTTAGAGATAGACAAAAGATGTAACTTATTACTGGTGTTTAGCCATTTAATTTTCAATAGTTTTGATAATCTTCACAATGAAATTATTTGGTCCATCAACACATTACCAGAATACTATCCTGTCTCTATGTCACAAGCTTCTGTATTTTATTACAGCATGTACCTCCTGAGAAAGTGGAAGATTTATTTGAAGATATTAAATCTGGTGTGGTGCTCTTATCTTTATTGGAAGTATTATCAGGAGAAACATTGGTAGGTGTACTAAGAATTTTTTATACTTATATAGTCCTTAAAGCACCTTTCTGTATGGAACCCCAAAGTCTGGTTCACCTTTAACTTCTGCTGGTACATGTTGTTTAATTGCAGAGAAACTGGATGTTAGATTTCAGTGATACTTATTGGTTAAATAAAAACTTTCCATTTTCATTCCAGTGTGAAATTTTCACTACTGCTAATATAGACTATGTAAATGCAAAATCTGAAACAAACCTAATCAGCTTAAAATGATCAAATTAGACAATCCTTTTTTCAGTATAGCAAAATCAGCCTTATTCATTAGGGAGGAATTTAAATAGTTCTTGAGTTCAGTATTGATCTTAGAGCGTCTTTCATTGTATCATTTGTAATGTATTGATATTTGTATTATATAGACCTTAGTTTATAATTATTCATGTATTGAAAGGAACAAACAGTCCTTCTACCCAACCCCTTAACTATTGACAACATTCCTTTAAAATAACTTACAGTTTTTAATCACTTAGCATTTTATTTTATTGATCTCTTAGGTTAAAGAGATTTAATCAAGTACATTATATATTTAAAACAGGAAGAACAATGTGGCTCTTGAAATTTGACAGAAAATTAAACTCAAGATGATTGGGTTCGCAAAATTGTGACAACAGAAAAGATCAAATCTGATCAAAATGATTTCTATATAGTTATATTTCATAATAATTAATTACATTATTTTTGAGAATAATTGTGTCCATTGATTTCTGAGAAAGTGTATTGATTGAAGTCAAGTCTTATTTAACAGAAGTAACCAGAGAGAAATATAGTACAGATCGAATCTGGAAGATTGAAATGAATTATTATATAACTTCTGTCAGTCGTGAGGTCTTGATTAAATTTGTTTTCTGTAAAATAACATACAAGGTAAAAAATGAATTGTAGGAAATATTGAACAAACGAGAAGTCTTATCTGGAAAATTTTTGACTCCAAAACCTACAGTTACAGGTGGAAGGGAGACCTCAGAAACTGTATCGTGCATAAACCAAAAAGTTCTCTTAAAATGAAGTTGATCTCTTACTGATAAACCTTATTCTTATGTAATACTATATGTAAAGTTTATACAATGGCATAATAAGAATTGTTGAGGTTGATGAAATATATGGACACTGGTTACGCGATGAAGGTTGTTTCTTATCAATGGTAAACTATATTAAAAAGTCATAAAGGGAGCCTTTATTGAAACTGATAACTTAATAAATGTGGTTGTGTGAGCATAATTCACTGTTTATAGTCATCATATCTGTATCCAAGCTTTTCCTTGATAAAGAAATAGAGACAATCATTGCTATCATAAGTCATCAATAAATCACCACTATTAGTAACTAAGACATGGTACCAGCTCTAATATATTGACTTGTATAGTACCGATTGATTATTTAAGATAATATTGACTAATACAGTCAATATTACTATTCAATAATCTATTGGTACCATTTATATATAAAATTAGATATCTACTAATTGATTTATTGTAAGAAATCAGTCAATTAGTTATTGATGTCTCTTTGAATACTACAAATCTGTTCTCTGCTTCCAGTGCTGTTTAATTGCTTGAAACCCTAAAAAGAACAAAAAGAGTATTATAATTGAAGTTTATATGGACAGTTTGGCTGTTTTCAGGGGTCAATTTTATTTTTCTATTTCTAAATATGTCTTTGATAAATGTGGCAGTCTTAAGAATAAATAAGTTGCCATTTTGAATTTCAAATGTCTCAAATTCTCCTGGTGAGCTGTGAACATTGATTAGCTCAGCCAAAATTTCAGGGACAAGTACAATTGGTCAAACAAATAAAGAGCCTGTCCCTGCCTATTTATTTAATATCTATACAAAAGCAAAATTTAAAGGAATTTCTAGTTCAAAGTCGACTTGTCAGTTTTATTCCTCTGAGAGAAACTCAATTAGAAATTAAACATAATAGCTCATCAAACAATAGCAAAGCTCTTAATTTCCTGAGTCAGAAGATAGAAATGTAAATTATTCACTGAAATATGAATCGATTATCAACATCAAACTGTGTCTGCAAGTTTTTAAGTGTCTTGACAAACAAACGCTGTCAAAACATCAATAGAATGATAGTATATAACCAATAAATAAAATTTCCCGCTCTTTTCAAAACAGCAGGCAGGAACACGTCTGGTGTCAAGTTTTATATACACATCTATACTGATATATACAATATCTTTCTATGGGGTAGAAAAGATTATAAAAGCTGGAGTATTTAATAAATAGCCTAGTTTGAATGGTATCGAACAGATAAATATATCATGAAGTCAGCAGTTATTGTTTTGTACTTAGAGTTCAAATCCTGTTGGCTGGTTTAGTGTTTGAATGTTATATTAAATAACATAGGCAATCTTGTTATTTTGGCACCCTGCCATTGAATAGAAAAGGGATTAGTCGTTTGAATATCTAACATGAAAGATTATAGCGTACCAGTTTTATAACATAGAAGTTTTTATGTCTCCACTAGATTAGTGTTAAATCCCACATTTTGGGACAAAAAAAAAATCATAAATTAAACAATAATGCTTGACAAAATTTTCAAAGTCCAGGGAGGGGGTGTTGATCCTGACATAGTCTGTCACTGACGTGATGCTATTTGAGAGGCTCACAATGTCACATTAAAATATTTCCCACTTAGCCTCGGATTCATTTTGCCCACGATGTGCACATGTATTATATAATATATTCATCAAGCTCATTTGAGCGATCCGTAGTACCAACTCTATATGTACTTGATTAATCATACCTAAAGACACAATATAGACAATTGTAGGGATATACCTTTTCTCGGAATATCCTTACATCATTCTGGCTATTTTAAGATCCGTAGAGCATTGATGAGTGTAAAATATTGCTAAATTTTCTATGAATAAAAGATTGTGGATAAATGGAGATGCTTACACTAAAAATAGGAGCTATTGTTTTCACACTTACTGATATGTAAAGACTGACAAAAGGAGTCTGGGCCTGTTATGTCTGCCAGTATACAAAAGCTGCAAAATTACAGCTGCTCAATTTAGATTATAGCTATAAGCTGAAAGTATATTTTTAATAAGTATTATATTATCTTCCTATTGACCATTATCTTAAACACTTAAAGCAGAATGTTAAATAGCACACAGGAACAAACTTCCAAAAACCCTAAAAGATAATTTTAAAACATTGCTGACATTTGTGTCCTGTTGTAACTCTAAAAACTTCAAAACAGAACTTGCTCTTCATAAATATTTCATTGTCCTTTCAGAAAATGGAAAGAGGGAAAAATATAAAGCGACCACATTATCTGAGTAATATCAAAAAAGCATTAGATTTTTTAGAAAGAAAGAAAATTAAAATGGTGAATATTAACACTACTGATATAGCTGATGGTAAACCAGCTATAGTCCTGGGTCTCATTTGGACCATTATCCTCTACTTCCAGGTAAGCATGTTTTGAGACATCTTTATGTTTGGTCTTAGCTTTAGAAGCTTATCTTCCCCATTCTACACAAGGTCAATAAGAATGAAAAAGCATCTGAATTTGTATTACCATGCCATTGGATGCTTTTGTCTCTTAAATAGAAGTCTTGATTGTCATCTGCTTGGTCAAAATACCTCATATTTGGTTTTGGAAGATTTCTGTGCTACTAATCAGTTTTATCAGTTCTTAATGCCATACAAAGTTTCTTTACAATGTTTTTCTACAGGAATGAGGGTATGAAGAGCTTGGGGTACAAACAGAAATTCATAATTGTTTTTAATTCTAGATTGAAGAGACAATGTCTCAAGTGCCAAATGTACAAGATTTAACAGGAGAAGGACCTTCTGCAAGTAAAAAAATGGCTTTACCAAAGAAGAATTTATTGGCATGGGTTGACAGTGTTCTCGGAAAGTAAGTTATTGTTTACAGTTGCTGAATTTTGTCATTCCACTATGGAGTAATAAACATTTAATGCCAGATCTACATCCCTTGGGGCAAAATTTGGTCACAGAGATGCTTGTTCATTTAAATGTTTTTGCTTCATCAGAATGTTGTGGTGTTTTGAGTAACATACTGCTAACTTTTTGGATTACTTTTGCTTGTATTGTTTATTTTTATGTTCAGGAAATATGGAATAGAAGTAAAGGATTTTGGACCAAGTTGGAGAAGTGGTGTTGCATTTAACCAGTTGATTCACAATATTAACCCTAATTTGATTGACATGGAAGGGGTTAAACAGCAGACAGCGAGAGTTAATTTAGAACGAGCCTTCTCTATTGCTGATTCTGAATTAGGCATTCCACGTCTGTTAGATGCTGAAGGTATGATACTTTAAACTTGTGTCATTCTCAATATATTATCTTACTCGTCTTAACTTAAAACCTTAAATAGCTAGTTGAGATTATTAAAGATGGGAAGTAATGACAAAGGTAGGGCATTGCAACTAAAACATACATCAATTCCAAAATCTAGGCCTATAGTGGATCATTCAAGTTAATTAAAGCCAAAACATGAAATAATGATTTTGTATATAGTTATGCTGAATGATCTTATTCCTGATTTTTTTTAATGTATTGTATACTTTCTGTATTACAGATGTTGATGTGGCTAAACCAGATGAAAAATCTATTATGACTTATGTGGCACAATTCTTGAAAAAATATCCTGATGCTGGAGATTCTAAGGTGAATGATTAAACCTCACTGATCCCTACTATTTAAAATTAATGCAATGGTCACCAAAATAAGATGACAAAAATTATGTATTTAGTCTGACCATTAGAAAGTTGTCATCAGTGAAAGATCAATTGTGACCAAGAACTGAAAGGGTTTATTTTTAATTTTTCATGGCAAAAATCAATAACCAATAACTAGGCAAAAAGATCAATGATTCAGTTACTGTTTGTTAATTTTAGCTTCAAGGAATACCAAGTAAAATGGATACACCAGATCAAGAGATGTCTGCATATCTTAGTCTGTATAATTGGTTATCTAAAGATGCAGCTGAAATACTAGCTAATACTGGAGACCCTGTTACAGACAGACATGCTGAATTTTTGGTAAGTTTTATTTTTTCAGGACTTAGTTTTTTGTACATGTTTACCTCAAAGTCCAAAAGAATTGGACAATAATTTTGGAAATAAGGTGATATATAATAGATCATCATGCAAAATTCAATGTACATGGCTGTCCTACTGGCTGTACTTCTAACTGGTATGATGGCTTCATGTAGGATATTCCATATTCCATCAAAATCCTTAAAGGCAAAACAATTTCTTCGTCTTAAAATTAGGGTATACTCAGTGAAATCAAGATCAAATTGTCATTTCCTTTCATTTTTGAATTTCAGGACTACCTTGGATTTAAAACAGAGTTAGACAGAAGAGAGACAGTATATTTGGCACTTAAAGAGAGAGCCATGACAGGCAAATTCAAGAAAGTTAATCTTCAAGAATGGCAACAGTTACAAGACAAGTGGGAAGACACAGAAGAACAGACACGATTATGGTTATTGAAATTAGATCAGAGCTACCCAGGTCGCCTTGGAGATTTTGGTCGGTGGTTGTATGAAGCTGAGACATTATTAAAGAAACCAGAAGAGTCATTTGACAACCCTGAAGATATGGCTAGCTATATTGGAGAATTATTAGCTGAACATAAGGTAAGATCTGGAATAGGCTACACCCCAAACATTGTTGTAACTCCTGCTATAAAGATTATTGTCACTTCCATCAGTGTTGACCAGAGATGAAAAAATTGAAAACTATTTTAATATGTTCTTGCTAATTTTCCCCTTTGTTATAAAATTTAATTGTCTTTTTATATTTAACTGATCTTTTCAATTTATTTCACAGAAATTTTTCAAAGACCTGGAAGCCCAGAAGAAATTTTTTGAACAAGTTAAAAAGGCAGGAACCTTTGAAGGAGATCAACTCCATCCACCACATATGGATCTGATGGCAAAACGTTTACAACGAGTATGTACACTAGCTCCTGTCAGACAACGAAGACTAGATTATGAAGGAGCCAAGATGCGCGTCTGGTCAATTATGTTAATAACAGAAGACAAAATCAAGTCATGGAAAGTCAGATATGGCTGGCAAGAAGAAGTAGAAGAAATGTACAAAGATTATGAGGTAGGCCCATTTTATTCCAATCAGAAAATCTCTTAAAAGGCTGCAGAAAAACAATGCTTGAAAACTTACTTACTTGATACAGTTTCGATTAGCTTTTTAAGAAATTTAAAAATTAAAATTGCTTATTTTAGAATATAGTTGAAGGAAATCAACTACTTATGACGTATGACAGTACCTTTGCTGAAGTAAAAGGGAAAGGAGATACTTACAGAAAAGATGTTAAAGGTATACAATATGAATTTTATTTTATTCTATTTTAAATGTACACACCTTTGATGTTATACAAATGTACACACCTTTGATGTTATACAAAAATATATATTAAAACGCAAGGTAGTTTTACTACCTCATGAATAAGTTTCTGAGGAAGTTATGGATTTCAATGTAGGTTGTACACAAAAAAGATATGAAAAACCTAACCAATTTTTGTCTTTTCAAAATCTTAAACATAAAGAATCAATTTTTTTTCTAAAAATAGCAATAGTTTTATTGATATGATTAATTTTGCAGTTGCTCCAGAAGTGAAAAATATTCCTGAAGAAATTGAGAGTATTAGCAATAAATGGAAAGTCTTATCACAAGAAATCCAAGGTTTAAAGCCAACCTTTGAGAAACAAATAGACATGTGGAAGAAATATGCATCTCGTGTTAATACCCTAACTTCCTGGATGGATGCAGGAGAGAAAGTAATGCAAGAAAATTCAGCAGAAAACAAAGCAGTAAGTGCAGACATTTTTGTAGAATTTCTCTTCTTTACAATTACAGAATCTCATCGATGGCTATGACCTTTTGTCCTCATTGCACAAGGCATACCTTTGCCTGTCTTCATTAGCCCGCAATGAAGGTACACAAAAGTAGAATCTGTTTTCATGACCAATGCAATTATATTAACTATATTTCTGTTTCAGTATTTCTTTGGTGACACATCTGATATCGAAGAAGACTTTGTGATGTTAAATAAATATGGAGAATATTTAATAGCAACCAGTCAACAACCAATAGCAGATGAAATACGCCAAACAATTGAAGATCTAAATAATCATTTTAAAGTTTTAAAACAAGATTTTACTGTTTACCAACAGAGTGAAGTAGTGGATAAAGCTCGCAGTGAATATAATAGTGGATATAGTACTATACATGAGTGGCTAGAGAATGCTGACTCTATTGTACAGTCTCCAGTACCATGTGTACATGCTGATTTGAAGGAATATCTCCTTAAATTAGACGTAGGTTATGTGCACCCATTCTTGGGAAAATACTTTGTCATTTGATATTTGAACTCATCTGATTGGTTAATATATTTACTGTGAATAGAATAGAGTTCTTAGCATTTTTATGTTATGAATATTGGGAACCTATATTTCTTACAACTGGCTTCTGCCTGTTTTTTCACAGTAAAAAGATTATATCTGATAAGTTGTTAGATACCAAATAGAAAACAGATTACCATAAAGATGTCAATAGTTAACTGAAAACTTGTACATTTTCAGGAATTGAGCACAAGAGTTCCCGATATTGAAAGTGAATTTAAAGTCATCACCAAGACAGCTCAGTCATTGGTCAAAAATACACCAGCAGAGGTCATTAATGAGATGTTACATAATTTAAACGTTAAAAAAGAAATTATTGTCAGAATAAGAAAACAAATCCCCGAAAAGAAGAAGTATTTAAAAGCTGTCCTACCAAACGTAGAGAGTTTAGAAACAGGTTTAATAGATCTTAATAAATGGCTAGATGAAGGAGAAGATCTGATTCAATCTCACAAGATGGAGGGAAATGCTGCTGATTCTGAAACCAGACTTGAACAACATAAGGTAGGGTTGGTTCAGAATTGTTAATAAGGAACCGTCAAATTGAACTTTCAAGATGTCCGCCGGCATAAAAGGCAAATAAATATTTTTATGATTTTCAAACTGAATAGTTGTCTTACTGCTATTTTCAACTTTAGCTATTTGGGGTAATGTATTTTGTCCCAATTATTCCTTCCTAAATAGAATTCTAAAAAAGCAATCCATAACACTGTTTTGATCAAAATGTTGTTTGATATCTTTTCAAAAATAGTGGCATCTAAAATAACTACTTATTTTTTCAGGCATTTTTCTCTCAGCTGATCTACCAGAAGTCAATTCTAGAAAGTAAAAATAAAGTTTATAATAAGATCTGTAGTACTAAACCTAAACTGAACAACGTAGACTTTCAACCAGTTGATGATGTCATGAATACAGTCAATACAAGATTCCAGGTACAGTTATATATTAGTTTTAGAATACGTAAATGGATAATTTATATAATAATAATATGATAAGTTTGCAAAATGTCAAAATAAGTTTTTACCTAATCTTTCGCATTTGTTTCTTTTTCCAAAACATAATTAAAAATCTGATTAGATATTAACCAAGCTAAATTTAAAGCAATTTAAGCCTTTGACCAATCAGATGAAGGATACACTAAAATCATCTAAGTCAAGTTTTCAACAGTAAGATCTTTGAAAACTAGATAATTTTCACAAAATTTATCAGATGCAATTCAGATTGATCAAAATATTTGACTTTTGTAGAATCTTCAAACCTTGTCCAAAGATTGGGAGAGAAAGTTAGAAAGTCAGGTGAAATTATGGCGGCTGCTGGCCGTTAAACAAACACAACTAGAAGAATGGATGGACAATGCTGAAGCGATATTAGAAGAAAATTCTGATGATGTCGAAGGTCTTATTCGTAAACATAGAGTAAGTTTTTTCTCAAAATATATAGTTGAATTTGATAGGGTTTTGAGATTAAAAGGGAGATAAGTGCTAAATCAATTTAAGTACTTATGTTAGTAATGGGTTTGGGATATACATGTATGCTGTAAATTTACAACATATTGAATGGTATGCATCATTTCAGAGATTTTTTGATCGTGTGGATGAGAAGCCTTTAAAGGAATATTTATCTGCTGGTAAACAATTGTTACAGACGCTATCTCAACCTGATTCACAACAATTACAACTAGAAATGGAACAAATGGAAGCTAGATATAAGGTACGAAATCGTTCTACAAAATCTTTGTACTAGTGAATTCCAAATTAATTGTCCTTGTGCTGAAAATTGCCCATATTAAAGATCGCTTGACAGTAAAAAGCAAAGAAATAGGTCACTGTTTGATAGAATTTCATCAGTATAGTATTTATTGATCTATGAAGCAGTTAAAAGTTTTTTCAATTTATCTTTTTGCAGAACATTTTACATCATGCTCCATTACGATTGTTACATCTTGAGTTCTCCCTACCTGAAGGTAAATTCTGTCAGAATATGGAAACAGCAGAAAAAGCTTTAAAACAACATCAAGAACAGTTACAGAGTCGAGTAAATGTCAAAGAAGCTCTTCTGAAACACAAGGTTAGTGCAGCATTATCAATTATATTGGTTGGTACTCCTAAAACTTGGAGCACTTTCTAACTTTTATGGAGAAATGATAGAATTTCCAAAGTTTATTTTTCAATTAATTTCAATGTTTTATTTCTTTTTATTCAGCAAATATTCCAAGATGGCCAATTGATGCCAACAATGGAGAAGTGTTTAGAGAGTATGGGAGAAAAAGGCAATATGTTAATGAAGTTAACTAAGACAGATTCTACATTATTAGATAGACACAAAGATTATATTGATCAGTATAATAAGTTACAGTCCTATGTTGGTAATATTCATCTACAATTAAAACAACTACCTGAACGCTGGAAAGAATATCATACTAGGTATGTTGATTAAGTGTTCAACTATGAAATACAAAATGCAGTGTTTAATCTTGAGTTCATATTTTTCATGCTGTCCTTGCCAAACTTCCCCCATAGCATGTTGCATGGTATTGCTCGTCTTCATTGACCAAGTTAGCTACAGAAAATTAGAAAATAAAAATCCATTTACTTCAGCTTTATTCTTAGTAATTTTTCTTTGGTTTGTTGTTTTGGTTATAAGATCTTAATCTTTATTTAGATTGTCTGAATTCAATACATGGATACAGGAAGTTGAAGGACTTATCACTGAAATGAAGAAACCAAATTTAACTAGTGAAGAATACAGAGAAGGCTTGGCTAAATTCCAGGTATGATAACATCTTTACCAAACATTTTGAAAAAAAAAACAATTATATTTTGAAGGTTTATCAAAGCATTGACGCTCTTTTTAATATCTACTTCATATTTTGTTTACAGAAAGCCATGAAAAATCGTGCAAAATATGCTGATGAAGCAAAATGGTTAGAAGACAATTTAAGTGAATTAAATCAAGATAGTAACACAGCAGACGCACGAAAAGAGCGGGAAAAACTGCAAAATCTGGTTAACAGATTTGACAAATTGAAACCAGCCATGGACCAAACGGCAGGAAAATCATCAATTTACACTAAAAGTTTTGATTATCGTGACAATTTAGCCAGACAGTTCGGATGGTTAGATGATGCTCAAAAACATGTCATGGAGCAGCCTTGTATTGATAGTCTGGAACAAGCTAAAGAATATCTTAATGAACATGAGGTTAGTTTTATCGCTATTAAAGAGCTGTCGATTGATTGTAGTTTTAATACCATTCTGCATGAAGTATCATATCTTCTGATATTTAAAATTTCTATACCAGTAATTGTGGCCATTTTGTTTTGAAATGAGATTATAGTATTGCATGCTTTCATTAACAGATTTGATGGCCTTTTCCCCTACTGAAATATTTAATAATTTATCTCATACTGCACCCTTTACCCATACAAATATTATCCTTTGATTTGATTTTGGGTGTGAATTTGACCTGTGTGTTCCGAGAGTTCATTAATATCCAAAAATACATTTTTTACAGAATGATTATGTAAGTATAGGTCTGTTGTGATTTGGTGAAAAGGATTCAAATTTTGCAGTGTTATAATTTTCAATCTATATTTCTTGGATACTGAATTTTAACTCTTTTGTGTTGGTTTTTAATGTGATGAATTAACCTATAATATGTAAGCTGGGCTTAATTGTCAGATAACCTAAGCAGTCAAGTATCAACCGTTGTCAACAAACTTGTGTTATATAATAAATTTCTGCAAATTCGGTATTATTAGTTCAGTAGTAATTCAAATGTGTTTGCTGAATACGGTTTCAATTTCTATTTATTCTAACAAAAATGTCAAGAGATTGTTTGCTTTAAAATTTAGTCCCATAATGTGCACAAATATCTTTGTCCAACTATAGTATAAGCTGGTTACCATCATGGTTCTGCTTTGTGCTTTTCGTTGATAATTAACATTGTGTGAAATTTTGAATTGAACCTTTGGTCATGCAACTTACAAATCAGTAACATGGTCCTTTTCACAGCTGAAAGTGATAGTTTTGTAAAAGGCAATATGGCTTTGTTGTGGATTGTCCTATTTTATGTTTTGTTTTGATGGTGTTGGATCTTTGTATAATTTCTATTCAAAATTTGTATGCAAATGATGAGTGAATGTCAGAGTAATCAAATTACAAATAGCTATTTTATGCAGAAGATAGTGATTTTTTATATAAATCAAATGTTATTGTTATTATTATTTAGTTTGATCTCTTTTATTCTCCTTCCTTATTTTGTGGGTTTTTTCATATATTTGAAATTTTCAAAAATGAATTTTAGGGTATAATGAGAAAATTAGAGGAAGAAAAAGCAAGAGTCATGGCTGACCTTGAAGCAGGCAGACGACTTCAACAGGATAAAGATGCCCCAGATTTTGTCTCTAAAGCTGTGGCTGATCTTGATAAAAAATGGAAGGACACCAACCATTTAGCTAAAGCTAAGCAGGAGAAGCTCAGGGTAGGTTTCAATTTTATACACCCACATTATTATGTGGTCGTATATTATCGTCAACTCCTTTTATTCACAAATGGCCTGTGAATGGAATACAGACTACAGTTTTCATCTGATTTGAATGAAATTATGTGTGATAATTTATATTGATGAGATCTTGGACAAATTTGATGTTGACAATTTTTCAATTAAGGTTTTTTGAGTTATTGACCTTGACTTAATCAAAATGCGTCGAAATTGGCTTGTTATAATAATAATAATAAACTCTTTATTTTACATGGGTCAGAATTAGGCTCAATGCACAAGGACATGGTCCTGTCTCACATTCAGCCCATGGGGCAATACATTGGGAAAAAAAAAAAAAAAAAAAAATTCAAAAATACATAATATCTCAATATACAATTCGTCTGAAATACTAAAAATACACAAGTACATGTGTATCAAATGGACAGATCTATGTTCCGGCGATCAAGTACATGACCACAAAATAAATATACAATACTCCATGTACAATTTGTTTAAAAATACACAAGTACATGTGCATGAAATGGACAGATTTTCAACCTACAATTTGTTAACACGATAGAGACTACAGTTTTTATCTGATTTGAATGAAATTAGGTGTGATCATTTATATTGATGAGATCTGGGACAACTTTGATGTTGACAATTTTTCAATAAACGGTTTTTGAGTTATTGCCCTTGACTTAGTCAAAATGCGTCAAAATTGGCTTGTAAACACGATAGAGACTACAGTTTGATCTGATTTCATGAAATTTGTTGTTATCATTTATATTCATGAGATCTTTGACAAGTGCGATATTGACAATTTTTCGATGAACTGCCCTTGACTTAGCGGAAATGCATGAAACGTAGCTTGTGAATGTTATATCGACTACAGTTTTCATCTTATTTGAATGGAATTTGATGTGATCATATATGTCAGTGAGATCTTGGATTGGGCCTAAATTATGTTGGAGTTTCAACTTGAAGAAATATACTATTAAGTGGGCGACCACTTGTTATCTTAATTAATGAAAACTACAATAGAATGACAATGAATTTGGTTTATAAGGCCACCATGATTGCTAGAAATATGAATAATTATATTTTTAACTGAATAGGTAACTGAATTCAATAAAAATACTTTGAAGTTTGGTAACTATGTGTTTTCATATCTCAATCTTTTGGAATAATAGTGAAAACACATGAAACATGTTTAAGACAAATTTCACATATTTCCTTTTAGAATTTTTGGGAAGAATCAATGCAATATAATATTTTCATTTGATTTTTTTTTATCAAAATTTGTGCTTCATCAGCCTTTTGTTAATAGTGAGGCTCAGATATCATCAGCTTATCAGTATTTATCTATAGAATCATCTGTCAAGAACCATACATACACACTGTGCTATGATGATTGTGACAAATTGACTAGGTTTTCTGCTAAATATCGTTGATTGTATTGATTTATATAATGATAGATTGGTGAATGATGTCTTTAATCTTGACCTGTCATTATTATAAACAAGTTCTCTATGAGACTTATTGACAAACAGAAGATCATACTATTGATTTAGGATCTAAAAACATAAGATTATAAACACCTGCCATTTCATTCAGTTGTTTGGAATAATTTCTCTAGACTTACTATTTACTATCTTGCTATTTTCAAACTGATAAAGTTCAGATTAGATATGTATCATAGATTAGATTACAGATGAGAAAATATTTATATGGACATTTTGTTATGATATGAAGTAATGTTATTTTAAGTTAATTTCAAATGTTTAAATCTTGACTAAATGCATTTATTCAGTATACAAAGTATTGTAAACCGTATTGTGTCAAGGCAAATATCAAGTGAAATGATTACCGGTATTGAAGATTTATGTTCTGAATGATATTCCTTTTTTTTGGTCAAACTTGTGTATTGGATCTAATTCAGATGAGTGTACAGAAATAAGAGATACACAATAATATAACCTGTGAACTCTGCAAAATAGATAAGATGATCTGCCTAGAATGAAATGATATGTCCAATACAGCACATTAGTTCCAGTTTTTGTATGTGGTGTACTTAAATTAATATTAAAATTAAATATTTTAACAGGCTCAAGTAGAGAACTGGGAATCCTACGAAGGTAATCGTGGATTATTGATGAAATATTTAAAAGATGCGGAGGCTGAGTTGGAGAAACCACCAGCATCACCAGGTCAAGACCAAGCTGAAAAAGATTTCAATAATAAAAAGGTGAGTTTTGACCCAGTTTGTCCATTTAATCTAAATTGAAAATAATAAAGAAGGTTATTAAATCAGGAAGTAGAATACTTATTTCTTTGCACTTCTTGACTCTTGAAAATGTCAGACAAGCATATTCGCAAAATAAAGTATGTACCTTTTCTTTTTTCATCTGACAAAACAGATATATAATCAGTTGTAATAAAGCTTCATATTTCCACCCTACAGGAGCTTCAGAAATCATTAAATAAGCTGAAAGGCAGTCTGAGTGAGATGCAGAAACTGAACTCTTTATTATGTGAAGGAGCTAGCAGAGAGAGACAGGGACCATTAAAAGCTGAAGTTTCTGACATTGATAATAAACTCGACAACATAGCTAAACGACTCAATGCTAAATTAGCAGATTTAGAAACAACCATCTCCAAATGGGCTGAATATTACAAACGTCTAAATCATTTCTGTGATTGGTTGAATGAACGTGAGTCTAATCTAAATGAAGTTTATGACAACAAAGGTGACTCTCCTGAACAGAAGTTAGAAAAAGCTGAGGTTAGTTTTGTTTAATTTTTCCATAAGCATTTCTTATACCTACACAATGTTTTATATGAAATCTTCAAAGCCATGAGCATTAAAAAGAAAAAATCCTTTGCTGATTAAATTTTTATATACTTTCTCATCATTACTAAGCAGTTCTCTAAAATGTCTTGATTTGTGTGTTATTTGAATGTAGATTAAGTTACTATGATACTATGATTCATGAAGAAATGCCAGACAGAATTATTTCAACTATTTTTTTATTCATTTCTCAGGAAATATCGACAGAAGTGTATGAAAACCATATTAGCCTGGAAACATTAGAGAAAGATGCTAGAGGCTTGACACAAAACTTCCGCTCCCGAGAAACCAGTGCCTTAAAAGCTAAACTAACCAGTGTCAGAAGACAGTGGGAAAGTTTATGTTCCAGAGCTAAAGATAGAAGTACCACATTGTCTGGAAATGTTGCTCACTGGCAGAAATATCAGAATCTACAGTCACAACTGATTCCATGGATTGTAAAAGGAGAGAAATACTGTGCCACAGAGTTACCTAAATGTACCAGTTTAGCTGAAGCACAAGAACTATACAATCTTCATCAGGTAATGTAGTTCCTTCCTTATTATATGTGTTGCTATTTGTTTGATTTGCTGGCAATGGAAACCAATGGGGTAAGATGTGAAATTTATATGTTTTGAAATTAACATAATTATGTTCCTTGTTTATCTAAAAGTAATTTTCTTTAACTTTGCTTCATGCTCCTTTTAGTCAACATAATATATTGAATATCATGAAAGTTGGTCAAAGAATTGCTTGTCTACAAGTTTTAGAACGTCCATTTTTTGGTTTCTGGTGCTAAATTATGGAAATTTGATATTTCAGAGCTTCCTACAAGAAAGTGAAAATAATCTACCAATATTTGATAAGATGAGTACAGAAGCAGGGTATTTATTAGAACAGCCTAATGTAGCTAGAGAATTAGATGGTATTCAGAAAAGATGGGGCAATATACTCAATACGTCTGATGATCGAACTCATAAACTGGACAAAATGTATGGAGCTTGGACGGCTTATGAAAATGAAGTGTCAGATTTCCGTGAAATACTTCAGAAATTTCAGAATAGATTAGCTGTAGAACCCAATATGTCATCTTCTGATGTTCATGTATTAGAACATGAGTTGGCTCTAGCAAAGGTAATTGTCCTTTTTTTTTGTTAAAGTATCTCATTCTATTTAGTAAATCAAAATAAATTGACTGGATAATTTTCTAGTCTTTTTCAAGAGAAACTCCAGCATTATAAATGAACAATTGATGAATTTAAAGAAAAAACTCTTGTTACTTAACGTTATACTATGTATGATACTTTTCGTTTCTTTCGTACTAAATTTTCTGTCATATCCCAGAACTTGAAACTGATGTTAGTATAAAAAGAAATATTTGGGTTTTTTTTGCTTTTACGCTGATTTTTCTCAAAAAATCCATAGAATGTATTTGACCATGATTTATATGATAATGTCTAATATTTCTAGTCACTACAAGAAGAAGTCCGAGGACATCAACCTAGATTAAACACATTACAACGATTATTTGAACAAGTTCAACCTCATGCTAATACAGAGGGCTTCCAACATCTTAAAGCCCAACAAGAAGAGATTAAATCTGTTTGGGCAGATGTGAATGCTGATGCTTTAGAGAGAGTGAAAATGTTAAACAGTGCCTTGAGTCACAGACGGGATCTGTTCAGTCAAGCAGATTCATTAGAAGCATGGATGAAAAAGATGCAGAGAAAGATCGCTGCTGGTGGTGACATTTATTCTGATGAAATTCCAGAAACCTCTGCTAAGTTAAGGGTAAGAAAGTAAAAATTAATCTTTTTTGGGAATATATTCATGAAAATTGATTAACTTTATTCTCTTATATACCTGAAGTTGTTTTCAAATTTCATTAATAGTCTGAAGGATAATGCACAGAAATATTTCTTGCAGGAAATTCGAAGTGACTTCTCCCAACAAGATCCAACTCTTCAAATGATTCAACAGGAATTTAAAGACATGATGCAGAACTGTAGTGAGGAGGAGAGAGCCATTTTGAGTGAAAGATTAGATCGTCTGCTAAATAATTATTCTGATATGGAGGACACTATACAGAAACGTGAACAACTCTGTGAAAACTGGATGAACTTCAATGATAAGCAAAAAGAAGCGCAGACAAGATTAAAAACACTACAAGCTCGTTTAGCTTCACCAGATGTTAAAGAAGATGAAGTGATTCAGATAAAGCGTGAAATTGAAATTATCAAAAATGGACTAAAGAACTGGGATCAGCAATCAGAACCTTTGGATGAACTGATGGTTAATGCCAAGATGACTATTAAGGACAGGGCTACCCAGAGGTCTCTTCATTTTGGATCAGAAGTTCAAGGAATTGCTAACTCCTGTGATAATGTGATGTATGAAGCAGAACGTAAAGAAGAACATTTGGGTGAGCTGCATCAACTTAGTGATGACTTCTCAGATAAGAAAAACCAACTTATTGCTAAATTAGGTGACTTAGAGAAGAAGATCAACTCAGCTAAAGTGGAGAAATCTGATTTACAAGGTCTGAAGGATCTGGTCAGTGAAATTGAGGTAAGATATGATCTTAAGAAAAGGCCCAAGAATGATTTCTCATGGAAATATGTGGTTTTTTGTTATGGCTTCCCCAGCAGATCAGTAACTTTGGCTTTTTTTCATGATTACAATCAATTTTATATTTACATGTCAATATCCAATATATGAAGTAAAATGTCAGGATTAAGATTAAAAGATTAAGTAATAAAAAAAGCCGACACATGATCAAAGAAGTCAAGGTTAATTGAACATCGTGGATTCTATCTGATTGTATTTCAACCGTCAATTGGCCGTTAATTAACAGGATTATATGACCGCTTGGGATAAAACTGATTGACTGTTAGTGCCTTAGACAGGTTGGTGCTAAATGCAGGTAAATTTAATTGAAAATCGCAAGGGAGGAAATTTGAATGACCGTTAGAACAGGGTCACGCTGAATAGAGGTGACCAGTATTGACTGTACTTAATTAAATCAGGCAGACGCTAAATAAAAGCATAGGCCTACAATTATGTTAATGAAATCAGTTAGCAATGATATGTAAGAATTTCCCTTCATTCTTTCAGGATGTACGAGATGAAATGTATGCCTTGAATCCTGAATATGAGCAATTTAGAGAACTTGGTCGACAAATCATGCAAGCAGACGTAGATAAATCCCCTATTGTCCAGTCTCAATTAAATCAAGTCAATGAAGCCTGGGATAGAGTTCAGTCTCTCCTCGGTAATAAACATCAGACATATACTAGCTATGTGAATATATGGATGCAGTATAATGAAGCCAAGAGTGGTGTGAATCATGTTTTAGACGACATTGATCCAGTTGTGCGACAAGACATCTCTTTTAATAATCCTGAGGACGTAAAAAAATCACTTGATCAACACAGGGTAGGTTGAAGTGTAAGCTTTAAGACATTTGTTGGGAATCTCCTGTTATTAAGATGTACATGGGAAGGCACTTGTATGTGTTAGCAAAGAAACAGCCTACATAAAAGAACAGGATAGAACTTGAACAGTTTTTTTTTCTGTATATACTTTGAACTTATGTACACACTTGATATATATTTCCAGAATGCAGGTTTTGAACTTCAAGCTAATCAAACTCAACTAGATCATATGAATAACAAAGGTCTACAACTGTTTGATGAATTGAAAAAATTACCCAATTTTAATACACAAGATTTAGCACAAGATTTGGACACCATGAACCATGATTGGGAAACAGCAAATGGTGTAAGTATGATCATCATAACTGTCGTCTGCTAAGAAATTTGAAAATTGAAAAGATTTATGAACTATGATACTCAAGCAAAATTTGTGAAGGTTTGTAAAGCCAGTTGAGCTCTTTAGCTTTGTTTTTCTGTTAATTGATGCTGAAAACTGTTTTAAAGTCCTTGTAGATAGAGTGCTGGTTGTAACTGTAAAACCTTTGCCACCCTGGGCAATACCCTTTTATTTGTGTCTCTATGTTTCGGATTAGCAAATTGACTTGTTTTTGCAGTTTATTGATGAACATGAGAAGAATCTAGAGGCTCAGTTGGTTTGTTGGGAACAGATCAATTCTGGTCGTGAAGAAGTTGCCTCCTGGTTAAACGGTACTATGGAAAAACTTGGAGACAGTATTAAAAATTTTAATGATACTGCTAGTGTTGAATCAAAACTGGCCAAATACAAGGTAAGAAAAATAATCTTCTTGTTAAGTTGAAGTCATATATTTTTCACTCTCTGAATCTCTATGCAACATCATTGTCAACTAAGATTCACCTCATTGCACACCCCTAGCATTTACATGTAGGATGCTAATGTTTTATTTATAGAAAGAGATTTTAGTTTTTTGCCTTTTGACTTTGTTGTATAAATAGGAGGAAGCACCATACCATAAATCAGTTTTAGAAGAAATCACCCAGAAGATAGCTGACCTGAAAGAATTAAACCAAAAAAAACCATTACCGGAATTAGAGAGATCGCAACGTGAAATGACCGAAAAATTTGAAAATGCCACAATTTTGGCTAATCAGCTAGACTCTACCATGTCCACCTTTGCTGATGAACAGAAACAGTTGGAGAGAGAGATGGAAGAACAGAGTGAATTACTGAATGAAATGAGGGAATTAATGACTAAATGTGATGATTTATCTGGTAATGATGAAGATGTTGTTGCCAGATATCAAGCTCTTAAGGTCAGTTTATTATAACAGTCTTCATTTGGATTCACATAAAACTAGGAAAACTAACGTTCATAAAAAAAATGTGCATAATGATATTTCAGTGAGAAATGGGACTAATATAGTTTACAACCAAAAGTATCAATATATTGATGAATTTGTAGAATGACTCATAACATCCATGTGATCACAATACCTAGGTCTAATGACTTGGTTCTTTTCAATTACAATCAATTTTAGATAGATTGTATTTCAGTTTTAGATATCAGTCGCAGTAAAAGTAAAGATTTTGTTTTGATTGTGATTATGAACCTAAGCAACCCACAAAATTGAACGTTGGGTTAAGTTTTGTGATCATTTATTTTCAGGAGGTTAAAGAAAAATTGTTAGAAAAACAGAGAAGGATAGCAGAAATACAGGAAAAATCTGCTGCTCTTCAAGCCAAATATCCTTCAGCTGAATCTGCTAGTCTAGTGAAAGATGCTAACACACTTAGTAAAAAAATGGAAACAATGCTGGGTCGAGCTGATAGGATAGAAGATTCTCTGAAAGGAACATTAGAACAACATTATATCGATGCTGTGAATCAGGAGGGAAGATGGCTGAACTCAGCTAAAGAGAAAGTCATGTGGTGTGAAGACATAGGTGGTGATAGATATAGTGTAGAGTCAAAATTAGACACCATTAAGGTCAGTTGACACATAAAACCTTGGAAATGTATGTGTGTTGATTCTAAATCCTATATTTATTTCTATTGAGGATTATTTTTGAAATTTGTTAGATGGTAATTATGTGATACATTTTCACTAGCTATTACTACTCGAAGCTTGAAATGTGACATGTTTCAGTTTTGAATTTGTTCTTCCATACATCAAATTGTTGGAGATCCTTATTTAGGGTGCAATATCGTTTGGATATCAGCATTAAATTATGTCACATTAAAATCTAAAAGAATGGCAAAGATTTCAATACATCTGATTTGTCAATGTAAATTATTGTGTTTGTAGGATCTTCATGGTGGATTAGCAGAAGGGCAACAAAGAAAAGCTGCGACAGAAGAAAAATTGAGATTATTGAGGTCTATTTTACCCAGAGAAAGGCTACTAGAATTAGAGGGTCAAAATCAACAGATGGAAAGAGAATTTCAGGGTCTGGTTGGACAGATTGCCCAAACACAGTAAGTATTGTTTACATATACAGTCTTTTGCTTGTTCTTCAACTTCTTGAGACTCACTTTAAGCTATTAAATCTGTACAGTCAAATTGACGTCTGCCAGTCCTGTAGGTGGTTTGATAATATATAAATGTGTGTAAATACATGTATATTGCAAGTCAAATGAAATTTGCACAATGGTTGTCCTTTCAGAAATAAGCTAGAGACATCTATTGACCAATGGTCAGAATATGATGGTCAGTATGATAAACTAGCTCAATGGTTAAAAGATATGGAGGCTAGATCTCGGAATGAATCTGGATTAAAACCTGATACACCAAGTAAACAAGATCAACTTGAAGCTTATAAGGTATGAACAAATAATATTTTAACAAAATGGTATTTATGGTGATATACTATGGTGAAAAGAATTCTTGAAGAACTGAATATATGCTCATAGTTGTCATGGAGACATACAAAAGCTGGAAATCTATTTTGAAACTAGAATTAGATTTTAGAAGTTCCCTTCTCTGATTTATTATTAATTGTTACAGGATATGTTGGATGAGGTCCAATCACGTCAGAATGAATTTGAGAATTTGAAAGATGCTGCTAATAAAATCTCAAGAACTACTGGTGATAACAGAACAGCTTCCTATGCTAGCCAACTCTATACCAGATATCAAAATCTAACTGATAATATCAAGGTACATTTGATTCTTTAATTCTTATTCTTTCCTTTCTCAATAGGCATACCTTGATCAAACATCTTGCCATTGATCTGTTCTAGATTAATGGCTATATTGCCACATGCAATCTGATAAAAGTGAATGACGTCTGCAAAAGGTTTATGAAAGTCGAGGCTACTTTATTGTCATCCAAAGGACAAATAAGAGTTCTAATGCAAGATTATTAGTACAGCTTTTTGTTAATAACAAATTTCAAACTTTTCTTGAAAATACTTTACTTTGATTTTTTTAGGAAAATGTTGACAAATGTGAACAAAATATAGAAGACCATCAAGAGTTCCTAGAAAATGAACAGGACTTTAAGACATGGCTAGAAACTGCTGACAGACAACTTAATGATTGTAAGAAACAAGGTGGTGATGAAGAATCACTCAACGCCAAATTACAGCTTGTACAGGTATATTTTTATACCCCCACATTATAATGTGGTCGTATATTGTCGTCACCCCTGTCCGTCGGTCCGTCCGTCCGTCCACAATTGCTTGTGAACACAATAGAGGCTACGGTTTTTGTCAGATTTAAATGAAACTTGCTGTGATCATTTATATTGATGAGATCTCGGACAAGTTCGAAATTGGCTATTTTTCGATGAACGGTTTTTGAGTTATTGCACTTGACTTAGCCAAAACGCATCAAAATTGGCTTGTGAACTCCATAGAGACTACAGTTTTCATCAGATTTAAATGAAACTTTCTGTGGTCAGTAATATTGATGAGATCTCGGACAAGTTCGAAATTGACGATTTTTGCATGAATGGTTTTTTTGAGTTATTGCACTTGACTTAGCCAAAACGCGTCAAAATTGGCTTGTGAACGCGATAGAGACTACAGTTTTCATCAGATTTTAATGAAACTTGCTGTGATCATTTATATTGATGAGATCTTAAACAAGTTTGAAATTGGCGATTTTTCCATGAATGGTTTTTGAGTAATTGCACTTGACTTAGCCAAAACGCGTCAAAATTGACATGTGAACGCGATGTTTTCATCAGATTTGAATGAAACTTGCTGTGATCATTTATATTGATGAGATCTTGGACAAGTTCGAAATTGGTGATTTTTCGATGAATGGTTTTTGAGTTATTGCACTTGACATAGTCAAAACGCCTCAAAATTGGCTTGTGAACGCGATAGAGATCATAATTTCCATTTGATTTGAATGAAATTTGGTGTTATCATTTATATTGATGAAATTTTGGACAAGTTTGATCGTGATGATTTATGGGTGAATGTTTTTTGAGTTATTGGCCTTGACTAATTCAAATTGCGTCGAAATAGACTTGTGAACACGATAGAGACAACAGTTTTCATCTGATTGGAATGAAATTGGGTGTGCTCATTGAAGTTGATGTCATCTTGGTCAAGTTCGAAATTGATATACTGTTTTTGAGTTATTGCACTTGGCTTAGTCAAAACGCGGCTTGTGATTGCGGTAGACAATACAGTTTTCATCTGATTTTAATGAAATTTGTTGTGTACATTTATATTTTAAAGTGGGCGTATCTTGCTAGGCAACCACTTGTTAATTAATAGTATTCTGTATGAAACCTCCAAAGATGATCTCACAAGTGCCTAATTGTTTTTCCAAAAAATATGTATCTGTAAAATTGTTTGCTCTTTATTTGACCTTGCAGTAGTATCTTTTTTTGAATAAGTTGCTGTAAGTGATAGAGCCGTTTTAAAATCAGACAGTGACATGATGAATATGTGGTATTTCATTTTAGGATCTTGTTGTAAGTAAGGATCAGGGACTTGCTAAATTCAATAGAGCTTTAGAGTCAGGAGAAAAGCTCTTCCCTAATACATCAAATGAAGGTAGAGATGTTGTACGACATGATCTACGAGGATTGAGAGAGTCTTGGGATAGATTTAACGACAATTTGAATGATACTCAGCGAGAATTAGACAGTAGTCGTATGAAATGGTCGACATTTGATGAAAATTATGATCAGCTAACTCAGTGGTTATCAGAAACAGAACATCAACTTGGTCGTGAACCAGACGTTAAAAACAGTTTACCTGAGAAAAAAGCACAACTACAACATCTGAAGGTACTTTTTGATTTAAAAATTACTATATGACAGTTTACTTCAAATCAATTGGTATCAGTTCTCATATTTTGCACTCATATTGTTTTATAGGTCACTTTTAAATTTCATGTGCATGGCCTTGACCTCTTTTAAACATAGCACATGTTTTATGGCATTATTAATGTTGGATGTTTTATGTTTAATTTTAGACAAGATGTCAAGATATCCTCTCACATAAACCAATGATAGATAGTATTAGTGATAAGGGAACAGCTTTGTCATCTGCTCAGGTTCAGGCTAAATTAAACAAACTAAACGATAAATATGATACATTGTGTTCGTATGCTAAGGTAAGTTCAAATTTTGGAATCTTCTGCACTGTTTCACTTTTGCTAGTTTTCATTATAATGGTTTACATGTACTTTTTGTTATAAAAATAATATTTTTTTATCTCATCTGGGTTGTTTATCCAGTTTGGTAAAAAGAAATTTAATTATGGATTTAGTCCAAAAGTCAGTGAATCCTCGTGTGCTGTTCTGAATGGTAAGTAAAAAAATGATGTTTGCTTTCTTTATTATTTTGAGTTCAAATTTGTTCATTTCAGGAGAGTGTACAGAATCTTGAAAATGGAGTTGATGAACATGAAAAATATCAAGATGCCACACAGCAATGTAGAGACTGGATGTCTGTGACTAACGATAAACTAGCCGTCTGTTGTGAAGTAGGGGGAGATAAGAAATCCTTGCAAAACAGATTGGATAGAGTCGAGGTAATTAGTTAACAGGCTCTTTCGTTTTTTTTTTTCCAGAACCTTTTTGAATGTTAACTATTTCTATTTCTGATTCTTGGCTATGTCTTAATTTTTGACAAAGATGATTTTTTAAATTTTCCAGAGACTTAAAAACTGTTTTCTAATATTTAGGATTTGAAGAACAGTCTCAAAGATGGTGAAGCTAAGGTCCAGAATGCACACTACCATGGAGAGAGAGCGATGCAGACGACAGCTCCACAGGGTCAGGCTACCATCCAACATGAGCTCAACACACTAACACAAGATTGGGAGAACCTTGTAGATAGGATGGGTGAAACACAACAAGGCTTGATGCATGCTATACAAGCTGTGGATCATTATGATGGCTCTTGTGATAACCTCAATAAATGGCTACGTGATGTGGAAGGGGAAATAAAAGCAGTTGAATATAAATCTACTCTCAATGATAAAGAATATCAACTGCAAAAACTCAAGGTAGGGTTACATTCATACTATTTTCTTGATTTTCTTTCCTTCAGTAGGTATCATATTCCTCAAAATGCTCATGATTATCTGACTATCAGACATTTTATTAAGCTATTTTTGTGTCAGAAAATTCTAACTATTAACCTGTTATAAAATCTTCAAAAGTCTGAGATGGTCTTAAACTAGTCCTATATAATCACTTCAAAGGGATATAGTTTGATAAGAATGTTCTGTTTTGTTCTATAGAATTTATTACAAGATGTAAATGAGAAACAGGATCAGTTTGATGACATACAATCAATGGCTGCTACGGTACCAAGTAGTGATGGTAGATTAGTCAACTATAGTACACAGTTAGTCACCAGATATGATACTGCTAAATCTACCTTGAAGGTATGTAGTTGTTTAAAGTTGAAGTATACAACTATTTATATATCTACGTAGAATATTGCCAAACATCTTACAGAAAAGTTTGACTGCAGCATTTAAAACTTGATAATATATATTGCGTAAAACTTGAAAATCAAAATTTATGTAAAAAGGTGTACTGGCTCCATTTAAATTAAGTACAATTTAAGAAAATTTTAGAACATTGGAAATTAGTAAATGTGTAAACAAATTAGGTAAACAAAATTTTATGCAAGAATGTGAACCACAATGAGCAAAATTCCAATGTTGTTTTTTAAATAGTTGCTAGACATCAATCTTGCACAAATTATACTTACCAGGTACACTTAATAATAGTGCTCACACGAATAGTGATTTTTACTATTCGACAGCATGATTCGATTTGTATTCGATTATTCAACAATATTTTCAATTAAAAATTGCATTGAAAAATCAGCTTTTTACCAGTGAAATTTGTCGGTTTTCTCTGTTGCTTCTACAGATTTACAACAGTACTATTAATAACTTGCTATGAAAGCATATTTTATGACATACAATTATTATTAATTACATTTGTCTTGACAAACAATAAACTACTAGTAACATAAAAGAGACTTGACAATACAATCTATATATAATTTGGTACGGGGATTATCTCGATATAATTCCTAATAAATTGCTGTAAAAATCATTTAACAAAATTATTCTTCTTAATCTTGTGCTATCCCAAGTATCAAGTAGTTTGTAGTTTCAGGCATGAGGTTAAAATAGATCCATGGATATTTATTTGTCTACGTTTAGGTAGACAATTAAACTATTAATTTGTAATCTTAGAACTAGGATAACCAACAGTAGTAATCAAGAACTATTGTGTTGAATTTTTGTTCAATTTTGAAACATCAGTAGCAGTCTGGGCTGATCACAAATTATTTAAACAACACCCTTGCATTAGCTGTATTAGTTAGACTGCCGTGAAAGATAGTGTTATTCAAAGGGGAGTTTTCAAAACGTTGGAATGTATAACCATTTAAACTTGTTTATTAGCAAATAATCGCATAGTAAAATCCGATTCGATACTAATCAATTATTTGTGTGAGCACTACTTAATAATGGTACAGCTTTACAAAGAAACCAAAAGTTGTGACAAGTTAAATGTTTGTCATAGTGAAATTTCATATTTAGCAATGAACTGATAATTTATTTGCAACTCAAGTCCTACTTGTGACAAAATCATATATTTGTATCAAGTTTTAGGAACTGGGTAAGCCTAGGTTTGTAGGCCTAGTGACTCGTGTTCAAATTAGAATAGTTATGTTATATATTATTCCTGGTAATGTATTTCAGGATTTAATCAGAAAGTGGGAAGAACTATGTGAAGAACATCAGATGTATGAAGGTAATTATGAAGAATGTGCGGAATGGTTGAATACTCTACAGAAACGTACTGATATCTGTTCAGATTTAGCTGGTGATAAACATGATGTTGAAGATAGACTTGTTAGATTACATGTAAGTTTGGCTTAAATTTTATTTTCTGATGCTTTTGGTTTCAAATCAAATGATGTATATTTCTGCTTTTATAATCTGACTACAGCGTCTAATGTCCATGTTATAGATAAATTTAGTATAGACTATTTTGCAAAGTTTTGAAGGTAAAACTTATGTCAAAGAAAGTCATGAAGATTTGAAAATTCAACAATCGGACATTATTCAAACTTTTTTATAAAGAGGAATATTTCACAGACAAATTTTCCTTTTTTTTGAAAAACATATTTTAAGTTAACACTTAATAGCAAACAGTCACTCTATTCGTTTTTTTTATCTCCGTCATTTTGTTTGTTAACTTCAGGAATTATCCGCAGAGAAGGACCAAGAAGCCAGTAAAATACATCAGACTATAGAATCCGGCGAGAAACTATATTCCACTACATCTTCTGAAGGTCGAGATGTTATTAGACAAGATCTAAGGTACATTGAAATTTAGAATTGTCATCTGTTGGTGCAATATATGTTTAAAGAAGAACCCTTGTTTTAAGTTTCCAATAATTGATTGATTCTCCTCCAGGTCTTTACAAATGATTGATTGCAAATTTGTTTGTTGTCTTCTTATGTTTGGTACATTATTTTGTTTTACTGCTGTATGTAATTAAGGAATTGACTTGATAAATTATTTCAGAGCTTTACGTGAACAATGGGAAAATGTCTGTGACAGATTATCTGAAACTAATCGCAAACTAGACTCCAGTTTGAATCAATGGTCGTCATATGATGAAAACTCTGAGAAATTCCACAAATGGCTAATAGATATGGAAGTCAAGTTAAAAGAAGATGGTGATTTGAAAACGACCCTACCTGACAAAAAAGCTCAGCTACAGAATCATAAGGTATCATAATTTACTGATAAGATTCATATTGGAAATTATGGAGCAGGAATTGTTTATCTGAATATTCAGATGGTATAAATCTCATGTCTGACTACAGTTATCCATATTCCTGGATATTTAGAGACCATATTTGCATTATATGTTGAAATTTAGAAGTTTTGCCTGATTAGCAACTAATGATTGTAAGTGAGCACATTTTGCAGAAGGCTATTATGCAGAGAATAATAATTAGATATTATTAGTAGAAATTGTTTGATATCTTAATGTGGAATTTGTAATTCAGGTGCTTCATCAAGATATCCTTTCAAGACAATATGTGATGGAAAATCTCACCAAGAAAGCCAACTCTTTAATGCATTCCACCCCATCAGCCCGTGTTAACAAATTTGTAGCTGAACTACAGAAGAAGTACAATAAACTATGTGACACTTCCAAGACAATTCTAGATAAACTGGACCAATCAGCTCGAGATCATCAGCAATATCAAGATAGTTATCAAGATTGTCAAGATTGGTTAAATTCATCACGTGATAAGATAGCTGCCTGTACAGATAGATCTGGTGATAAGATGTCTTTACAGAGTAAACGAGAAAGATTAAGGGTAGGTTTCAGAATTTGTTAACCCAAACCATAACTTTGTCCATTGGGTGAAAGTGCCTGACTCTCAAAAGCACTGCTTGATAAACAGAAACTGGGTTTTGATTTACCTTTCATTTTGTTAAATTGCAAAGGTTAATCACAAAATGAACTGTTTGTGTCTGCTCAAAAAATAATGAAAAACCTGGTTTTTTTTTCCTTGTAGGAGTTTGTTAACAGTGTTCCAGAAGGTGAAAAGAAACTTCAAAATACATTAGAACTTGGTGATGTTACTGCCGAAAATACCTCATCACAAGGTCGAGAGATTCTGAAACGTGAGATAGAACACATTCAACGAGAATGGCAGGATTACCTCAGTTTGATAGAGATGTCAGAAACCTCTTTAGAACAGGCTATGGTACAGTGGGGTGATTTTGAGACTAAATTTGACTCCTGTGCTGCCTGGTTGAAGAATATGGAACAACAGGTTAAAAATTATGACTTAAAATCAACGGTGGAAGAAAAACAAACACAAGTTGAGAAATTTAAGGTAATTAAAAGACTTGATGCGTTTTTAAAATATTTTGTATTTATGGTCAAAATTTCTATATTTCCGTCATTACTACACTAAATTTCTCACAGCACAAATCATAAATTAAAAGCTTTTAGAGGTCAAAAATAATTATATGACAAAAAGCTTTGTAGAGAAAACATTGTTAAAAGGGTTTAACAATAATTTGAAGTCTGAAGACCTCATTCATTCCTACCATTTTATGTTAGTTATTTTCAAAGTCTGTTCAAGAATAAGTATTCTTAACAATTTCTTTCATTTAGAAAGAGTGTGAAAATTTCAGCACTTTTAGATACTATTCCTTCAGGAGTATATTTAAGTTATGTATTTTGTTTTCTAGAAACAAAGAGAAGAGATTTTAGCCCATCAACCTGATATTGACAGATTTACAGACGACGCCCAGAATTTACTTCATACAAGTTCAGATATAAGACTGAGTACCCAAGTGTCTAATCTTACCAATAGATACCAAGGTCTACTGACTTTAGTCAAGGTATGTACCTGTAACTTTGTCGTGACGAGAAATATGCCTAAATTGTTTTCTGGTCATGTTACCAATTTGAAACAGGGATCCTTATTGAACTTTGGAAGTTTAGGACAAGAAGAATATATAATTCAATCTCTGGTCCAGAATGCAGTAGTCTATATTAAATTCATTCACATGTGTCTGTTTGCAGATGTTTCTGAATTTTATGTAGGCCCAGCTTCAAACATTCACATCTCATGAATATAGGAATTTGATTGTTTTGTTGCCACAACAACCAATCGGATGTCTTTAAATAACTGAAAATTTCTGACAACAGAAGTTGTAGAGTACTCTTTATGTTTTGATATGAAATATTTCAGGATCTAATAAATAAATGGGAGAAGTTTGTAATAGATCACCAGACGTATGATAACCGCATTGATGATTTTAATCAATGGATAGTGATAGAAGATCAGAAATTATCATCTTGTCAACAACCTGTCAGTAGTCAAGATTCTTTGGAAGAGAAAAAGACTGTCCTACAGGTAAGCTTATTGACATTTTGGTGTATAAAAGGAGGAAACTGTTAAGTTGAGATTCGAAATCCAAAAGGTCACTTATTCATTAAAGATAAATGAGAAGTTTTGTCAGAAGTCTTTTGCAGATTTCTAATTTTTTTTCTGTCTTTCTAGATGCTGTTCGCTGAAAAAGAACATGGCTTACAGAAACTGAACTCTTCAATTGAAGCAGGTGAAAGGTTGTACCCAGATACAGCAGGTCCTGGAAGAGAAAATGTCAGACAAGAATTAAGAACTGCCAAAGAAAATTGGGAAAAACTTTTCAGTGGTTTGAACGATGCTCAGAGAAAAGTTGACACATTCCTTATTCAATGGTCATCATATGCAGATGGTCAAGAGAGTTTACAAAGATGGATGTCAGAAACTGAGTCTGCTCTCAGAGCTGATGTTGATATGAAAAACACTCTTCAAGAAAAGAGAACCCAGTTACAAAAACATAGGGTAAGCAGAAAAAAATATTTCTACTTTTTGTTCTGGATTGTTATTGTATTTATCCATGTAGTTGTAAGATAATAAAATGGATATTGAGGAATGATGTTCCAAAGATTGATAAACAGAGTTGCAGAATGGCATCAGGTGAAATAGTGAGCATGTCTGCCAAATAAGTTTGTGAACTGAATTTTTCTAGATTGAGGAATGCATTAAAGAAAATTTGTATTTCAGTCACTGTTACAAGACATTGCTTCTCACCAACGTATGGTAGATTCTGTGGTGGAGAAAGCTCAAGGTGTATTACAGACTACCTCTAATCCTGATGTAGCTTCCTTTATTACTAATATTAACTCACGATATGAAAAGCTTGCTTCAGATGCTAAGGTAAGGATGAGTAGGGATTGAAATCAAATCAATCCCCTATACTTATACTATAAGTCTTTAAGAGAAAACAGTGTTGGGGATTTAGAAATCTTATTCCTTTGCCATCATTGAGTCTTTTTCTCTAGACAAACAAGAAATTTGTTATTGTCTTTTGAGTATGTTATATATCTTTAATATTTTTCTTAATGCATGTTGTATGGCCTTATTTTGCCCTTGGCAAACATGGCAGAGAACTGAAAACAAAACAAAAATTTCATGCATAAAAACGAACTTAACAAATATATTTGATTCCACTATTTCAGACATTGATAGCTAGATCAGAAGAAAATGTGGAAGTACATCAGAAATATCAGGATAGTCTACAGACAGTTGTAGATTGGTTAAGTCACATGAAAGATAAACAGAATATGTGTGGTGACACAACTGGTGATAGACATACTATACAGAACAAACTAGAAAGGCTCAGTGTAAGATATTTATTTAGTTTGTTGATAGTCAAACGTTTTATATAACCAACTACTCTATTAATGGATTTTGTCTTCTAAACCTTTCTTCTAGTCAAACATTTCTGAAGTGTGTTCTTGACTTCAACATTCTGGACAATCAAGTTTACTTGCTTTGCTTACAAAACCTATTTTATATGTAAAATGCCCTTCAAGTTTGTGCCCACCATCTTGTTGACATGTCTCTGTTTGGCAAACTTGCTTTCTTGTTTTATTAGACCTGAGGTCTAGTAGGGTTTACGTGCAGCTTATATATTTAGCATTATATTTTAGGAACTGGTGGCCAATTTATCAGATGGAGTTGAACGCATCAAAGAATGTGAAAATCATGCTGAAAACACGATGAATACAACAGCCTTGAAAGGTCGTCAAGGCATACAACAGGAACTGGATGTCCTCCATCTTGATTGGGAAGATTATAAAATCAAACTGAGTTCATTAAGAGATAGTTTGGAACAAGCCTTGTATTATTGGACTTTGTATGAAGAAAACTATGCCAAGATGTCCCAATGGATCAAAGACATGGAAAAACAAGTCAAAGATTTGCAAAATAGATCAACTTTGGATGAAAAACAGGAATCACTGAGGAAGTGCCAGGTACGTTCAAAAAAATAGTCATTTATGTTTTGATTTTTGTAATAATTTTATCTAAATAGAAATTCAAGAGTTAATTTTTTATCAATTCATATTTTGTCATTAGATGTGTTAAAATTTCTAGATGTGTTATCCTTTTCTATTTTGTGCTCTTCCAATCTCTTTTTTTATATCTATACCCCTCAAATCTGACCGTAGCCTAGTGTTTAATCAACTTGAACTTTTCATATTTTGAAGACTTTGAATTAGATCAAGACAATAAATTGATGTATATTAATTTTTTCATTTTTAAATGACTGTTGAATATTTTGTAATTGAATTTTCATTGATGCATGATATTCAATGTTCTTAAATTACTATTTGAGCTCTAGGTTAAACATATTTTATTCCCCCACATTAGCAACGTCTCGATGTTTCTATTGTAGTACATAGTGTAAAATTCCATACGCCCAAAAGCGCCCAACAGCAAAAAGACGTCTCGATAATCAAAAATACTGGATAAAAAATTTGAATTTTCGTTGAATGAAATGAGAAACAAAAAATAGAAAAGTTTTATATGATTTACTTTTTTATCGAATGTTCTCTAATACTGTTATATTAATAAATTATGTCCATGGGTCTAACGAGAGTCTTGGCGCGAAAGTAAAGGTTTTATGTTTTAGCTTAAGTTAATTCCATTGATTCTGCCTTTGCATTGTCAAGATCGCACATGTATATTTGTTGAGGGATATGTAATGAAAACCAATTATTTTCACCACTCCAATAATATACAGGTTTAAAGGGAAATAACTTTAAATATTTGTGTTTCAATTTCAATGAAATTTATTACAGTCGACATAGATCTAGGCATAATACAAAAAATAAAGACAATCGGCCCATGGACATAATTTATTATAATAACAGTATTAAAGAACATTTGATAAAAAAGTAAATGATATAAAGGTTTGATTTATTCGTTTCTCGTTTCCTTCACCAAAAATTCAAATTTTTTTTCCAACCAGTAGTTTTGATTATCCAGACATCTTTTTGCTGTTGGGCGCTTTTGGGCGAATTTTACACTAACCGCTTTTTCATTCTTTTTGAAATTTATAACAATCAACAATGTGCTCTTAAATTAGGGAATATTTTATGTTCTTGAGAATAAGGCTGGAGAAATTGAAGAGGCCAGTAAAATGGATTATGTAAGATATATTAAGGGTTTTTTTACTAGAATGTTCAAACTACTGTTCACTTCTGGATAGGAAAGGCTTTTAAAGCATGTAAAATTGGTTATGGATTTAGGCTTTAAAAAATGCAATGTTTCTTCTGTTTTGGAAGAATTTCTAAAGCATGTATCAATAGGTAATGGATTAGGCCTAAATAATGCTTAATTTAGATCTTGATTCAGTTAAAAGAACTGGATTTAAAATGCTCAAGAAGCATATAAATTTGGTTATGGATTAAGTCTGTATAATGCTTTGCATAATCTGAATCTCCATAATTCAGTGAAACACACTGGATTTGAAGGCTTCTGGTACACAAAAAAGTGAAAGAATGCCTAAAACTGAGCATGGTGTAAAATAGTTGTAGATCTTATCTTCTGCTTTCCTTCTTAATCATAATAACATTCTACTTTTAGTTTCTATATCATAAAACAGCATACCTTTTTTACCTCCATTTATCTACACTTTTATACTTTCATATAAATTCTAATATTAACTATTTATGTATAATGTTAGGCCCCTACTGTTTGAAAGCTTTTTGAAGAGCATGTTGCGCTTTGTATTTATTTTGGGTTGGATTTATACCATCTAGGTGTTTGTCATATATTACAATTTATATGCATTGTGAATTTTGATACTTTCTGAGGTCAAATTTTCAAATCATAATGTAAAAACAGAAATATTGTGTCAAATATTGCAAATGATTTTCATGTTAGCCATGGAAAAAATTTAACTATGTTTACAAAGTTATATTTTCAATAATGATATCTTTTGAATATTATGAGAATAAATGTCATGAATTTGATGAATTACATTTAAAATAAAAAGATTTTCATTTATCAGTTCAAAATTGTGATATCTTCTCTTTGTTTTGTAGGAAATTGTACAAGAGGTCAAAGGTCGACAAAGAGATGTAGATAAATTTGCTGATGATGCTCAGACTTTACAGAATTTAACTAATGAAGGCCGAGTTGGTACCTTCGTGTCCCAATTAGTTACCAGATACCAGAATTTACTAACTAATTCTAAGGTCAGTGTTTTGAATTTAGCAAGCATCAAATTAGGAAACATTTCTTTAATATGGAATTTCAGACATGAAAATGGAATGGTGTACCAAAAAGCTTAACCAGAGAAAATAGCTAAAACATTTCTTTATTTCTATCAGTTGCTGTAATAGTAACTTTTCTTTGTTTGAATGAGATTTGTTTGTTTCTAGGAAAATGTGAAGAAATGTGAACAGAATGTAGACGATCATAAATTATTTAAAGAAAAACTAGTAGATTGTAATCAATGGCTGACAAAATCACGAAACAAGTTCAACAACTGTCCTGACACGGGTAATTCAAGAGCAGCACTAGAAGACAGTTTAGAGAAAGTCCAGGATCTGCTGCGAGATAGAGATGCTGGATTTGCTAAACTGAATCAAGTGATTGAAAGTGGTGAACGTCTGTACCCCACCACAGCAACGGAGGGACGTGAAGCCATTAGACAAGAATTACGTAAACTTAAACTAGGTTTTGAGGGATTGTATGACGATCTCTCGGCCACTCAACGTAAATTAGAGGTATCTCTTGTTCAATGGACTTCCTTTGATGATAGTCATAGCCAAGTAGATAATTGGTTACGTGATATGGAGTTACAGTTACATGGTTCCATGCCACTCAGGTCTACTTTAGAAGAAAAGAAAACACAGCTACAGAACTTCAAGGTAAATGTTTCTTCAGTGTAATCTTTATAGCATTCATACCTATGTCAACTTACCAAGCAGACGACAATGTAGTTTACTACTGACAGAGCTATTCTACTGCAGATCAACTTTTCCACTCCTGATCTGAGACATAAAGCTAGCAGATGGAAGATTAAGTTATAAAATTGAACAACCGGCTTAGAGTGTTCACATATATATAGGTACAGAAATTAAACAGATAAGCGTATGCAACCAACACATCAATTAGCAACTATTGTTTTTTAGGCTTTGCATCAAGATGTACTGTCTTACCAACGTGTAATAGAGAGTATAGGCGATAAAGCTCAATCATTGGTCCACAGCAGCCCTGATTCAGATCTTAACAAATTTACATCACAAACTAGTTCTCGTTATCAAAAACTATGTCAAGCCTCCAAGGTGAGTTTACAGGTTAAAAGTAATCTACATTTTGGATCAGAACTGACATAAAACTATGGCACATAGATGATTTCATTTTCAAAATATAGTTCTGTGCTTTAATATAATTTTATTTGGTTATACCATTGTATTTTAAACTTAATGATTATAGTGTATAATTTATACATGGATGGTTATTTTGTATAATTTTTTGTATACATTTTGGTATTATTGTGTATATTGGTATTGTAAATTGTGTATATCATGTTTGAATTTTGTATATACTTTGTAGTTTTATTGTGTATGTGTGTGGTAGGGCATTGGTAAATATTTGTCTATTTTGTATTATTTGTATAAGCTTGGTTTAATTGTATATGTTAATTGTAGGATTATGTACAACAATATGAAGTACTAGTATCAGATCATCAACAATATAATGATGCCTATAACATGTGTGTAGAATGGTTAAACAGTATCAGAGAGAAACTGTCTGCCTGTGCCGATGTTTCTGGAGATCGACATGCCATACAGAATAGACTTGACAAAATACAGGTACGTTTTTTAGATTCATGTATAGATAATTTGCACATTAACAACATCTCAACGGGACACAAATGGATCTCTTAATACAAATAAAACAATAGTGAGATTATCAAAGTACATATATCTAACATCAAACAATAATCTCCTGAATTACAAAAAAAACCAGTTATTATTTTCTGATAAACTGACAAAATTGATAAAATTATTAAAATGATATAGAATTACACTTAACTGTTCACTTTGATGTTTGATGTGTGAAGTTGGTTAGATGTTTTTATAATAATTTGGTGTTGTTGCTGTGCTTTAGGTGTTCTTATTTTCAAAGATAGGGCATGATTTTGAGATTCAAATTTTTGTGTTGCGAAATATAACTTAATTGTCATAGCTAAGATGGCCGGTTTTAGGGTAAAAATTTGCACACTATGCACAGTATTGTAAGGTAGATATTGGCTGTCCTATTGACTACATGCTAGCATGAATTTTAAATGATTATTTTATGACAAGCATGGTTATAGCATGATTTTATTTTATTTTTTATTAGCAACGTTGTGTAAGTTTCATCCTATTCATAATAATTCAAATTTTTTAGACTAGTTGTGTGAAATATTTAGCTAATTAGTAGTAGTCTAAAGTAAATATTTTGAAGAATGATCACAAATAAATTTCTATTATCAACTGAAAATTAGTATTTAAGGAGCCAATTTTGATATATGTATAATGCATGCAAGCTAATTTAAATATGCACAAAAAGCATAATTCCTATCATGTTCACAATGTAAAGCTATTACAAACTTTGTTGTATACATTAACTGCAATAGCTACCTGCCTTATATTACACAATACAACAATTTGATTGGATCGTGCACTAGCAAATATAGCCAATCAGAAACTTTAACAGAGACTGTAAATATTATGGCTTATTATGACAGCTCTTTTTCGATGGTATTCACTAGCTTACCATCCAATCAAATTGCTGTATTTACAAACATTTTGTGATAGTAGCTATTGCAGTCAAGGTATAAGATGAAGTGCTTGATAGCTTGTTATTGTGAAGTTTCATTTAAGTGTGATTTCACTAGTAGTAGAGAAATTTTTCTTTATTTTTGTACTTTTAAATATTTTTTATTCTAATCTCTGTACACACCAAGAGAGATATAGGTTGTAAGGGCTGAAGATTTGAAATTTTGTTTCAGTATAAAATAAATATTTCAAAGGTTTTATAGTCAGGCAATAACTTGTTTTTAATTTTAAATCTTAACGGTATTCAATATGAAAATGTTACCTGAATACTACTGTAATGTATATTTACATCACTTTCTCTTGTATATCATTAGGATATATTGGCCACTAAACTAGAAGGAGAACCAAAAGTAAACAATGTAATGAAATTGGCAGAGAAAGTCCTACCTAATACAGCTCCACAGGGTAAAGATATTATTGTACGTGAAACTGATGCTTTACGAGAGGATTGGGAAGCCTTCATGACTGCCTTAGTGAAGGTAAATTTTACAGATACTTTTTGTGCTTAACTTGATAGTTTAAACAAGGCAACCCCATTGCAATTACCATCAAATTATGTCAAATATGATGTTTATTGCTATGTTCAGAAACCTTTCATTACATGATGTAGAATTTTTAATCTTTATTTTATGTGCTATAGCTTACAATTGTTTAAAAGCAGAATTGTGTTCTAGATCATTTATTGCTGTTTGAGTATATGAACAGTCCTAGTTCCATGCAAGTGCATATTTCTTAATTTTAGACCAAAAGTGACTTAGAAAAATGCATGGATCAATGGAAAGAATTTGAAGCCTGGCATGAGAAATGTGCTTCATGGTTAAAAGATACAGAACATAAGATAAGAGAAGTTGATTTGAAGGCGACTCTTAAAGAAAAGATAGCTCAACTTGACAAATTAAAGGTATGTTCACCCAATGTTTGCAAATGTTGCCCATTTGAGTAATGCAAAATGAATTCTTGTCCAAGATGGAAGCACTCATCATTGTGAACTTACAAAGTCATATTCTTTGATAAATACATAATTTGGTAATGAGTTTATGTTCAAAATATTCATATACAGTGAAACCTCGTTATCTCGACATCGGTAATCTCGATGTTCCGTTTAACTCGAGGTCCTTGCACGGCCTGGCAATATCCTTCTATAATCCCTTTAAAAAAATACGTTAATCTCGAATTCGGGAAACTCGATTAACTGGATATGTCGACCTAATCTCGCGGTCCCATCAAAAACATTATCAATTAAATCACTATGTGTATCTCGAAGTCATCATCTTACCGATAACACACGTATGTATAATCCTTTGTTATTCATTCTCTCGCGACAATCAACATAATTAACACCAATTAAATGGCTGATTAGTATTACTCTGTAGGTCTATAAAACGAAACAATGTCTCTCAATGGTCATTTTCATGTCTCATCATGTGTTTAATCGAGAAATCTAACAAAGGACCCGTTACCGGGGGATAGTTGGATCGTCTAATTCCCAATTGCAATTTGTTACCGTAATGCCGGTTTTTCCAATGGCGTTGTAGTACCAGAAGAAACAGAAGATTCCGACGAAGACGTCCCCCTCTCTTTTATTCGATCCAGAGTGTGTACGTCAGTTACATTAGAAGAGTATGCTGCGATTGATGATAATTTAGCCACCACAGCAGAAATCACAGCTGACGTTATTGTGCAGGAAATCATGGACAGTAGAAGTATTCAGGAACCCGAACCCGAAGAACCCGAAGAAGATGATATTCACGAAGAACCGATATCGCGGCCAACTAAATGTGATGTCATGAAGTCCCTTGAAACTCTGGACAGGTGGATTGCGATGACCGAGTGCACAGACGATCTTTCCCTATTGTTGATACACTTAGAGAACGAATAGGCACCGAGGATTTAAAAGCTCGATTTCATGTTCAGAAAACGATTACTAGTTTTTTCCAAAAAATGTAAACAACTTGTAAGATTGAAAAACATTGTTTTGTTATTAATATTAATTGATATTGTTATATAAATTGTTAGATAATGAATAATACATGTAGTATAAATAAAATTATCATTGATACATATCGATCTCGTTATATTTTCATACAAGGGAAATAACTCCACTTAATAGATTTCAAGATGGCGGCTAAATCCCATGATCGTTTGTCTCAAGGTGCTGTTTATCTCGAAGTATTTTTATAGCACCGCCGACTTCGAGATAACGAGGTTTTACTGTATTGCATGTAGTGAAGCAGTTGTGTAGGCTACATTTATTTGCTGAAAGATCATCTGCATACTAATAGTCTTGCTTTCATATTTCAAATGTAAATGTGGCTTATATTTTTAGCGTCTGCATGAAGAAATCCACAGTCACCAGAAAGATATGGACTCATTAAGTGATTCAGCTCAAGATTTATTAAGACTCAGTACGGATACTAGAGTTATCAGTCAAGCTTCGCAACTCTCCACTAAATATCAGACAATACAGGTGAACATCAAGGTAAGTAATAAGCAATCTTTATGAGAACAGCTAAATTAAAGATGTTGCAAAGTAAATGTCTACCTAATAATAATTTTTAGCTCACTGTGTTGTTTACTGGAACACTTCATACACTTTGGTTTCATTGAATCCTAAGGTTTTGACTTGGTCTAAAACTAAGCTAACTACACTTCATTTTGTAGGCATGAAAATGAGAACGTGCGTTTATAGTGAGTGACATGATTTGAGTGGCTGAGATTTCTTAAAAAGACCTGCCAATTTTGATTGCACAATAATTAGCTTGAATACGTTATATCCTCACTTGTATTATCATGGCCTTGAGAAAGTATGTCAAATGAGGGTGTGATTTGAACAAGGTGACTTTGGTTTCTGCCTAAAACAATTCAAGATTAACAAATATCCCATAATATTTTTTTTTAGGAACTGATACGGCGTTGGGAACAGTATGTTATAGATCATCAATCTTATAGTGAATCTTTTGATCATTGTAAAAATTGGTTGATTGATATGAGATCTAAGATCAATGATGTTATTGATACTAATGGTGATAAACAAACAGTTCAACAAAGACTGACTAGAGTTCAGGTAAAAATAGTTATATTTATAAATAAGGGGATTCATTGTGCAGCTTTTAATAAGGCAGTAGGCAGTAAAGCAGTGATGTTCTGCAGGCTCCAGCCAAGATCTTCGGGTTTGTTTATAGCAGTTTTCATTATTGTCTTTTTATGTTCTGCCACCAGTACTGAAGTAAATTCATATTATATCTGACAATATAACTCTCTTCAATTAAGCAATTATGCATTTATTCAGTTTGTCATAGTTATTTCATTGACATATTTTTCTAGGATTTACTATCAGCCAAAGAAGAAGGTTTACATATGTTACAAATAGCCTTGGATAATCTACAAGTTGTCTTACCCAACACGTCTGTTACCGGTCGTGACAACATGAGACGAGAGATGCAGCAGTTACAACAGGAATATGACACCCTGTCAGCAGATCTGAATGAGAGTAGAATGAGACAAGAGAGTTGTCTGTCACAATGGACAGTCTATGATGACAGTACAGAACAGTTAGAAAGATGGTTACATGATCTAGAAAGTCAAATTCAAGTAGAATCCCAACCACAGAACACATTACAAGAGAAGAAGTTACAATTAGAGAGAATTAAGGTATGAACTGGATCAATTCAAGTTTTGACATGTTGTTGCAGCAGATGTGCTTACTTGAAAAATAAAGTAGAGAGTTTTTGCAGCTGTCTGGGAAAATTTCGCCTTCAGGCAAAGTGGCAATAAATTGTAAAGCTTATCCTATTGTAACATAATATGGTAATTGATTTTTCTCATTAAGCACTTCTAAAAACTTGTAAATATATCTTATTACAGGTCTTACAACTAAACATCAATGCTCAACAGAGTACTATAGACAACCTCAATGATAAGGCACAAACATTAAAACAGATGTCACATGACTCCAATCTAACCAATCAGATTAAACAGATAGTTGAAAGATATGATAGACTAAGAACTCAAGTCAAGGTAAGCGATCATTGATCATCCAGTGCTACTATTTGTGCTGCAGGTTTTCTCGCTGGTGGAAGTGAAAATAAGTGTCCTGCTGATGTTTCCAAATTGCACTTTACATGTACAGACTTGTCTACATGAGCCCAACCAGGTACAGAATAGTCAACCAGAAAACATCATTTATTTTACTTAACAAATGTGTTGAAATTCTGAGGTATTTGTATAATGTTGAAAACATTTTCACTTGAACCTTGTATATTGCAGGACTTGCTACAAAATCGTGAGAAGTATGTTCGTGATCATCAGATATATTGTGATGTATTTATGGAAACTAGTGATTGGTTGACAGCTAGTATAGATAGATTAAGTGTTTGTAGTGGTGTACGTGGTGATAGAACTGTTATTGAAGCTCAAGTCCATAAAGTACAGGTAACTATAGCACACTAGTTGCTGTTTTAAACTTTCAGAATATTCCTTATTAAAGAGTGTATTTAGAGATTTTAGGCAGTTTGTTGGGAAGAACTATCCATTCAAATCCATTGTTATTTTGGTTTTAAAATCAATCAATTACTTTTTGCAAATGATTTATGAGGAATACAAATTGTAGGTTTCTTGATAATATATTTTTGATGATATACTACTGATATGTTTAATGGTAATTGATAATTACATTATTCTGTAATTTGTATTTAATCTTAAGTCTTCTGAAGATTATATTTTGAACACCTTGTGGGCAGAATTTGTATAAGCCAATATAGAAAATGTTATAACAATATTGTCAAATACAAACAAAAATGACTACTTACCAAATTGAAATAGGCCAGCATTTGGAACTATTACTTGTTTTAGATTCCGTTTCAATATTTTTAGAAATATTTTGTATGTGAAATATATATGTTTTGTTGAAGGAAATCCACACAACACAAGAAATAGGAAAGAAGAAACTAGACAATGTTTTGACAAAAGGAAAAACAGTTTTACCCCAGACATCCACCCAAGGTCAAAAACTAATTCAAGAAGAAATAGACAATTTGATTAAGGATTTTGAACATTTCCAATCTGATTTAAAAACATCTTTAGACTCATTATGTAAGTTTGAACTTAAGTTTTGTTTATATTGTGTTGGCTATCTGCTATGTATGCAGTTGAACTTGCTTTTAAAAGCACTGGAGGTCACATTCTGTTAGGTGTTATCATTTGTCTTTTGTTATAGTAACAAATCATCTAAGCCAGCTGCAGTTTGACATTAGGTGTCACATTATTGAGCAAGCCCTCCCTTTCTACGGATGACTTTCAATAATTCTGGCAATGGAAATTTAATTCAAAGTAGTTTTAAGCAGACTTATAGATTATTATATTTTATTTTAGCCAATCTGAGTGGTAAATGGCAAAGTTATGAAGAATATTATAATGAATTAAGTAAGTGGATAAAGGACACTGAAACCAGGATGAAAACTGAAGCTGATTTATGTGCTACATTAGAGCAGAAATATTCCCAAGTTGTGAAACAGAGAGTAAGTTTTAAAATGATTGTATTTACTTTTATAACGTATGTTATTTACAGGTACTTATTGTTAACAATCTTCTTATAGTCAAGGCTTAAAGCTCTTTTATTGGTGCCTTATATTTTCCTAAAAAACTTTACAATCTTATTGTGCTTTATCTTGTGAAAAGTTTGAGAGTTGTTCGTAAATGTGTTCTTGAGTAATAACAACTCATTTGTTTTAATTTCAGTCACTACATGAAGAGATTTTAATTGAACAAGAATCATTTGAAAAACTTGGTGAACAGACTCAGTTATTGATGCAGACGTCAGCCGATAGTCGTCTATCAACACAACTAACACAACTTAATTCTCGATATAGTAGTCTTATGTCACAGTCCAAGGTGAGTGGCTCTTCTTCCAGGGAGGTAAAAAAAAAAGGTGTGAAATGCTTGTGTGCTCTAGGGTTAACTTGTAGGTGATATAGGTTGTGAATCCAGGTTCTATCAATGTACTTATTCTGCTATGTATTATTGTATTTAAGGAGTTATTAAAACGCTATGAACAATATTTAGCTGATCATGAACAATATGATAAAGTATATGATGAAACTGTTCAATGGCTGTCAAATACTCGTGAGAAATTAGCTATCAATACAGACGTCACTGGTGATAAACAGAAAATGCAAAAACAGATTGATAGACTCAAGGTAAATATTGGAACTTTTGTTAATTTAGATGATGTTAACACCAATAATTTTATTTATCCATGATAGAAAAATATGGTGCAAAATTACTCACACAATGTTTGAACCAATACCTGTGCAATACAATGTGCACCTTTAGTCAGATATCATTCATTCAAAAACTATATAAATTATTATTAAAATCACTATTAATTTAGCAAAGTTTAAGTTTCATAAAATGATAATATGCAGTTTCATTTGATAACACATTTCAGAAGAATGATGATGGTCATTTGCTATTTTCTAGGAATTTGTAATAATGAAAGAAGAAGGGCAGATGCTGATTCATACTACAAATAATTGGGGAGAGAAAACCATGACTAATACATCAGTAGATGGTAGAGAGAGCATACGTCAAGATTTACAACGTCTGCAACAAAACTGGGAATCTCTTACCTCTGATGTCACTGATACTAAAGTCATGCTGGAAGCTCGTCTGCTACAATGGACTGATTTTGATGCCAGTTTAGAAGGAATCCAAAGGTGGATCAAGGAAACAGAAAAGAAGCTGAAGAGTACTCAACTTAAAGGAGATATAAGTGAAAAGAGGAATGAATTACAAAAGATTAAGGTAAGCTACTTGCAAAATACATGTGTAAACACAAAAAGTCGTGTGGCAATGGTTTTGATCATCTTAAATTTGGCTCACTAACTTAACAACTTAACATCTACAGAGTCTGATAATATTCATATTTTCAAAAAGATATAAGATTCTAGCAGTGTGATCATATGTTTCAAGCTTTTTCTTATGGTTAGAGACCGTTCTTAGGTCAATTATTTCAGAGCCAGTCTATTTGGCCATTTCTGCTTGATTGCAAACACAACAAAAAGTAGATTAAGATTGGAATTAATACCATTGATTATTTTCAGGTATCCTATCAAGATATTGTATCCTATGAACAGATGATAGAGTCAGTCAACAATAAGGCTGTAGAACTGGAACCAAGTGCCACTGGTAGTAGAATTGTATCAGATTCTTCTACACTGGCTACAAAATACAATACTTTAAAAGAACAGGCAAAGGTAAATCCTATTCCTTCATTGTGGATTGATAAAGGACTTCTGCTCTTAAAAGAAGTAAATGTAGAGTTAAATTTTCTAAATGTGAAGTGTTGGGGGGGGGGGACTTTTTCCTGGCCCTTATCTAACTGAAAATCATTCAAACAGAAATTTATGATCATATGTTTCAGTCCATTTATGTTTGGAGTCGGTGACAATTGAAAAATGAAAATATAGATTTCTTGTTTCATATTTTCACATAAAGGTGAAGAATATGATGTTTGTAAGCAACCTTTCAGTTTAAGATTTAAATTTTTATTGTATTAATTTACAGGATTTACTTGCTAGAAATGAACAATATGTAGCTAATCATCAAGATTTCCTTGATGCTTGTAATAATTTTAACTCCTGGTTACGTACAGCTAGAGAAAAACATGCTACTTGCTCAGATACGTTTGGTGAAAAATCTTCTATTGAATCCAAGATTGAACGCTCCAAGGTATGTATACTAATTGATCTTACACCTTGTTAAAATATCAGATTGCATTGGTTATTCAGTCATAATTCAGTTTTTTATGTAGCACATGTTAAATTTTTGACATGTTTTCTTAGAAATTAACAAATATGGTTTTTGTGTTTTCTTTCAGAGCTTGATGGCAGGACTTAATGAAGGATCTCATAGGCTAGCTCAAGCTAATAAAGCAGGGGAAGCCACTCTCACAAGTACATCACCATCTGGTCAGACAAAGATCAGACAAGAACTACAAGCTATGAATAAAGAATTTGATGAATACAGAAATCAACTACATCATTCTCAAGCAGAACTGGACAATTGTCATACACGATGGGAAGATTTTGAACATAGCTACACAGAGTTTAATAATTGGCTGAAAGAGACAGAATCCATTCTACGAGCTGAAATGGAATATAAATCAACAGTGGAAGAGAAAAAACAACAATGGACTCAATATCAGGTATGTGGTTTGACAATGTTTGAAAGGGGAAGTAAGGGAATATGATTAAAAGGTTTTGTTGATGCTATCTTTCCTAATTATCCCAATAAATTCAGCTGACTATGGATACTACAAACTATGGACCATGATTTTAAATTACTGTCTTAATATTTTGTGTTGGTAGCATGAGTGGAGCTTTTGAAATTGTAGACACAAACAAATAGTCTCAAACCATCATGCTAAATTTGAGTTCTGATAGCACCCATCAGCTTCCTAATGGTTTTTTTTTTACTTTTTAAAACTTTTGACTTGTTAATTGACATTATCTGTCTTGCTTAGTTTAGATTTGATATGATCAATTCCGTGTTTTTTTCAGTATCACCTGGATGAAGTTTTATCACATCAGACGTCACTCGATGATGTCAGTGAGAAGGCACAGGCTCTGTTACAGACTAATGCGGATGCTAAAACCAGTCATGCTATTACTCAGTTAACTACCAGATATCAGTCTATTATAGCTCTAGCTAAGGTTAATCTTTTTTTAGATTACTTTCTTGATACACTTGTTCCAACAACACTAATCTCTTTAGAGATTTTTTCGAATCAGTAAGAATTTAAAAGGGAACAGATAAATGCTAGCAATATTATGATTAAGTCCTTATGACATCATATTTAGTCTTGAAGTTCAAATTTTGCAAATAAATAGTGAATGTCAGATTATAAAGTTGTATTTTACTATGATAATAGCCCTGTTTAAAAATATTTTATTGGAAGTGGGTTGTACTGTGGTTTGATTTCAATATCTCACTAGAGAGAAATAAAAGAGCTAACATCTGAAAACAGAAGACTGTTGTAACATGTTTTATTGTTGTTTATTGAAGGATCTGGTACAGTGTAGTGAAAGTCATTATGAGAATCATGTCAACTATAGAGAAAGATTACAAGTATTCACTGATTGGTTAAAAGATATCAAACGTAAGATTAAATCTGTAGAAGATGATCGAGGTAACAGAGAAAATGTTAATGTTAGATTGTCCCAATTTGATGTAAGTATTTTCTACTGTATATTTGATGCAACATTCATGTAAAAGATTGATCCAAAGTTGATCAGAAGTTCAGAATGTCCATTTGGATCAAATAATGTTTGACCTTTGACTGCAGACTTGTTTTATGGATAAAAATCTTAATAGGTTTATAACATTAGCATGAATACCCAAATATATTTTTATTTTGAATTGTCTTCTGTAGGAAATCCAAAATGGAATGGATCAAGGTCACAGTTATCTTAGAGCCTTATTAGATGCTTGTGAGAAAACCTTACCCAGCACCAATCCAAGAGGTTGTCAAAATATTCGCCAGGAATCGGAGAAAGCTAAAGTAGAGTATGAAAACCTGCTGACAGAAATGTCTCAAGCCAAACGTAACTTAGAGAATGCTTTGACCCATTGGGGAGATTATGATAGACTTCAAGATCAACTTCATGATTGGTTAACTGATGTTGAACACAGGATGATGGCAGACCCAGATCTGAAAAATGATCTACCAGAAAAACGGTCTACTCTTGAAAAATACAAGGTATTGATACTGTTTTTATACTATGACCATTACAAAAAAGAAAGGAAATATTATGGTACAACTCACTTTTTTTAATAACAAAGCACATAACGTAACAACACAATTTACACGTGTCATTATCAAATATTATGTGCTTTGTTATTAAAGAAGTAAGTTATACCATAATATTTCCTTTCCTGTATTTGCTCTCCACTTCTTTATTTAATTCAAATCTTATGTTTGATTCCTGAATCAGTGATGATTTATTTTACACCCATTTTTTTTAACAAAACTACCGTAGATTGTATTTTGTTTAACTTTTGCTATTTTTGCAGGCATTGTTGGCAGACATCTTGGCTCATAAAGATATGATGAGCAGACTAGAAGAGAAATCAGGTCAGGTCAATGACCCAACACCACAGACTAGAGTAGCCCAACTAAAGGCCAGATATCAATCTGTATTAAATGCCAGCAAGGTTTGTATCAGGAATATTTCAATCTCTGCTGAAAATCTGAAGCAAATTGTACATATTTGAAATAGATGAAAAAACCTAATTGGTATACTTTTGTTAAGGACAACTCTCAACCAAAAACTGTATCTGTAATTTAATAAGCTAATAAAATTTTTAGCGTATTACCACAACTGAATTTAGTGTGTAGCAAAGTGGTTTGGCTTCAGCTTAAAAATCTTCGCTATCACAAGATGATGTAAATTTTTGATGTTGCAGGATCTAGTTGGTCGCATGGAAGGACAGGTTGAATTACATGAAGAATATCGTAAAGCTTATATAGCCTGTTTAGATTGGTTGGCTAATAATAAACATAGACTACAGCGGCTAAGTGATTACTCTGGTGACAAGAAAACTTTACAGGACAGACTACTACAACTCAGGGTAGGTTGATAACTATTAACACCTAACTGACAAAATGAAATTTCAAAAGAATTATTTTAGTGGTGTAGCAAAAAAGAACCAGATCAAACATATTACTGGTACCCATTTTAAATCGGGTGATAGTTGTACACTTGATTTGATAATAAAATTATTCAATTGTTATCTTAATTATCTAATACAGGAATTTAAATCTGAACTGAAAAGGGGACAAGAAATGGTAGAAATTGCTGCAGGTCTTGGTAACCAGGTTTGCCAGCAGACGGCTCCAAGAGGTCAAGAGGTCATTCAACAGGAAATTAAATCATTACGTGAAGATTGGAATATATTTGCTTCTGCTGTTAATGATGTTGAGACTAATTTAGAAACCTCGATCACCAACTGGAGTCAACTGAATGAGGAACAAGAGAGTTTCCTGCAATGGATTGAGAAAATGAGCCGACAAGTTAAAGAACAACTAGAACCTACCAGTAATCTGTTTAAAAAACAACAACAGTTAAGACGTGGAGAGGTGAGCATGCAGTTCATGTTAAGTTGTATTTGACATTAATGTGATTATAAGGGAACAGCTAGCAGAGCATAAAATAATTTTTTTTTTCAGGATCTGTGTGATAATATCAGTGATAATAAAGTGATATTAGAGAAAGTCCGAGAGAAGGGTGATGCTATTGCTCAGAGATCGAGTGACCCAAGACTCTCAAATAATATGATGCAATTATCAACTAAATACCAGTCATTATGTTCCTCTGCTAAGGTAAGATTATGGCTTTTACTTTTGTAATTCTTTTATAAATTAAACACAATAAGGGTCAGCTTGTAGACTAATCTACTTCTAGTTGACAAAAACAATTGCAGAGTGCTAGAATTTTTGGTAGTAGGAAGCTCTAGTACTTCAGTGCAGAAAGTAAAACATTTTACTTACATTTAATCTGAATTTCAACTTTCTACATTATTTTACAATTTTAATGGTATATTGGTGATTTATTGCTGTGTTTAATCTTAGAATATGGTTCGTAAATTGCGCGATAATGTTGATGATCATAGAGAATATGATGATGCCTTGAATAATGGTGATAAATGGTTGAAATGGATGAGGGACAGAGTTGAAGCTTGTAAAGACACATCTGGTGATTGGGATGCTACCCAAGATAGAATAGATGATATAAAGGTATGTTTAAATGTTTTGTGATTTTAGCAAAGCCTTTGATTAAGATCAGAGTGATGTTTCCTTGATGATATTTTGATCAAATGCGTCTGTCACAAAATTTCTTGCAGTAATGACATATGATGCTCTTTTTGTACTAACACGGTAGGTTTCTACTAAAAACGACCAATAATCTTCAAGTTTTTAATGATAATGATATTTTCAGGATATCACTGCCAATATGGATGAAGGTTTACAGAAAGTTAATCATGTATGTGACCTAGCTGAGAAGATCTTGCCTCACACCAGTATGGATGGTAAAAAGTTGGTAGAAGAACAAGTGACAGATCTAACCAATAACTGGGACAAATTAAACAGTTCCATATCTGAAGTCACAGCCTTGTTGGAAGGTGTGCAACAACGCTGGCATGATTATGAAGAATATTTTGGAAGCCTGGTTCGTTGGTTGGCTGAAAAGGAAAGTCTCCTTAGAGCTGAACCAGAACTGAAAGCTACCCTGGCTGAGAAGAAGATTCAACTTGATAGATACCAGGTAAATGTTGATTTCACAACTTTTAAGTTTGATGAAGACATAACTTCTGTATCTTTCTGTTAAAGTTTTTATAATGACAACTATCTGTTAGATTTGCATATTGACATCTTTATATATAGTTTGTATTATTTTTACATGACTTAAGTTTTATGTCTTTTTCTTTTTACATTTGTACTTTACAATAAGAAAATGACTTTGTGTATGTTACTGTAAAGTTTAGTATAATGATAATTTTTTTGTATATTTTCTGTAAAGTTTTGTATAATGAAATGAATCTCTGTTTGTTTTCAGTTAATATTAACAGATATAGAGAATCATAACAGGTTAATAAATGAATTAGCAGATAGGGTAGCTAATCTACAGGCTCTGTGTGATAATCCACAAATAGCCAATTCCTTGTCTGATGTACAACACAGATTTGAGGCTGTCAGAACCAGATGCCAGGTTTGTTCTTTTGAAAATTTTTCATCAATATCTTTTGCTCTTTGTCATTCTTAGAAGCTCTTATCACTACTTGAAGGCATCATAAAGTGGTTTGTAATAAGGTCAACTGATGGATTTAATTTGCACCTTTCTGGTTTTTAAAAGACATCTGTGGTTCCTGCAAGTCCCCTAAACTTTTGTGTTTGATGACGTCACTAATCTCAAAATATTCTTGTACCACATAAGACCCTCGCAATTAGTGACACTTATTTTAGAAAACCTCTTATAAATAGAATAAATTTCTTAGAATTTCCAATACCATGAACATGCTTTAGATTTTTCTGCAGATATTCAATCCTTAAAAATGAACCTAGTCAAATGCACCCATTATATAATTCACTGTGAAATCATGTTACCCAGTAATTTGTTTGTCTGTAGGATATTGTTGAAATGTTACAAGATCGTTATGATGAACATTTATTATTCCACGAAACACAACAAGATTGTGAAAAATGGCTGTTGGATACTTCCTTCCGACTCATGTCCCACAATTCATTAAATGTCTCCACCATGGAGCTGACGGAGAGACAAATTGAAAAACACAAGGTGAGCTAAATTGAAATGAACTTATATTTCATAGTTGTTCTGTTATATTAAAGCAGAAATGAACGATTCATATCTGATCTATGAATATCAGTCAATGTTGCTAATTATCCAACTTCAGATATTACTTTAGATACTTGTATCTCTTGAATAATTGATTAAAATCTTATATAACATTTCCCTATACATTCCCTTGGATAACCTCATTTATTAGATCATATCTGAGAGATTGTTCAGTTTAAAAACAAAATTGTACTTTAGTCTGTCTGAGGTTCATTTTTCGAATTCAAAATATTTGATCAATTAGAGACAAGGAGAATTTGGTACTTTTCTCAGGGGGATGCATTTGTTCTAAAGAAATAACTTGGAAATTCAATGGAATTACCGTACTTTTTATTCATGTTATCCATATGTTTATAATATTATGTGACATTATTTATTCTTACATTGATCATACATGTATATAATTTTATTTTATAGGCTATAGTACGAGAGATAACAAACTACCGTTCTACTATGGATCATGTGAATCAGATCGGTCAAAGTTTAGTCTTAAATAATCCCAATATTTTAAAACTTGCCGAACAAGTCCAGTCACAATTACAGAATTTAGAACAAAGTTACGTTAATTTACAATCCACAGCTCAACAAATAAAGGTAAGCTTTCTTTCCACATCTTTATTTTTATCTACCATTTTCCAAAGTTTTTAGATATTGGGTCTTTAAATTTTCAAATAGAATTTTGGCAGATTGTGTAAAATGATGGTATACTAAAATTATTTTATAAAACCTAAATATATGACCCAAATGCATATTCCTTTCATTAAAATGTAAATCTCTACTTCATATTTGTCTTACTTTTGGCACACTATTGTTTTTTAAAAAAAAATCTTGACCAGAATGCGAAATCTAATCTCTCTGAAAAAAAAAAGGCTCATTAGAAGGAATTCTGGATTTCTGATTAAAGCTCTGGTCATATTTTAGTTCCTGATAGTTTATATGATTTTTAAGTTATCATATACGTTATATATCATGTAGTTACAAGTAGAAACTAGCTTTGATGCATTCATTATACATACCAAAAATACTGCAATTTGAATGTTACAATCTGATCTCTGGCTTGATATTTTTTGAAACCTTTTCCAAAAAAATTTTTTTTTATTTTTGGCAGCTAAATACAAATTTGTTTCTATGGTTACATACATTTTTGCAATTAATAGCAAAGCTCGTTAAGGTTAATGCTCACTACATTTTGATCCCAAGTGAGACTTTCTACACCATACACACATTTGTTTTTAATAATTTCACCCTCATTGCCCCTGTCCTTGCGTTTAGTTATATTTTGACTGAATACATTCAACTGTCTGTTGCCACTTGATGTTGCATGTTTGTTTGTATGAATGATTAGTGTTTGTTTATATATATAGTTTATGCTTTCTTGCAAACTAATTTCTTGTTTTTGTTTTGAGTATTAATATTTTTGTATCACTTTATTAACATTTTCTGTTTGAATATCCAAATTAATTTTCACAAGTTTTGCTTCTGTTTCTTTCGTTTTCTTTATTTAACTTATACCATCAAGATTCCAAAGCAACATAGTAAAACAATAAAGCAAAAGCACAATATTGGTACCTCTCAGAATAATATATTTTATTTCTTGATAAGGAATTAGTTTTTAAGCAAAGATCCTTTGAGTGCCACAAAGGGACTAAAGCTTTCAATCTGTAATGCTGTATTGCTTTTGAATTTTGCTTCTATGAGTTGTTTTGTTTGATTGGTTACAAGTTTGATTGACTGACATTAATTATCCAATCACAGGTGGTTTTAGAACATATTGAACTCTACATCTACTAGATGTCTGCTTAATTCCAAGATGGCCGATGAAACCATTGAACCAGATGAATTGTTTCTGACAGTCTTAGTGCAAAAAAAGTGCAGAATGTGAGAGAGAAACGTTGAAAATTGGTCATTAAAATAGACAATTTAAAATCAGTGAAAAGATTTTTTGAAAACATTGATGCTTCAACAGAACTGTGGGAAATTTGAACTTATCATTTTGCTTTTGATTATTTATCATTCTAGTGCTATTCCAAAAAGTGATTTATTTATTTGTATTTCCAGGAGTTATACATATTTCTACAAAATTGTAAATTATGATATTTTTTTTTTGTTCAACCCAAATTCCTATCCTCATGTTTCTAACTGTAATTTAAATGCTAATGCTTCCCTTGTGATTTTTGTTTTAACTTTTTTATCGAGTTTTACAACTTTAGATAATGTTATAATTTCCATTTCAATCAAATTGAAAATGATCAAGTAATTTCAGTTTCTTCTTATTACTGTTATCCGTCCATGATTCTAAATACTCTTGCTAGGTGATTGGTTCTAACCTTTTACTGCATACTTTACTATATGATTTCCATACATTTTCTATTTATTATATATATTATATATTTCATTGTTGTAATGATCAATATGTTTTTCTCACTGTGATATCTAAAAGATCTCAAATATTTCCATGAAATATTCAAATTGAAAACACTTCAGTTTATGAATTTTGAAATATATAAAACATTCAAATAGGTTAAAGAATACCAGTATGTCATAGAATTTGAAATCAAAGATAATTTAGTTGGAATATGAAATTTCCTGAAATTTAGTAAAAGATAATAAAAACGTTTAATTATTCCTTCGTTTCAATTTAATTAATTAAAAGCTTGATGTCTTTAAAAAAATGTTACAAATAATTGATCACAAATATATTGCCTTATGATGAAATGTTTCTACATGTAAGTTTGTTTTATGAATTATTTAACGTGATATTTATATTTAATGTAGAATATATAACAGTATGATATTTAATGTAGGATTTAACAGGATGATATTTAATAGATTTTATTGTAGAGAATTGTGATAGGTTTTGATATTTGTGGATTGTGATATGATTTTTTTGCCGTCCAAGTTAAATATAAATTTCATTTTGTTATTATCTGTGATAGTTGTCTTTTTATAATTCATCTTTTATTGTATATTCATTTATTTATATTTTCCATGTATTTTATACAAAATATTAATTAAAGTTAAATTTAATATTGGTGTTTTTAATTGCATGAATGCATGTTTGTATTTTGTGTGGCATGGCAACAGACAGTTATATATCTATATTCAAAATTATAATCTTAACACCTCAAATTCTTTACCATTATCATATTTGATGTCTTAATCTAAAAAATGGTGGATCAAAAATTATATTAAGAAACATAACTGTCTTTTGTTATGTCATTGTACAAGTATGCATGACAGAGTGATTTCTTTTGATCCACCATTTCAAATGTCCATCCTTTCCTCTCAGATTCTTTATTTTAAGGCAACTTTGAATCTGAAATTTAAAGGCAATGCCTTGCCTGATGTGTTTCCAGCTCTTTTCAAAATTCTTATCAGGCTGGGCATTTTGATTAATGAAAGATTGTAGTTTAAAGTGAAGCATCTGCTTTTGAATTCCAAAAACCCTACAAAACAATTTTCTTCAAATGTGCAAGAAAAAGTACCATTGTTGAACCTTTTGTGACGATATATAAAAACATCAATCCATGCATATTACAAGTTCTACACTTCTATTATGTTCACATTTTCTTAAAGAAGACAAAAAAAAAAATAAAACTAGAATTGCTTACAATTATGAACGTATTTCGAGAGCCTTAAAATATTATGTAGGCTAAATTTGCAATTACCTATATCTAGACAATATATTGAATATCATTTGACCTAGTTTTCAAAGTCATAAAATAATTAGGTCACACCTTCCGTAACGGTTAATGATGGCGAAAATATGAAAATTATCAATTTTTGCTGTATTTAAGTACACTTATCTCTATGAATTTTTTAAGTAAGCCAAATTAAAAAATATCTACTCGTAGACAATATATTGAATATTATTTGACCTAATTTTCAAGGTCATAGATTAAGTGGGTCACACCTTCCGTACCCGTTAAAGTGACCTAATTTTGAAAAAATCGAAATTTAAATAATTCGAAAGAAAATACGAAATTTGAAAATCGGTCTCCAAGAAAAGGTAGATAATGATCCATTGTATCTATGTGCTAAATTTCATCAAAATCGGTCTATCAGTAGTGTCTGAATTTCGGATTTAAGAATTGTAACGAAAATTCAAAATGGCGGCCGATATGGCAGCTTGACCTAATTATTTAGGTCAAATCAATTACTATTGACAAGTTATTTATAAAACAGTTTTCACTTTTCACCTAGCAGTTATAGACCGGAAGTTACGTAATTACATCATTTGAGGCTAAACCGGAAGTGGAATTTTTATTTTCACATTTTTTCAAAAATTATAAACATATCGCCTATCAACTGGTAAAGTTTCAAAATTTTACCATTTATATTAAAGGAGAAATCACGGTCTGAAATTTTTGCCGATGACCCTTGAATATTGAATTGCAAATCGTGGGTACAATTTTTAACCTAATTGCATAAAACCTATAATTGTTAGTTGACAAATACATTGAAGTTTTCAAATCTGAAAATCCGGTCAAAATCGAACTGAAAATAAACTTGCTAAAGCAAAAAAACCTGAACTTCCGGTTCTCACTTCCTGTCAGAGATAGAACTTCCGGTTTTGTTTTATTTGATAATAGAAATCATTCTAAGATCAACTGTAGATTTAGAATTTCTGCACCTTTTACCAGTTTGTCTGCAAACTCATCCAAGAATTACAAAAAAAAAAAAAATAAAATAAAATAATCCGAACGATTACAATACGTTTTCGCCAAAGTCGAAATACGAAAAAAACACATATGGTAATCCAAAAGTAGGCTATGTTACTAATGTTAGGAATTTGTGTAAAAAGCTATATAGAGCATAAGATAATCTTAACAACATTCAGCATAAGGACAACAAATTCTTTGGAAACGTAAATCAGGCATTAGCATGAAAGATTTAGATTTCTTTGGACCAAATGTGTAAAAGTTGGTGTTGGACAATTGATGTTGTTCAATTGAAAATATGTTGCTGTTAAAGACTTCAACCTTGGCAGATCAGGATCAGATACATTCAAATGTATTGCTTTCTATGTTCCTATTATGATAGGGTGATATTTTTTTGGACAAAAAGCAAATCAAACGGTGAACTTAACCCTTGTCTGGTACCAGTCATATACATAATAAACCACATTCTTCCAACTTCCTATCTAATTAACAGCTAATTGGTGATCCTTAATTAAAAAATCTTTGTTATAACAAGATAATCCTTTCTTTCAACAACCCAGTGGCTTACTGATTAATCTATCATTTAAATCTTCTTGAGATAATCTATTCTATGGTTTTTAGTCACCATCTTGGAACATGTGCTTAAATTTTACACTGAATACAAACATTTCTCACTATTACTGGCATAACTTGTAACTTAAGACAACTGGCATCAAAGTTGACATGACATGATACTTTCCTGAGAATAATCTGTTGTTATATGGCCGACTGTGATTTTAGGATCGATTACAAGACATTCTCAAGAAATGGCAGACGTATAAAAAGTTATTAGAGAAGACTGAAGAATATTTAACGGATGATGTGGTTGAATGGCTGGAGGAAGCAGAATCCAATATTCCAGACTCAATTGATGAAGCTCAACAACAAAGGGAAGCCACTCAGGTATTTTCATCTTCATCTTTATTTTTTAGATTTCCATTGCTTTTGCTTTTTTTCTTGTGCTATTTAGGTTGACTTTAACATGTAGAAAGAAGAATATCAAAATTCATACTTTTTGTGAAACTTTCTTGTGTTGCAAATTCAAATCTCTTTTGAAGAGAAGACACAGAATGAAAATTTTTCTAGTTTTTTATATGAATCCACACTTTATTTAGGCCTTGCTGGAGAAATTATATGAAAGAAAGCAAGAATTAGCTTCAACGGCTCATACATGTGAAAACCTTGGCAGTATGGAGAATTTAAATCAAGAAGAAGCTAGTTTAGAGTCACCATTGAATAATTTTGCTGGGCAAGTCAATCAACATATGCAAGAAACTATTGCAAAGGTAGGCCATAATGTGTATAGACCTTTTTCAGAACAACTTGTTCTTGAAGAGATCTAGTTGATGACGTTGGATTTGAAATGTGAACAGTTGACTGCATTTGTTATTTTTTATTAGGATTTCTGTCCACTTTGAGAGAACCTTTGTAACAATTTCTAATTTATACTAAGCTGATACATGTTGCTGCTTATGAAAATTTAGGAAAATCTGTGAATTGGCAGTGCTTTTATCCGAGAGATGACTTTTCCTTACAACATTTTTAGGTTGAGAAAAGATTAGATAGATTGAGAAATATGATGAGACAATGGGAAGGTGTTGATCGTACTCGCTCTGATCTCAAACAATGGTTACGCAATCGTCAAGAGGAAGTAGCAGACTTGGAAAACAGACCTGCTAAACTCCATTCTGAGGCTGCTGAGTTAGACATCGATAGATTAAAGGTTAGTGAGTTCACATCACATTTCTTTTCTTTCATCCAAATTTTTAAAAATTTCTCAGTACCCAAAATGATTGCAGCACAATAGTCAAGACAAATATTCAGTGTTCTTTATCTTACCATTCCAAGTATTAGATAATGTAACAAACATAAAATACAGATAGTTCCAATGAAATGAAACTATATATTATATTCTCAAAGTCTGGATTAGTTTTTACTATAGTGTCATTGGCATAGTCTTACGCCCATTTTTTTTCAGGGGATTCGTGATGAAGTTCAAGGTCGTGGACCAGCTATTGATGACCTATTGTCTCAATATTGTGATCTGACAGACCACAACGACACCATTGTAGATCCTGCTATTAGAGCCTTAAAAGATGACTGGGAAGAACTCCTTGGCCAGATTGATAATCTATTGGCTGATAGAGAGCAAGCCCTAAATGCTGCACGTGATCTTCAAGAACATCAAGACAGTATGGATGAAGATTTAGCCAATTATGTACGAGAATTAGAAAAAATTGACCAATCGGATGGCAATATGACAGAACGGAGTGCAAGACTTGAGGTCAGTGAGCATGTTACTTATATTTATTAGTTCTTATCAGAGCCTTTTTACTTTTATTTCTTTTCTTCTCCTTTTTTTTAGGCATGCCTATTCTTATCTTTTAGATCTCTTATCCATTCTAAACAGGGTAAATTCTACAATATATGCATGAATAGTGATATTTCGTAACATATTTCTTATACATGGCAAAGCTAGTTAGAAAATAGTCCTCCTAGCTATTGTTTATTTTTTTAGTCAAGCATGCAACATTTTTTGTTAGTACATAGTACAAGTTTGGTTGATAGTTTTGATTTAGTTGCGTACTTGCTTTGCATGTTCCATACATTTTGTTTATGATTTTCATCTTTCATCAATCATTCTGGGTACAGAATTATTTTTCAGCATCTGGAAAGTGTTTGGTAATTTTTGTAAAGTTTTCCAACTTATTGAACATTCATTTACATTGCTCTTTTAACCTGGTTAATTACCATTCTGTGGAAATCAATGGTTCTTTTTCCCTTAGATTTTTTGACTGAAAAATTGCAATACTCAGAATCCTGAATTATATATGTTGGCTTAATGAAAGTTACGAATTGATGAATTCCTGTTTTTCATTGTCCATCTAACCCAAAAAATTTTGTTATGTTTTCATTTTCACAATTTCAGATACAAATTATTTTTAGTCGGGTAAAGTGTTGCAAAACCTTTTGTAATTTTTCCAATTATTAAAATTTTTTCATTTTTTTAACCGGGTTAAAGCCTGTTTTCAATTTCTTTCCCCTTAGAGACTAAAAAAAATTGCCTGTTATATCCTGTTGGTTAAAATAAATTCTTATGTTTGTTTTTCTTGTATAAAAAAACCCACAAGCGAAAAAAATTCCAAAATAAATGTTTTGTTAAAAAGCATTTTTTTTTAAAATTTAAAATCATCTAGAGGGGGTATTCCCTGTGTCAATTATTAAAAACTCAGTGAGAAAATGAATATTTTTGTTTTATCCTGGGGTATATAAATAGTCTTAGTGTCTTTGTTTATTATCACCACAAGCGAAAAATTAAAAAACTAAGAGGCTCCTTATTGGTTTTTTTTATTCAATTTTTTCACTAGATTATTTCTGTTAAAAAACCTTGACCTACATAAAAAAATAATAACTTATTTTAACATTATACCCAAAATTTTTATTATAAAATAAAAGCAAAAATCAAGGGGTTTTTGGTTAAAACCCTGTTTCCCCAAATTTTTTCAACCATAAAATCTTAAAACTTTTTAACAAGAAAATTGAAAATGAAAATATCATCCTGAAATTGAAATTGCCAAAAAAAAGACTGTTTCTTTTAAATACATATTGTATGCATATATGACTCATAATTATAATTTTGGACAGAATAACCGACCAAATATTATTTAACCTTGCTTCAATCTTATCACTGTGTTGTTAAACTGTTATTATTAAACTGGTTTCTTTTTTTTGCACTTATTTCTCGTATTTCTAATTTTCAAATGTACTATTTTGATGTTAGTTAAATTAAAATTCATCCAAATCTTCAAAATCGTGAGAAGGATGGTGAAAGACCGGTTTTATTTGTTTCTAACTGCTGGAAAAGTCTAATAAAGTATTGTGTGAGTTAGGTTCCAAACTATGCAGATTATCAATGACCATTTTAGTTCCATTGAGATTTTTGTTATACACTGGTATGACAATAAAATAATATGGATACTCTTGTATGTTATTCAAGGTAGAAATTGATAGCTGATACTGGACTCTCTGAATTCTGTTATATGTGGTAGAGATTGATAGCTAACACTGGACTGAATTTCTGATTTCTGTTGAACAATGTAGGGATTCAATGTTCTGAATTCTGTTAACCATGGAAGAGATTAATATAAACTAACAATGGATTTAATCTTTGAATTCTGTTATTCATTGTAGAGCTTGATAACTGACAATGAACTGATTATCTGAATTCTGTTTACCAATATATTCTGTTAACCAATATAGAAATTTAAAGCTCTGAATTCTATTAACAATGGTTGATAACTGACACCACACTGAATATCACAATTTTGGCTTTATGGGCAATATTGTTGGCTGATACAGGACTGTCTCAAACTTCTGTTGTTTTTGGCAGTGATTGATAGCTGACACTGAGTCTAGAAGATGTGACTTATTGGGTCAGCCATAGTAGAGATTGCTAGCTGACAGCAGACCTGAATCTCTGAATGTTAATTGTTGGCTCAAAAGACAAAGTACAAGTCTGACATCTGGAATGTAATCATTTCTGCTTTCATTTTTTTCAAATATATTTTGTTCGTTTGTGTTTTTTATGTTCACAAAAGTTCAGTAGAATGTAGCTCATTGGTGTTTCCTCTGGAATTTATCGTGATTTTGTTAAGAAAGTTGTTGATTGTTGGAGGTCATGTTTATATTAAGTGATTGGATTATAACTATCTAATACCTACATAATGGTAACCAAACTTCTATTATTTGATTATGATCTGCTGGTCACAAATCTTTTGTTCAAATTAATCTACTTAATAATTGATTCTCCCTTAGTTCTTATCTATTTGTTTGTAAATAAATACAACTGATTTAATTTTCATTGGCATGTGTAATCTCTTGATTCATTGGCTGAAAATCACGTTCATACATGTATTGTGATATCTGATTGGATTAAATATCATTTATGGTAACACTCCACAGCAATGAATTACATATATTCTGGATTTTTTGTGTGGAATTTTAGCCAAATGTTTTGAATTTTGGACAAAAATGATGAAGGATAAAATATATATAAATATATAATAAAAGATATTGTAAGTAATGAACAATTTAAGTTAAGATGTTTGGGAAAAAAAAGGATCAGTTACACCAACAAAATTTAAATACTGTCTTTTTAGAAGCTGGTACAACCTTGAAAATTAAACCTTTGAAGAAAACCGATTGTAAATTTCAACCACTGAAATCATTTTATGTCTGTAACAAAGTACAATTTATCTGTAACAAAGTTAAGTGTGTCTGCACAATTTCATTTCTATGTCGTAATAACAGCAGCTTTTGATTTATTTCTCTAAAAGAAGAAATGTTTCTGTTTTCAGCATTATTTTTTTCAATTGTTAAATATCTGACAAATTTTACAAGATGGTGGTACCCCATATCTATTAATTTATCCAAAAATGACATGACAAAATTACAGAGTCTTTCCCTAAAAGAAACTGTGTTTTTATTTTTAATGAGCTAATTAAAATTCAAAATTGTAATATTCAGAATTGTATGACAAATCTTGGAATATTTTGAGACCGATCATCCTGAAGTAATGATGCTTTAAAATAACATTATAAATAAAAAAATTCTCACAAGAATTTCCAGATAGTACCACCTGTTTGTCAGATAAATATTTCTTGTAGATTTATTTTTTCAAACATGCAAAGCAAGGTATGCAACTGATCATCATACAATCTTCATATTATCATGTAGAAATTTGTGTCAACTTTTTTCTATCATATTTACCGTGTGGCTTTAGTTTGCTAGATTTATTTTAAATCTTTCTTTGTCTCATTTTTTTTAAAAATTTTATATAAAAGACATTTCAAATCCAAGAATATTTCTTTTTTGAGATATTTTCAAAAGCTGCTGACCTAAAAAAAATATTCAATTAGAAACTTTATTTAAAAAAAATTGGATTATTTTGCATGTCATTAATATTTTACCTTCATCATTTTTATGCAGCGAACAAGAAGAAAATGTCGTGCAACCCAAACACCAACATCAGCTTCAAGAGGCACCCCATTTGATCCATTTGACAGTGATGATGATTCCTATCCAAAGAGACCACCTTTCAGAAGAGGAAATGGCAATCATTCAAGAACTTATTTAAACTTAAGTCGTGATAGATTTTCTCCAAGTCCTAGAAATGGTCAGTTTAAAACTGATCCCAGAACTTTGAACTTGAGTCGTGATAGGTCTCTTAATCAGAGTCATGATAGGTCGTTTAACAACAGTCGTAACTTCCATGATCAGAGCTTCCGTAAAGGTGGAGCTGCTGCTTATTTAGAATCAGAGAGCGAGGAATCTGGATATGGTGATACATTCGCTGAAACTATGCATGCTTCTAGTTTCGATACCCACCTCGACGATACTCTTTCAGCCTCCATTCATCTGAAAGAAACACTCATAGTATATGACTCGGACGGGGAGGGCTCAACTGATAGCTACATTGAAGGTTATTTTGTTCCAACAGATCCAGAAAATATGCATGATATAGGGTGTCAAACTCCTGGCCATGTGCGAACACAAACTGATGAAGCCTTGTTTGCTGCAACCCCTAGAAGTATCCAAACTCAAACTCCCCGATCTAGATCAAGACAAAATGGCGATATTTCTATGGAGTCAATAGGTTCTAAAAAGAGAAAGAAGAAGAGCAGTTCACGATCTGACCTCTTGAGAAGTATTTTATCGGAGGTCAAGGACATTAAAAAACAACATGGTATAGACAGTGATAGTGTATGTGATGATAATGAAAGTGTCAATTCTGAAACCTCAATTAAGAAAGAAACTCTTCAATCTCTTTATAAAGACATGAAAGATCTGAAATCTCAGGGAAGTCAGGATAATGCAGCCACGCAAACAGTGAACCAACAATCAACGCAGACACCGTTCTTCCCTGAAGGTGCTGAAGCATACCCTTCACACCATGGTAACATTCAGGAAAAGCTTGATGAGGTTCGATTTTTACGCAGTAATAGAACTACACCTTCTCATCTACGAGGCTCACACCCTAGTTTACTTGAGTCTCCAATAGAAGCAAGGTATGCTGGTAGTTCTGGCACTACACCAGCTCGATTTGGATCACCAACACCTATGACCTCTGCGCCAGCAAGGGCTGCTAATCCCCCTCCTTATGTAAATTCTAACAGTCCATATCAATACACTGATGGACATTACAGTGGTACTCCGGTTGAACCATTACCTACCCCTAGAATGGTCACACAAGATGACCTTAATGCTGTTCAACAGAGAATCAACCGTTTGCAGAATTACCAGATCTCACCTAATCGATCTCAACCCATATTCCGTGAAAATCGACGATTAATCCCTGTTGGAAGGGAGTATGTTCAACCTCGACGACTCAAATTGCGACAGTTCACTCGGTCATATGATGATATGGACTTAGGTGACAGACGGGGTAGATCAAGTCGTGGTCATTATACACACAGAAGTAGAAGCGATCATACCATTATGGACAGATATCATTTAGATGATGCTTTAGCTGAGGCAGCAAGAACAGCCAAACAGCTGAAAAAGATATCATCTCGAATGAAAAATGAATTCAAAGAAGATTTGAGGAGGTACAGATACTAAATCTGTACAATATTGTGATAAAATAGTTACTAGGTTAACAAACTTTTAATCAAAACTAAGGTAACTGGCTTAAATGAACATTCAACTGTCTCAACTATATTAAGACCAATTTGTCTGCATATCGAAACCAGTGTATTCTTATAGTTTTATAATTTATTGGCATTTATAAAAGCACCAAAGATTCAGATAAGTTTATTGTAGACGTAGGTTTTGACTTGATAAAAATTATTGGAACCAATATATATATATTTTGTTAATTTGCTACCTTGCATGCCTTTTTATGATATTTGTTATAAACACATATAGATATATATTCATATTAGATTTTTTTTTCTTCATATTTTTCTACATTCCAAGCCTTTTTGAAGGGCATTACCATTATTATTAAGAATAAAATTGACGTAGATTTTGGGAAATATTTTTCTACTTTGAAACAAATTAGACTATTGCTGTACATGTAGATATCATTGAACATCTTTTTAACCCTTTTGGGTAGAGTATCTCACTGAATCAAAACTAACTGTGATAAAATTGATAGATATCTATTGAATTAGATACTTTGATTGCCAGATTTTGCACTGTACCAATGTTTGTAACCATACACATACATGATGATTTGTTGATTCTTACTAGTAATCTTTTAATAGTTTATTCAAGTCATATTATTCTATAGTATTTATATAGATTGTGTGCTCAAATTTAATGTTAAAGGAATAAAGTCATTTAATTATGCTATACTGAATAATTAGAGGACCTTATCCCTTTAAATTAAATATATATTGTCTCTTGATATTTACAGAATGCTCCAATTGTAACTTGAGGAGAATCTGTCTTTATAAAGAATGATATTTTAATTATTCATTTTATTATGATTGTTATTAAAATTATAAGTGAATTTGTGGCCAAATAGTATATATTAAGTAGGAACATTATGTTTACTTTACAAATTCACATAGAATTTGTATGAATATTTATTTCAAATTAGTGATATGTCTCATGAATATTTAAATTCAGTTTGTAAATAGTTCTTGTTAACTTTTGTGCTAATAGCTAACCATTATGTTAAAATTATCATAGTTATTGCTTCAATGAACTAACAGTGTATCATTATTCATTAAGAATTGCACTGTCTTTAGAATGTTAGGGTATTTAATAGTTTGAATTGTTAATATTATGTTATGTAGGTTTCTTAAGATAACCTAAAATTAAATACTGTAACCTTAGGTTTGTAACAAGATAAGAATTCTCCAACAGAGAGAAGTTCTATGACTGTCCCTCCTTCCTTTGAAACACCTCAGAAATGTTTAATATTTCTTATTGTTACTTGCCAATGATGCCTTTCTTCCTTTTGCCTATAAAGCAGCATCAAAATTTAAATCGTGATTTCCAAAGATCAGACCATCCTTCCAATGACTGGTTTTATATTTAAGAATTACTGGTTGTTTTTGATATTAATTTTATCTCTGTGATATTTGTTATTAAGTTTTTGTCTGTGATATTGTACATATAAATTCTGCCGTCCTATTTTCTTATCTTTAAATTTTTTGCTATTGTTCTCTTTTATTTAGTTTTATGAAGACCATTTATTGATGTCAGTTCAATAGTACACATATATATATGAGTCTGATTTTTAGACAAGTATTAATAGGTTTGTGTTCAGTCATATTTAATGCAGATGTCACATGTTATGTCTTTATAAACTTGTTGACAGTATATTTTTCATCTATTGAGCTTTATTAGATGATGTGTCAAAGTCGAAAATTTTACATTTACTTGTACACCTGTCTGATATTCTGAATGTTATTTGTGATAGTAACCTGATCTTAAAAGGAGGTTTTTATAAACCTAAGCTTTCAAACATGTTACGTATTGTTCTGCAAGGGCTTACACAAATGTTATGCTTAGAAGCTAACTAAAACCTTTGTGAAACAGGCTTAAACAGATATTATGTATATGACGAATCAGAGACCAATTTTACACTTGTATTTATTATGTTTAAATCTGCTTTAAGTCTGATATATGTAAAAAAAAACAAATTCTTGACATCAATCTTAATGTTATTTATATCTTGTGCATTTTTGATGCATTTTGTATTGTGATTTATTTGTTTGTTTGAAATGACAATGTATTATTTTGTGTGAGCTTTATTTAATGTAAAAGTATTATTTTTTATAATTGTTTATCATAAACATTAGCACATATATTCCTCGTTCCATATCAATAAAGTATATTTATTTCAATTTAATTCCAATGCACTAATTGAAGAAAAAGCCCAACTCCATTGAAAAAATATCAGTTATTATTCTGTATATTCAATAGCTCAATGACTGCTGTCTATCAACAATATATTTGAAGGACTAGAATAGAGTGTTCAGTATGTTGTCTAACATGACTTCTTTCTAATCACAACAGATAAACATCTCTGGATGTTTGATAAAGAGATGAACAGATTAACATAACCTCTTTCTGATAAATAGAAATAGACAGCCCTGGACTTCTAATAAACAGATGAACAGGTTAACATGACTTCTTTCTGATTACAACAAATAGACAGCCCTGAACTACTAATACACATATGAACAGGTTAACATGACTTCTTTCTGATTACAACAAATAGACAGCCCTGGACTTCTAATAAACAGATGAGCTTGTTAACATGACCTCTTTCTGATTTCAACAGATAAACAGTTCTGGATTTCTGGTAAACAGATGGACAGGTTTGATCAAAAGTCTGTCTGCTCACATTAGATAAACAGTTAGCATGAATTCTTTCTGATCACAGCAGATAAACTGTATGTCTGTCTGCTCACATTAGATAAACAGGTTAGCTTTAATTCTTTCTGATCACAACAGATAAATCGGACTTCTGTCTGCTCACATTAGATAAACAGGTTAGCCTGAATTCTTTCTGATCACAACAGATAAACTGTATGTATGTCTGCTCACATTGATAAACAGGTTAGCTTTAATTCTTTCTGATCACAACAGATATACCAGACTTCTGTCTTTTCTCATTAGATAAACAGGTTAGCCTGAATTCTTTCTGATCAAAACAGATAAACCGTATGTCTGCTTAAGTTAGATAAACAGGTTAGCCTGAATTCTTTCTGATCACAACAGATAAACCGGACTTCTGTCTGCTCAAGTTATATAAACAGGTTAGCCTGAATTCTTTCTGATCACAACAGACAAAACCGGACTTCTGTCTGCTCGCTTTGAATTAGCAGGTTAGCTTTAATTCTTTCTGATCACAATAGATAAACAAGATTTCTTTTTGAACACTGCAGATAAACAAGATTTCTTTCTCATCACAACAAATAAACAAGACCTCTTTCTGATCACAACAGTTCAACAGGCATTCTGTCTGTAATTGATTTTGCACGCAATGATCATTTTGTGAGTCTTTCTAGAAGGAAATATATGTTACTCTTTATTTCAATAATTTCCCTATAAGTCATAATGTTCATAGAGGTATAGTTGTATTGATTAGGGTACTGGTAAATTGATATCAACGTCCCCCATACTATGTAAAAGTATACCTATTTATCTGTCCAACTGACCAATAGTATAGTGGACCTAATTTACAATAGATCTCAGATTTGTATGTACTTAATGAGTGCTTAGATCATTGAAGTGAAGATTTCTTGTTTTTATTACTTTGGATTAGGTTGATCTTGACCTACAACTCAAGTGATTAATTTGAGATTAATACAGATTTAAGAAATGACCGAATGAATAACCTCATGGTTTTGAATGTTTTATTCAAAATTTGGATGTGTAAACATGGACTAGGATTTTGAAACGAAAGATTTGAAGATATAAATGTTGTTAGACAGAAATATCAAACTGTTCTGTACTTTATATATGTTTATAATGGGTTTTGGAATAAGAAAAAGAATGTGAATGCTTTTAGTTATTGGAGAAATCTTAAGGTTTCTGTTTATAGAAAATTTAAGAAAAATATATTTGATTATTTTTGTATTTGATGGTTTAATGTAGAATAAAATGGTCAGAGTGTTGCATACGCAGGAGTTAAAATATTTCAAGGTTTAATGCAGAATAAAACATGTTTGAGTGATGCATACATAGGAGTTAAAATATTTTACAAAATTTTTCATTATGCACCAGTTTGTCATTTGTTTATTTCTATCCATTTCCTGAAACTTTAATGGCAATACAGACTTTCAGTTACATGATTTGTTTTAAAATGTACGTCTGATTATGATATCTATTAATAATACAAAAACAAGTTGCATTCATACAATTAAAAAAACTGGGGCATGTAGTCAAGTTTTTCACTGTCTGAATGCTGTCAAAATTGCATAACTTAATGCATATGACATTAATAATATGAGAAACCACTTTGTGACTTGAATAATAGCTTAAATTTTGTTTGTGGCCACAGTCAACATGACTGTCTCAACAAGAATTATATTTAAAGGGCATTAGTTGTGTTTTTGCTAAAAGTTTTAATAGTTACATGTGAATGAATATTGCTCCATTAACTATGTTTTTTTTTTCTGTAATGAATCAGAGTGGCATCGATTTTATGGATTTGCTTGACAAGCAATGCTTGGATAACTATTATAGCAGGGGTACTTTATGTATTGACCAGTAGTACAGTAATACTGATGTCTACAATGGGTCAACGAATTTCTCTTGAGACAGATTTCAGTTATCAATTGGATTGTACAAGTCTGATTTGTTGATTGACATATTGTCAAATTGATCTAAGTAGAGTATACTGATTCATGTTGAAATAGGTTGTCGCTAAAATAAACAAGAACATGCATACTAATTGAATTTGAAATTTTGTCATAACTTAATGTTAAATTTTGAATCTGAAACATATTACAGATAGCTGAGATTTCCCAAGGATGGTCAAGATGATAGGCTACTTAATATACTAAAGCGATTTCTGATGTAGTACATTAGGCAGTATTTTGTTTGGAGTCAATTTAACTAATTGTGAATTGAAATAAGATACAAGGATGATGTACCAGTATTATAATTCTTCATAAGGATCTGTAGATATGTTCAAAAGATGATTTTTGTATTCAGTAGTAAATGTGCTAGATTTAGGACAATGTTATAAATATGGGTAATCAAGTTATGTGTTGCGCTGGAAGATCAAAGAAATTAAAAAAGGTGGGTTTAAATTCTCCATACTAGTTTGTACTGTCATTTAGAGGCAGCGATAGGTGCTGCCTTACATCATGTTTCCACCCAAGGCTGCTTTATCATCTGTCTCAGGGTACCATACAGTAGGTAATGACCCCTGAGAGGTACTGCTCTTCATCAGAATCATTGATGGGCAAGGAGAGTCCCAGATGAGTTGCTGTCATATTTTGACAACACATACAATGTGACTGGAACCTTTTGCCTCTGGTGCAGTGGGTTTAGCCCATCATCTTTAAGCCTTCGGGAGAGGAGGGATTTCTTTGGGCTCTCCAACAGGAAATAATAAAAACTATAGGCATAATTGTTTATAATCGATCTCTGTTGAACGAAAGATTTTGAGATAGGTGTTTGGTAAAAATTGCATAATTAAAAAAAATCTTCCAGCACTAAAGATTATTTAAGACATTACACCAGACAGGTATTAGATGACCTTTTATTCAAAATACACTAAAATATATTATTCTAAAACATATAGAAGTAGGAAGATTACATTAAAAACTAAAATATATGGATGCACTTCTTCTTACTTCAATACATACTAGGTTGTTTAATTAAGTAGATGACATGCAAACCATTTCATAAAGCTTGAACTGGTCCATATTAGTTGATTCAATAGTAGAAATTTGATGCAATAGTAGAATACCCTATAACCTAACACATGGGTACACAGTCAAAAAATATTATCTGTACTAGAAAAAAATAATGTAGTCCTAAAATCCAACATGTTTCAGGAGAATGTTTCTCATGAATGTTCACCATAACCCAATCTAGCAAAACTGTATACAAAGTTTGCCATGAAACAATAGGCATAGGCAATCGTCCATTATTATCATTTTCAAATAATATATAACAAAAAGATAGAATAAAATTTGATTTTGATTTATTTAAGAAATTTTCTCTGCAACATATGTAGTATGGATATTATTTATAAAGATGATTTTTGTATTCAGTAGTAAATGTGCTAGATATAGGACAATCCATTCATTTAAAAAAAGAAAAGAAAATCCATACATTTACACAATATTATGTTGTAGCAATGTATTTAATAATCTGAGCGGAATCACTTTTAATTTTTAATCATATCTGATTCACACTTGAATAAAATGTTTTCTGCACACACTTTCATACAATATTTACAATGTCTATATTGAAATCACACTTTTATTTAGTGTTTGTTTGAAATATCTGAATCACACCATTATTTCAATATCTGAATCTGTTTATTTTCAGTATCAGAGACACATTATCACAGAATGTTTATTTTAATACCCAAATATCACTTACATAGATATGTCATTGTAATAACTGACATGAAAATGGAAAAAAAAAATTTATGATATATAAAAAAAAATATGTATATGTTATAATATTTATACTGTATATCATTGCGATATTTTCATGGCAATATTCTGAAAAATGGGGTACAAAACACATGATATGATGAAATCTCCCAAAATTAAAGGATTATATTTTATAACAAGGTCCAAACTGACTATTTTGAAACCATTAGAAAATTATGTAATGTGTTCCTTTAAGCATTTTTTTTTCTTATCACTTTGGCAAAAACTGAGAGGTGGGTTAGAATTAAAAAATCTAACCTTTTCCAGCAAATAGATTTCCTTTCTAAAAAACTATTAAGAACATGTTATGATGTGTAAAGGGAATGATATCCTAATTTGTATGGCATGCATAACAATGGGAATGCAACACTAGATATCTTTAATTTAATAAATGAAAGTAGGACTGTGTCTGATTACAAATAACCTAATGTCATGACTTACTATGCCATGTCAACATGAAAATTTGACAATTTGTCTTAGATCACAATACCCATTAATAAAATAAAAAAAAATAAAAAGTCAAATATCAAGTAAAAAGGATTAATTTATTTCATTTTTTTTCTATTGTCTAAAAGAAAAAATGTTCTAAGATATGTGCTACTTATTCTATAAGATTCAAATGAGATTTCTTGAAAAATTGCATTAAAGTGCTACAGAATTTACTATGACACTGGTGTTATGTCAAATAAAAATATTTGAAAAAGCCCACTATAATGCTCAGTTTTGTCCTTTTCATGGAATTGCAATAAAGATAAAACATATATATATAATATAAACTATGCATCAAACTTATACTATGCAAAATTCCTTCTAGGATACTGTATTTAATTAATATATGTATGAAGGTGTGACTGGGAATTACTTTGATAAGAAAATTAATAGGGTTAATTTATTCCAGTGTCCAGTTTAAAAGTAAATTAACTTCTTTGAACTCTATCACATTGGTGTTAATTACTTTCTTTGTCATGTTGTAGACATAATACTTTAACAACTTCAAAAGAAGTTTGCTTTTAATCCTCTGACAATTTTCAATTCATTTAACAGTCTATATCATTGGGTCAAAAGCACTCAAACACCAATCCAAGAAAATATATATATATGAAAATAAGCAATGGAACAAAATGTGCATGAAAGGATATTCTAACAAATTGTTTGAATTATAAAACAAATGAGCAAATATATTTAAATATATCGAGAGACAAATCAGAATGTCTGAACATATTTGATATTTATTTCATTCAAATTCAGGTAGACTGTTAGTTTGGATATTGAGGGACTGGAATTGTCCCAATGGTCTTATCTACATCTTTATCAATTACAGAAAACAAGCTGTTTTTGATAATATATGGGACTGGTAAAAAGAGTTTCAAATTCACCAACTGTACATAACATTATATAAAATCAACCCCCCCATAGAAGATTCAATTTATGATTTCAGGGAATATCCAAAGAATTAGAAGAGAAATATGGTTTATTAGAAGATTTAAGACAACAATCAGCAGACTTACAGAATAAAATCAGCTCCCAAGATGGAAATTTGGTTCATGAACGATTTAGGTAACGACTTGTTGTTGTTTTATTTGAAGAATATAAAATTTCTGTTTGAAATCTAATGTAAAAAAGAAATTAACATATATGTCTACACAAATTGTAATAAAAATTATGTTAAAGACATACTACCTCATGAAATTCCAAATTGGTCAATAAGAGAGTTTTCATCTGTTAGACATAATAGGTGACATGAATAGATCTCTATCACAATCACAAGATATCTCCATTATGTAATTATTGAAAAACACTCCTAATTGTGATATATTGGATTATAGAGGGTTTGTGATATAGTTTTGACACCAGACAAGTCCAAAAATGAAAAAAGATTCATTATGGCCCAGTTTATTTCAATTTTTGGTCATCATAAGAGGTATACCTTTAACACACTTATACACAGACAAACTCACACTAGGGTTAAGTATTAACAACATTTTCCTATGATGAGCCAAAATGAAAATTGATCACAAAATTCCATATTTGGTGCCAAATCTAGAAATATTCATTATTGGCAATATTTAGTTGAAGTCTGAACCGGAATGTTTTTCATTTTTCAATCTTATTTAAACCCTACCCCACCACACACATTTATAAAGAACTAACATAAACTAAAAGAATTGATCCTCTGTGCCTTTTTAAAGTAAAGCATCTTTAAAAATGCAACAACCTTTTTCAGTAGGAAAGGAGATCAAGTGCAAGGTTATTTCTTTATGACATGTTCATTTTCAGAACTACTGAGAAACGTTTCAATGATTTGAAACTGAGTATTGGCAAATTTCAAGAAAATGCTGGTAACCTTGGTGGTCAATTAGAAGATATCCAAAATGAGGCTCAGAAATATCTGGAATGGTTGGAAGAAGCAGAAGTTCAAATCAAAATGGAAACTTCTCTTAGTTTTCAACCAAGTTCAGTGGAAATTACTCTTCAAGGAACACAGGTAGGTCTTTTGCAATGGAAATAAACCTAAACAGTAATCTATGTTTGGTGTTAGTAAGATGGTTTTTGGAATACTATCACCATACTAACATTTAGGGTTTTTTGCACTCTTATTTTTAGCTTTTTTTCTAAAATGAACATGTATACTGCATTGGAAAGATATTAGTTATCAATGAATTATCCATGAATTGCTATGAGTCATAGATCACTCAAACACAGCACAGAGCCCCATTCTTGTATCTTATTGAGATGTCATTATAGCTAAAGGTTTTATCTGAATATTTACCATTGGTCATATGACAATATTTAGGCTATTAACATCTTTTATGACTTTTAAAGTACTAGTTATATGTACTTGACATTGTATTATTCAAGTACTAGTTTTGTAGTTGTGACACTTCTTTTAACAATCAATATACTGACTCTATTATTGTAAATCTCATACTCTTTTGTTTTTAGACGATTTTGAAAGGTTTAAACCAAAAACAGCAAATTTTGAATAGTATTATTGAAAAATCACAAGGTTTGAGTAATCTCCCTTCAAAAGAAAGGGATTCCATGGAGCAACTGGTTGCTATGGTGCAATCTCAGCATAATGCTGTATATTCCTTAGCTACAGAAAAGTGTGAGGAACTTCAGACAGCTATATCAGTACGTGAGGAATTCTTATCAGAAATCAACAAAGAAACAGAATGGTTAGAAGACAGAGAAATAACCAGCAAGAAAATGGAGACTGTACGTTTGCTTTCATCTGATGTTCAGAAACAACTTGACAAATATAAAGTGAGTAACTTTATAACTGTTCTTTTTACCATCAACATGGAGCATCTTGTTTGACTTTTATCACTGTTAAATAATTGTTTGAATCTTCATATAATATCATGTATCAAGAATGATTACTTTGTACATATCAAGAAGCCAAAAACCTCAACCACCTTATTTGATTTTTTTTGTGCCGCATTATATTCAGAATATGTCTTTAGTGGATCATTTTTGGTTTACAGAAATTTGTCTCTAAAGTGAAGAGTCATACGAGCCATATTGCTGAAATTGAGCAGACGGCAGAAAATATAAAAGATGAGTGTAATGAAGAATCTCAATCTGAGATAGATTCTATGGTTTCTGGTAAGAAAATTTCTTTCATGTCATTCAATGTGTTATGTTGAAAGACAGTACATGCAGTATGTTTAGATTCCTTTCTACGACATTGCCAATAATCATAACATGACAATCGTTTTTAATTAGACAAAATTTGGAAACAGTTCCCCTAGTCCTCAGTTTCACAAAAAGTCCAAAATTAATTCAATGAGAAAAGATTCAAGAGTACCTAGAAATATTATTTTCATAATATGAACACTTTTTTACATATTTTCAGATCTAAGAACTAGATTTGATGGTTTTGTGCAATCATTAGAAAATCAAAAGATAGCATTTAAGGAAATTATTACTGCCAGGAAGTCATTTGAAGGAGATTGTTGTAAAATTGATAAATGGTGTGAAGAAACTGAGGCAATTCATGATGATAAACTACCTCTAGATTGTGCAATAGAACTAGTGGAGGAAAAACACAAGCAATACAAGGTATAGTTGTTGAAATCACATCATTAGAAGCAACTGTTGGGGCAGCAATTCGTTTTTCATTTAATTTTATCTCTGGATGTGTCTTTTTGGATCTTTGACATGATTTGATGTTATCCTTTGTGTGTATAGCTATCAGGAAGTTAACAGGTGCTTGATACGTGAAAATGAAATAATAATAGGCAAAAGAAGCTATTGCAAAATCAATGTCTTCCAGATTGACCATCACTATTTGCTCAATAAGTTCTTTTTATTTGATTAATATATTTTGTTATTCAGGATTTAAGCAATATGGCAGTAGAAATAGGCGAATTAATAAAGAATACTTTAGCAACAGGTGAATCATTTAAAGATGGTTTAGTAGACAGTGACATACCAGTCTTACAACAACAACTAGATGATATACAAGACAGATACAACAGGTAGTTGGCAATCAGTATTTCGATTAACAATGTCATTTATTATTTTAAGATACAAGTTCCAGTTTGTAGCTTTCATTTATGAGGTTCTATAGCACAGCTGTTTAGAGCATTGATTCTGAACATTGATTTTGAACATTGATTCTGAACATGACATGATTTGCTTGGTTACATAAAACAAATGGCATCTGCAGATTCTAATCTGAACAGCAAGTGAAAATCAGGTGACCTTGTCATTGCATTTTTACTCATAATAAGGTAAGTTTCTATCCTTGTAAAATATAGTTGTTTATTTCAAAGATGGATGAATGTGAATTTGACTCTTCTGTATTTAATTCAAGGTCTACTAGTGCCATTGATATTGAAATCAAAGATTTAGAAAGTAAAATGGAAGAGAGATATAATTTGGAACAAAAGATTGAAGAATGTTCAATATGGTTCTCACAGTTTCAACAAGAGTTGCGTCTGCTTTCTAAAACAACCCCCTCTAGTGTTGAAGACAGTCAGAAATTACAACTGAATTTTCAAGTGAGTTTCTTTTTTCTGTCATTCATAATCATTTTATGAAATTTGATTCAGCAGTAAATGTTAAAGAGCCTGTAGGGTACAAAGTTGAAATTTATACAAGGATCCATGCTAAGAACAATCAAACAATTAACCTTCAAACTCAATCAGCATTTAGTTAGTGTTTTGTGTTTTCTTATAGGATTTGGAAAAGAAGCTAGCAGAATATAAACCAAAAGTAGATGAACTTTACTCTCAATTAGATAGTTTACGTTCTTCTGGTCAATTACACAACGTTGAGGCCATCATATTCCTAAACAACCAGTATGAAAAATTTATAGACCAGATTAGCCAGTATGAAAATAACTGTCAACAGACTATGTTTATCAGACAACAATTGGAGGAGCAAACGGCAACTTTAGAATCATCGCTAAAACAATGTGAAGATGAAATACAGAGTATTAATGAAATTGAATTGCCATTGTCAGATAGACTTGAAAGATATAAGGTAAGTTTTTGTCAATGTAATTGTGCATAAAGGGATTAGAAAATATTAATTTAGTGTTGAAGGACTTGGCTTTCACATCAAAATATCCACAATGGCACGCTTACATGAGTCATGGGTACTATTTTTTTCCTCTCAATTTAGGTTATTAGTGAAAAGCTCATATCAACACAACCAGATGTTTTCATAGCTCTGGATAAAGCCCAGCAGTTGAAAATTGACCAATCAACAGAAGATAGTGATGATCTGAAAAAGGTTGAAACCATTAACCTAAAACTAGAATCAATGAAGAGTTTAGTTGAAGAGAAGACAACTCAGTATACATCTCTTCAGAAGGAAAATGATGTTTTTAAGAATGAAATTGAAAAGAATGCAGCATGGTTAGATGATAAACATGAAACCTTAGCTGGGTTAGGAAGTCTAGATTTAGATCCTGAAAAAGTGTTCTCTATTCTCAAGAAACACCAGGTACTTATCTTTTACCACACTTGCCAATTCAAAATTATTTCTAGGAAAAACCTTCATATATTTGCTATTTCTTATGAAGTTATGAAATCCATTTTAAACAGGTTCAATATTTGTATTTATTAGCAGTTTTTAGAGAAGGCAAATTTGACGTTTTTCCTCCTTAAAATATGGAACCCTATAATGATAATGTAGTAAATATACAATAAAGCTATTCTAAAAGAATATGCTTGCGGCCCAATTCCTAAACAATTTTTACAAAGAGTTAAATGTCAAGGGAGAAATTGTCATCAATAGATTACTAAGTAGCTTTCGTTCAAATTCCAGAATCTTTCCCTGAAAGCTGAAGAAAAGATTGAGAACATGAAATCTTTAATAGAAAAAGAAAAATTACACTATGCAGAATTGCAGGAACCATTATCTGGTGAAGTAAAAACAAAACATCAGGATATTGAGACTCTACAGACTGACATATTGGTAAGTTATTCCTTATATCCAGGATTAGGGCCTGCATGAATTTTGCCATCACTTTGCAAGTTTGTATCTTCATATTGTAGGCAGGTTTCTCCATCGAGATCTAGCATAAAAAATTCTGTAGGTCACAGATTTCTATCATCAAATGTACATAATCAACAACTATACAGTGTTTTATCTGGTTATACTGAATGTTTTGAAACAGATTTTTTTGATGTTTTATTAGCTAGTTATATCCTGTCTATGACTACTTATTTATGTTTACTTGACATATTCTATTCACATCATTTTAGAATGTAGAAAATTGTTTACAATTTCAGGGAGCTATAAATAGAAAAGAAGAGTACCTGAAAGAAGGTATAAAATGTAGAGAACAATATAAGAACTCTATAAGTCAAGTAATGGATTGGATACATGGAGCTGAAGATTTGTTAGACTCAGGATATGATGGGATAGATTATGATACATTAGATCAGACGCTAAGTGATTATACAGTAAGTTATTCAGAATCTTTTTTATTTTCATTTCTTTTGCTGGGGACTGCCAGAGTGTTGAATTATACCTCATGCTAAATTAGCGGGAGGCCTACACTGATGAGAGGAAGTACAGACCTTCATGAATTCTGCCCAAAAATGGAGAAGGCCTACAGTGAAACCTGGCTATAATCATTTTGTTATAGCTGAAATTCATTATATCAGTTTCTATGCCCGCCATCTTAGATAAAGTCAAAATTGCCCATACCATCCCAAAGAAAAGGAACGATAGCAGTTTTAAACTGTGCTAAACTAAGCACATAATTTATTGCATATTCACATAAATAATAATCATGCATTTTCGTAGCATGTTCAAAGCTCTAAAAGTGTCCACAAATGACAACAACTTCATAAATATATATATTTTAAAATTGCTGTCTGTAAAAAGTCGTTAAATAATTGCAAAATATTTATGAATGACTAGCTATTCTGCAATGAAATCATTCCGGTAATCTAATTCAAACATTGACTATTTTCAGGATTATTTTAATGAAGCTAGCATGTGTCAGGATGAAGTGGAACTTATCACAGATTTATCAGAAAACTTGCTGCCAACATTAGATATAAATGATAAAGAAACATTGAATCAGTCTATAACCAATATAAATCAAAGATTATCAATTGTTCTGGTCAATTCTCAGAATAAACAGGAAATAATGGAATCAAAGTCTACAGAATGGAAGATTTTCTTGGTAAGTGATGAATATATAATATTAGAGGGATAAAGGTTCACAAATAATTGTCTACTAATTGGTGTTTTGATTACCGCTTTACCAATGATCTTTCCTGGATTATTCCTACCCAGTGGGTATATGGTTGTATAAATGAAGATGGCTTATTCAGGACATGTTTAGTCAACTATTTATCCATATATCATATCAAGATAAACTATAAGAAAATTATAACACAATTACTCTGAATCTCAAACTCATTTCATTACTCTGAATCCCAAACTTATTTCATTACTCTGAATCTCAAACTTATTTCATTACTCTGAATCTCAAACTTATTTCATTACTCTGAATCTTAAACTTATTTCATTACTCTGAATATCAAACTTATTTCATTAATCTAAATCTCAAACTCATTTCATTACTCTGAATCTCAAACTTATTTCATTACTCTCAATATCAAACTTATTTCATTACTCTAAATCTCAAACTCATTTCATTACTCTAAATCTCAAACTCATTTCATTACTCTGAATCTCAAACTCATTTCATTACTCTAAATCTCAAACTCATTTCATTACTATAAATCTAAAACTCATTTCATTACTCTGAATCTCAAACTCATTTCATTACTCTGAATCTCAAACTTATTTCATTACTCTGAATATCAAACTCATTTCATTACTCTGAATCTCAAACTTATTTCATTACTCTAAATCTCAAACTTATTTCATTACTCTAAATCTCAAACTTATTTTATTACTCTAAATCTCAAACTCATTTCATTACTCTAAATCTCAAACTCAATTCATTACTCTAAATCTCAAATTCATTTCTTTACTCTGAATCTCAAACTTATTTCATTACTCTGAATCTCAAACTTATTTCATTACTCTGAATCTCAAACTTATTTCATTACTCTGAATCTCAAACTCATTTCATTACTCTGAATCTCAAACTTATTTCATTACTCTGAATCTCAAACTTATTTCATATATTACTCTGAATCTCAAACTTATTTCATTACTCTGAATCTCAAACTTATTTCATTACTCTGAATCTCAAACTCATTTCATTACTCTGAATCTCAAACTTATTTCATTACTCTGAATCTCAAACTTATTTCATTACTCTGAATCTCAAACTTATTTCATAAAATCAATATTGAAATAAACACTATAAGTAAACTTTCACATTTGTAGGAAAATATATCAGAAATGAATGAAATTATGGATAATTTAGAATCTGACTGGGAAATACTAGAACATGGTTCAGTAAATGATCCTAGCATGGTTGAAACACAGCTACAGTCAACTCAGGTATGCTTTTAGATATTTCATGGATAATTAACATTGTGACTATGCTGATAATTGACTATATATTATAGTACATTTATGAAAGGCAAATCCTTCATCTGTCTTGTTCCTCTGCTAAAACTTAAATATTTCTTTGAACATTAAATAAGTAGCAATAAGAGGCACTGTTCAAATCTAATCTGAAAAATGCTCTTTTCAGGAATTCCTGGAGAAGATAGAAGAAAAGAGACCTATGATTGGTGAATTAAATGATAAGTCACGGAATCTAGAAAGATCTGGGAATGTCAACAGTAGAAATATTATCAATGGATTAATGACTAATGTTAATCATAGATGGTCGTCATTGGTTACCTTAGCAGAAGCAAAGCAAACCAATTTAAAGGTGAATGTATTTTAGAAATAACCATTTTGTCTTCAAATAATGAAATTAATTTTTTCTGCACAGATATTTGTTGGGAGCTAAAAGAATTAGCAGCCATTGTTGTCATATGATGGTGCCCAGGACCAAAATTCATTGTCGGATCAACCAGATTCAGATATTACCAATAATCATCACTAGTTAAAATCTAAGCTAAATGATATCTATATGATAGAAAATATTGTCCATTAGCAACATACTGGACATAATTCTGGTACATTATTGCAGTGATGAACAAAACTTAGAATAATAGAAGACTGAACATTGACAAGATTACAAGACAAGCATTTAATGTACTAACACAAATTTCGTTTTCTTTTTGAAGGAAATTTCGTCTCAATGGGAAGGATTCAGTGGAACAATGTGTACTGTAGAAGATATTTTATGTGAAGCAGAAGTCAAGTTGTCTACAGTGAATATAGACCTGATAACTTATACTGAATTAATAGAACAAGTTGATACACTACAGGTAAGAACCGTGACATAGTGTAGTTGGTATTTGGTATTGGAATGTGTCTACTGGAAAGTCAAAAGTACATTGTTTTTTGCAGTGCGTTCTTCGAACGCACTGCTTTGTTTTCGAAATGACTATTTTTTTTTTTTTTTGTCTCTTTCTGGTCACGCTCCCCAGCCATAACTGCAAATGTCTTACACAATCTAGCATGATATTGTAACGTAATCTTGTGCTCGTTGTTGTTTAAATGTAAAATGACGCATTTTTGTTCTACCGGAAATGACGTAGAACGTCACAAATTTTATTTTTGTTTACTAACTCACGGCTCGTTATTTTATCCAATCTGGTTCGGACTTTTTTTATTTACTACTTATAACTTAGATTTACATAATAGCAGTTTAAAAATTAGGAAATTTTTACTTTTGTTGCTGACTTTTGAATTTTAAAATTTAACACTTTTTCTAACTTTTGCAATTTTGATTAGATCGAAATCAAAATTTGCAGTTAGATAAACATTTTTCTTGTCAAGAAAAATCTGTTTTCAAAATGTCGACATCACTTCCGGTTTCGGCGTCATACGTCGCTAAACTTCGAATTTTCACTTCCGGAATTCTAAAGATATTTGAATTTTTTTTTTTGCAATTAGTTACTATTAACCTATAATGATTTTATAATTAACAAAAATTGAACCGGAAGTAACAGGTCAGTCGCCATCATGAAACCACTTACTTTTGTAAAGTGAAAAATTGGGCCTTAGGGGTTAAACGGACAATTGTTATTTTGATGTCTATGTAATCTTCAATCGATTGCTAAAAATTCTTAGGAAGCCGAATTTTGAATTTCGATTTAGCTTACCTTTCATTTCCGGTTCTTTTTTTTCACTCAGTGCCTAATTTTCCAACGTTCATATATCGTGACCTTGACCTTTGGTGACCATGTGACCTGCACAAAAGTTGTTGCCTTTGTCGAGATCTATCCATTGATGTCTTCATTTCTGGTGTGCAATGTCAAATTCCGGTTTTACAGCCATTTGAAAATTGCACTTTTTAACTTCGAAGAGCTCTGTCACGTGACCTAATTTACATACGTCAAAATTTCTTTTATGTCCTTATTACGCGTAATTTATTCTTTCCAATGGTGTATAACACTTTATATTTTGATCAAAATTGCGCTTTTTAATATTTGAAAATTTTGTTCTTAGTTCTATATTAATTGTGCGTGATTTATGAAAAAGCACGTGTTTTTTTAAATTTACGTCTTATTTTTTCACAAAAATTGGTAGATGAGTAGACAAAAAATTATCATTAAAGATTCCGATAAAACATTTTCCGAAATTAGCCAGAAACGTCCGAAAATGACCAAAAAATGTAGAAAATCATAGAAATCGGAATTTTGGGATTAAATTTTTGCACAAACTTGCAATTTTATTATTCCACAGAATTAGTACCATCAATATCTTCATTTTGTATGTATGCCGTATATGCAAATTCCTAACCGTTTGATCGCCATCTTGAAATATGCAAATTATTGGAAAAATACTACTCGTCCGACATTTTTAATCCTATTTTTTTCAGACTTGTTTTAAAATATAATTTGGATAATTATCTAGGTCGTCTAGTGGCATATTTTTCAATTTCAAATTTGTCTTTGGACCAGGTCCTGCCAAAGTTTTTCAAAACTGACTTCCGTTTAAAAGTTCATAACTTTTGAACTCTATCATATGCATCCTTTTGATCTCAAAACAACATCACCAGAGAGGCACTGGACTGGAATCCCCAAGGGCATAGAAGACAAGGACGACCTTTACATAGCTTGAAAAGAATAAAGACTGAAAGAGCTAGGAAGGATTGGCAAGACCTGAAATGAAGCAAAAAGAACAGCTCATAACAGAGTGAGACGGAGAACGTCTGTAGCAGCCCTATTCTCCGCAAGGAACGAAGAGGACTAACTTGCTAATATGCATCCTTTATTTTTCTGCAAAATTATCTTCATTTGCTAAAGGTTCATATGATACCTTGATTTCTCATTTTAGTAAAGAACATTTGGATTAATAGGGATCCAAAAATTGGTAATTTGCATATTTCTCATATCTTCAGATGGTTATATCTCATGAACAAGACTCTTGGCAACATTCTAATTGACATTATTGTGATGTGATATTCATCAGCTTTCTAACAATATCTTTATTTTAGCTATAGAACGAAAACTGATGAAAATACGCCTAGTAGAATAAGCGATTTTAACATTCATATTTTTTTATATTTAGTTCTATTTAACTTAAAAACAAAATTCGAACAGATTTATAATGTGCAAATTCCCAGCTTTCAAGCAATATATAAATCAATATGTATAAATAAAAATTGCGAAAAGTTTAAATTACACTCTAATTAAACAGATATAAATAAACAGGTCATAAAGTCTGATTGTGTTAATTTCTTATCTTTTGGTCAAGACACAAATTTTGACATTTCCAGTTAAAGTATCACAACCAATCAAAACAAGTCATTAGACTTTGTGGGCGTGTGTATTTTTCTTTCAATCGAAATAGGGTCTCGGAGGATCAGTCAATATGTGTTATTTTGATGGACATGTATATAGAATCTATAACCGATTGCCAAAATTTATATGGAAACTGATTTTTGAATTTTTAATTTTATTTTGATTTAATTACGATTAAAAATTATAAAAACTTCGAAGGTGTATATTGTGACGTTGACCTTTGGCGATCTTTATACCTGTACATATGTGATAGTTCTATCCAATGACATATTAAGCTTTATAGCAAAATGTAAACTTTCGGTTTATCGGCATTTAAAAATTGCGAATTTTTCCTATAAAACGGTCAATTCACAAATTTTGACATTTCCAGTTGAAGTTTCCAAAACAAGTCAATGGACTTTGTGGGTGTGGTTAAGCCCAGATATTTTTACATCACAAACCTTAATGATTGCCAGTCTATAAACAAACTCAAATATCACGTGTTAAATCATGAATAAATCATCTCTCCCAATAATCGCAAAATCAATCTTCATTCTATCCTTAAATGACAGCCAGGAGACCAACAAATTCTAAATAGCTCGAAAGCTGCAGAACTGTTACAAACAGGTCTAGTTATTCTTTCCAATGGTGTATAACACTTGATATTTGATCAAAATTGCACGTTTTAAATTTGCAAAATTTCTTCTATACTAACTGTGTATTTTTCTTTAAATCGAAATAGGGTCTCGGAAGATAATTCAATTTGTGTTATTTTGATGTACATGTATATAAAATCTATTGCCGAAATATATATGGAAACCCATTTTTGAATTGTTATTTTGATTTTGATTTTTTTACGATTAAAAATTAATCCAGTTAAAATGATTCAAAGATATTATATATCTTAAATAAAAGGAATGGTTGTTCATTTCTCGGTGTGGGCGATGTATGATATGGAATATTTGGAAGGAAATGACAACCTTTAGAATTTTAAATGATATTCTCTTAAGCAAAAAAAATGTACAGTTGAGAGGACTAGTGGTATAAGGGACGGAACTCTATAAAATACTCTCTTAAAGATGTAAAGCCGCGCTGTTAATTTGATGTCTCTATGTTATAACATGGCAACTTGCCACAAATTGCAGGATCTAATGTTCCTACTACACCTAAATTAAGATTGATAAATAAATAAATAAACAAATTAAAAGTATCAACGATCTGGAAAGTTAATTTAATCCGAGATCAATTTGTTATCTCAAATCAGGTGTTATGTCCCTTAGACCACAAATTTGTTTTTTCGACGTTTTGTTTTACACACTAATTAAATAGATATAAATGTTACAAGAAGAGTTAAGAAGATAATGTAACAGGTCATAAAGTCAAATTGTGTTAATTTCTTATGTTTGGTCAAGACAAATTTTGACATTTCCAGTTTAAGTATCGCAACCAATCAAAACAAGTCATTATACTGAGTAGGCGTGGTTACGTTCTATTTTAAATGACAGCCAGGAGATATAACAAATTCTAAATATCTCGGAAGTTGCACAATTGTTACAAACAGGTCTAGTTATTATTATGGAATTGGATATTATAAATGCAAAGTTTCACCCATGCAATAGAAGGGACGCGCATTGCCTTGGTACCGTCTGACGGTTCTAGTTTTTTATCTTTTTGGAAAAGCCTTCATCATAGTTGTGACATACAAATGATTTTTTGTTGATGATATGACACAATATCAAACTATTTTAAACTTTGTGTTATGGCTGGACTGCAATTATGGAAGACAATCCCTGCCATAATTAATCATTCTTAATGCTTAATTCGGTGATAAACATTAGTACAGTGAAATCAACATTTGTACGCTTAATTTGACATTTGTTCGCTAAATTCATAATTTGTTGTTAAAAATTTATCATTCGAATAAAGAATATTACTGAACAAATTAACGATTTAGCCGAACTAATATTGCCCACTTCATAACGCCGAATGAAGTTTACCGAACAAATGTTGAAAAACATTTCTCGCATTTCATGAGAACGATATCATTATGACGACAAGTGGTGCTGCTCAATTTTAGTTAGGGCTTCGTTCCTATTTGTTTCGCCAATTTTTATAGACGGCCAGTGGCTGTGTACAAAGTAAAGAATCTTATTATGAATTCCAATTTTATGATAAAAAGCGAAGTTTTTAATCAAACTCTTGGTTCTCTTTATTCATTGGAATGTGAGATTTTGAGATAAATATGGTGCCTATACCAGGAAATGTTTTGAAAAATGGCCAATTTTTTGTACAGTCCACAGTGATGGTTGTGGGACAGATATTTTGATGGAATTGGCAAAATCCCAACTACATGGTTTCTTCACACCTTTGAAGATATCGAAAATTCCAATATAAAAGTATTTTAATGACAATCTTAGTTACTGGCCCAGTTCGAGATGAAGACTCGTCATGGCCAATCTTAGAAAAATAGCCAATTTTTGAATAGTCCACTCTGATGGTAGTGGGCTATATTTTGATGGAATTGGTTCCGACCTGTGAATATCCCCAAAATTCCAAAGAAATGATATTTTCATGCATAACCTAATGACTGGTCAGTCAGTGATGAAGACTCTTCATGGCCAATTTTTGAAAAATAGACAATTTTTTAACAGGCCACGGTGATGGTGGTCGGGCATAAATTTTGATGGAATTGGCAGAATCCTAACCACACGGTGCCTTCAGACCTGGGAATAAATCAAATAATTCCAATGTAATGGTATTTTCATGCCAAACGTAGTGACCGGCCAGTCAGTGATGAAAACTCTTCATGGCCAATTGATAAAATATGGCCAATTTTTTATCAGTCCATGCTGATGGTGGTGGGGCATAAGTTTTGATGATGGAATTGGTAGAATCCCTACCACATGTGGTGCCTTCAGACCTATGAAAATCCAAAAAATTCCAATGAAATAGTATTTTCATGCCAAATTTAGCGAATGGCCAGTCAGTGATAAAGACTCTTCATGGCAAATTTTTTGAAAAATGACCTTTGTTTGAAAAGTCCACGCTAATGGTGGTGGGGAATAAATTTTGAATTGGCACAATCCCAACCAAATAGTGGCTTCTGACCTTTATGCCCCACCACCTTCAGCGTGGACTTTTAAAAATTGACGACGAGCCATAACAAGTCTTCATCTTTATCTGGCCAGTAACTAAACTTGGCATGAGAATACTATTATATTGGAATTTTAGATATATTCACACGTCTGAAGAAACCATGTGGTTTGGATTTTGCAAATTCCATCAAATTATCTGTCCCACCACCATCACTGTGGACTGTACAAAAATTTGCCATTTTGAAAACATTTCATGGTATAGGCACCATATTTAACTCAAAATCTCACATTCCAATGAATAAAGAGTACCAAGAGTTTGATTAAATTCTTCGCTTTTTATCAAATTGGAATTCATAATAAGATTCTTTACTTTGTACACAGCCACTGGCCGGCCATATAAATTGACTAAGTAAATAGGAATGAAGCCCTAACTCAAATTGAGCAGCGCCACTTGTCGTCATAATGATAATGTTCTAATGAAATGCGAGAAATGTTTTTCAACATTTGTTCGGTAAACTTCATTCGGCGTTATGAAGTGGGCACTATTAGTTCGGCTAAATCGTTAATTTGTTCAGTAATATTCTTTATTCGAATGATAAATTTTTAACAACAAATTATGAATTTAGTGAACAAATGTCAAATTAAGCGTACAAATGTTGATTTTACTGTACTAATGTTTATCACCGAATTAAGCATTAAGAATGATTAATTATGGCAGGGATTGTCTTCCATATGCAATAGCCACCTTTATTGTATCAAAGAAATGTTGTTGGATTGTATTTTTGTGAATAGTCTGTAAACAATAACCAATTGTGTCTGTATGTTGAGGGTCATGATTGGTTTCTGATCCATACAATCCAATCACATCATTGCATGTACATACTTCTTTGGCTATTGCAGTCAAGGTATAAGACAATGTTTTTAATGCCTTGACCCTTGTAATGATGTGATATTGTAAGCAATGAAATTTCTTTTGTTTTGAATTAAACTATTTGTTTTATGAACATTGTAGGGGGTTAGTGAACTATTAAATGATGTAGAACCACAGATTTCTGTCATGAAGAAATCTAGTGAAAACTTACAGAAAACATTACCAACAGCAGAATCCAAAATACACTCACAAGATACTTCTATAGCTCTACTTGAAAAATATGAAAGGTTTGTGGCATCTTTTGAATTTCTTTTCACCTGTTTGCTTTTTATTTAACTGAATTCTTAAGAAACCCTATGATAAACATTTAATTTCATATTAAATGGTTATTAAAAAAGACATATTATTTATTGAAATGGAAATTCTGAAATCAGTGATTTAAATCACAAAGTTGAGAGTTAATATTGTAGCAAATGTAGAAACTAGTATTTTCAGTACTGCACAAATAAAATACTACAGGAGTTTTCTTTTTGAAATGATCTATATATTGATGACAATTTTCATCATTTTGTTCAGAATATCATCTGAGGCTAGAGAACAACTACAAACAGTACAAGATGAGTTAGAAGATAGAGAATCATTTAAAACAGATATACAGAGTATTCTAGATTGGTTAACTGTTACTAAATCACATATATCATCTATTCCTTCTACATTACAACCAGTAGAGATCTTAGCACAAATTAAGGTATATTTTTATTACTAGACTACTTTATAGATCTCTAGTGTCAACTGTAGTTATTTCAGATAATTTTAATAATTACTAAGCATTTTGTTACTTTTGCTGCTGTTATTCTATAATTATTGGCCCACACATCTCTTTATTAAAGTTGGAGTGGTCTGAGAGTTACACACTAACATGAGTCGTATCTGGTTGTTTCGATATGACAATAAATTGAGGCCCCATGTACTACAGGCTATGCATGTTAAAGATTCTTGACAGTTGGAAATTGCAAACAGAGTAGGCGTATGTGGTTCTCCTGGTAAAATTTTGTCTTATTGCACAGGGAATTGTCTTTCTTCATTAGCCCATAAGTTGCAGAAAAGTACGATGTGAAACTCTATTCATTTCATCAACCTTTTTAAAGTATATTTGATATATTTAATTGCAAAGTGGAAGTTTGCAAAATTTTAGTGATGTTTTCGAATGTTGCACCTTTTCATCACAGTTTGCAAAATTTGAGTGATTATTTCGAATGTGGCACCTTTCCATTAGATTTTCATGAAACTTGTTGAAAGTTTTACTTTGACCAAATAATGAAATAAGCATATCTGGGCATGGGCGGAATTAAAGAACAGCACTCAAAATAAGATAAAGTTTATATCTAATTTAGAACTATGAAAAAGAAATCAATATGAAGGTCATGGAAGCCAAGAAACTTGAGAAATCTCAGGAAACGAAATATAAGACGCAAGGGAGAGAACTACCAGAAGACATGTTGATTCAACTCTCCAGTCTTAAAGACACAGAAAATGAAGTACGAGACCATTTAAAGCAAACATCAGAATTGTTGCTTCATCTGAAAGAGGATCGGGCCATTTTCACTGAGACCCTATCAGTAGTAACCAACTGGTTGACTAATGCAGAAACAGAACTCCAAAAACCTATCAAGAACATCACAGAAAGTATGGCTGTTCACAGGGTAAAGCTTTTTGATGTTTATATTTTAAAATTCTTCCAATTAGATAAAGTCTATAGTACGGTATGATTTTCAAACTTTAATAAAAGTAATTTTAAGAGATTAATACTAAATACATTTTTTTTTCAAAATGTTTGATGTTCAAACTACCATAGGTTGTCATGATATCTTAAGATTTTCTTATCTTAGTTCTTACTTTAATATCAAATAGAGAGAGGCCAATGCTACACTCTTAACACTTCTTCGTGGTCTTCTTGTATAATATATCCTACTATTTGAAGATGATGTTTAAGATGAATAGTATAGAAATTGAACTGCCTTAATCTAGACTAGCCAATAATGGATCATGTCTTCTGCTTCATGTCGTAACCATGGTAATAATATTTGTTTAATGAAATAGACTTATTGATCTGGACTACATCCTTATCCCTGTCTTCTTACTATATTACCAAAACTTATTTGGGTGGTTTAGTAGAACTGTTGTCTGCTTGATGTTGAGGTACAAGAATAATGCCTTTGGCATCTTCTCATCCTTCAAAACCATAATTAATTACCAGGCTTCATAATTCCATAGATTTGAAATCACATACCCTCATTTTCCAAAATTATTAGCTATAAAAATCCGAATTAACCAATCAGTTTTTAAAGAAAAAAAGTAATTTTGACTTACATAGTCTAAATTTGGTTGCTACACTTTTTCTCTTTAATCTATTTAACCAATTAACGCCACTGATAAACCTGTATTTTTTAAGTAAAAGTAAATATAAGTTATTTTATAACTTATAATATTAGATCCTGTTTGAGGTTATATATTGAAATCTTATCTTTATTAACTACCCAATAATTTATTGGCCCACTTAACTTTACTACTTATTCAAATCTTTTAATCAAACAATGTTATATTGGTCATTATTAGTAGCCAGGTATACCTATATAAATTTAAATCAGTATATTTAAAACATGCAGTAAACATTGAACATGTAACACCAAGAAAGCATTAAGTAAAAAACGAATTGAACATGAAAAAAAAAACAGAAAGCATTAAACATGTATAACCCAGCAAGCATTGAACATGCAAGAAAAATAGAAAGCTTTTGAACATGTATAACCCCTCAAGCATTAAAGTCTTTAAATGGCATTTAGCAATTGTGAATACGATATATAGGCACAGCTTTATGGAACAACAATCACTGGTTAAAGTTTATGCGAAGTTTCGGCGTGTTTCCCATGCCGTCCTCAGGCACAGAATGACAAGACATGATAGGCAATTATATATATACGATTGTACTTATTATTAAAATAGCATAAGAGATAAAATATTTTATTATTGCATTGAACATGTAAAAAAGCAGAAAGTATTGAATAAATAAACCCAGAAAGCATAAACATGTAAACCCAGAAAGCATTGAACTTGAAATACCAAGAAAGCATAGAACATATTGTAAAATCTAGAAGCATGGAACATGAAAACCCAGAAAAAATGAACATGGAAGTAAACTTGCTCACATCAGGCTCTAAAATCATATAATCATTATATCATGCTTTGGTAGCTAGTATACAACTTTTGTTTGGACAAAATTCTTCCTATTTGGAGTGGGGTTATTTAAAAACTTCAATAGTATTTTGTCTAATTCAAATATTCCAATCAAAAAAGTCTAATTCAATGAAATGTTAATATAGTTAAAGCAAATATTTAGCATTTATTAGATGTATATTAATAATAGTTACATGAAGATCAAATCATTATAAGGTTTACATAAAACATGATATCTTCTTTAACAATGAACTATTTGTAGGTAATTCCCATTCAAGATCTATTTACATATTGAAGGTTGTAAGGTTTTGACAATTTGCCAAAGGCGGGAAATATCTTTTGTTATGCAGAAATCTCATTATATTGCCTCGATCAAAACCAAACATGATTAGTACAATAGCAAAACACTGACTTACGCATAAATGGAGATTTCATAGTACATAATAACAAATTTATTAAAAATTGACAACATGGGATCTAAAAATCAGGTTATTGTTTTTTATCAATTGTCTTGTTGAGACTTGTAGATCTTATTGTATACCAAATCTTTAATAAAAATAGATTGATAACTGATAAGTATATGTATATTATTATTATTCAAATTTACCCAAGGTTTATTGGCTTTATATGAAATCACTTTCTTAAATTTTATGAGATTTTAAAGGTAAAGAGTCCATCATGGTTTTTCACCGGTTTTATATACTAGGGTTTTTACAGGGTCAAAATGACCTCGACTCAAACTAATTATTTGAATAGGTAGTTTTTTTGTTTGTATTATATACATACTGTTTGCATATATAGGCCCTATTATGCAAACCTAAGCAAGTGTAGTATTTTACACATTTTGCACCTTTCAGGGCACAGCTTCTGTTATGATGGAGGTGTTGATTTTACTCTCACTGATTTATAGCAAAATTCAATTTCTGTATGAGACTTATGAAACAGTTACTGAACACATTTTTTAATTTCCAATAACAAATCTACCACAAGTCAGTGAACGTATTTTCCACATTATTCTTCATTTATTATGTTTATTTCTTGTAATTGCAGAATTTAATATCAAACCTAGACAGCTTTAAAGGGGATTTGGATAATTTACGACAGAAAGGAGGTGATATAGTCAAACATACCAGTGATTCAACAGAGAAACAGACAATACAGAAAAATCTCTCAGATGTCAACAGACAGTGGAACTCGGTTCAGTCCAAAATAGCTGAGAAAACTCGAATATTGAATGAAGCCTTAGAGCTACAGACAACATTTGAAAAAGTCTACAGTCAATATCAAAGATTGGGTGGATTCTGCTGCTGTAGAGATTGGTCAAAATGTCAATTGGTCTGAGTTTGAGGATGTACGGGATGATTTGAGGAACACTCAAGTAAGTTGTAGTTTTTATAATACCCCCTTCATATACACAAATTTTCATTAGATTACCAACTAGTAGTCTACCAACTAGTTCTATAGCACAGCGGTTAGAGCGTTGGTTCTTAACGTCATGATGTCATTTGCTTGGATACGTTGAAAATGTCGGACGTGAATTCTAATCTCGATCGGTGTGTGAAAGTTCAATGACCTTGAATAAGTCATCTTCACTCATAATTCCACCCAGCTGTAAATGGGTACGGATAATCCGGGAAAGATCAATGCCAAGAGGTTTGGTAAAGGACCAGCTGGTAGAAAGGATCCCTGTCATGGCGGACTTGTGAACCTTAGTTGTTATCCTTGTAAAATATAGTTGTTTCTTTCTTTCTTTTCATACTGTTTATAAGATGTTTTTTGAGCTAAATTTAGATAACCTCAAACAAGGCATGGGCATTTCACTTTTTGTATTTCATGATTAGTTGCAAGTTATTATTTGGATGCCCTAGTTTATAATTTGAGTTTGACCTGAGACACAAGATGGTATATACCCATACTGTTTCAAGGAAGGATTATTACCTTTGACTTCACTCATGGTAACTCTTTGAAGACCAAATCTTGGCTGTGTTACTCTGAATAAAGGGATCCACGCATATTGTCATAAATAATAGACTAACATGCTGGTCAACACTTGACCCTTCAATAAGTTATTATAATTCTATTGTATGGACATACATTATTGAATAGTTCTCTCATTATCAACATGTGGATATTAATATATGGTTGTATTCCCTATTATTTTATAACTATAAAAGATATTCCACCTTGACTTGGGTTTGTTTCAAAAAGGCTAAAGAAGTAAAGTTTCATTTGGATTCTTCAATCTTATATATGATTGTTGACTTTGCTCAAGGTTGTATATATTCGAATCACACTATAAATTATGATTTGAAAGAAAAACCCAATAAACTATGTACATGTACTTCATTCTTGAAAGAAACTTTTTTGAGGAACACAGGTGTTTAATAATGTCAGGTGTCCAGGAAATGCGCAAACAGATTACACAAAGTTGAGTTGCTGGTTTTCAGTATTGAATAAGGATGAATTGTGTATGTTTTGATTAGTAGTAAACTTCTTAAAAAAATGAGTTTGGACAAGCTCACTTTAAATATTAAAACCCTACCACTCTATATATAAGTAGAGAAAGAGATTAAGGTTTTGAATATGATATACGATATATGTTATTAATCTTTTATCTCAGAAAATATTTGAACTATAGTGACTTGACGTAAATAAATTGAATGAATTAAGATTTAAAAACGGATATATGTTTTCCTTTTATTTTTATCAGAGTGTTGAAATGTTTGATCTTGATTAAATTGGCTTGTGTTTTTGTACCTAATGGATTGTACATGTAAGACTCAATAATGATAAACACTGCACTGATCTGCTGTCAATTCTGTGATCTCAGATAGATTTTCTGTTATTTGGATGCTATATTGACATGAGTTCTTGGAATTCACTATTTTATATACAGAATTTTTTGCTTTTGTGAGAGATAACTTAGCATTTTATATTGATTAACATCTTGTGTTTTGTAACAATTATGAATAACCAGAATTTTTGTTTTGAAGTTCAACTAGTGCAACTGGACTAATTGTTGGAATTGACAGGTTAATATAGCTGAATTGTTGTTTCATTCTAGAGAGTGTCCAAAGATATAAACCAAAACAAAGAAAAACTGAAAAGTTTGAATCCTGTAGTAAAACAGTTAAACCATCTAATAGAACCAGACGATATTAATAAAACCATGACAACATTGACACAACAACTGAACGATTTACAGAATCATACCACAACTAAGTTATCAACACTACATGATGTTAATAAACAGGTGGATGCGTATGAGAGGGAAATGGCAGACGTCACCAGATGGCTGGACCATGCTAAAAATGTTTTGTCAGCTAGGGATATATCACATGATATGAAAGAAGAGCTACATTTGAGTCAGGTACGTAATGTAATTACTATTAATACTTAATTGATCCATGATTTAATGATCCAAAATAGTTGAAATGTATCCATTGGGCTTCAGATTTAAAAATCAGTCTGGCTTCCCCTTTGACAGTGATGCAGGTTTCAGGAACTGACATGGAAAATGTGTATAGTCATTCGGATGGGACAATAACCGAGGGCCTGTGTGCTACAGGCTGTGCATCGTAAAGAACCCCGAACATTTGTAAATGACAAAAAATAAGGCTTTTGTTGCCGTCTTGGCAAAATTTCCTTTATTGCACACTGCAAATTATTTAAAATTGAATTTCATAGAAACTGCTGAAAGATGCTACCACCAACAAAGAAAAAGCAGAAGCTGTGATGCAGAAATATAAAGAACAAGCAGTTGATGTGTTCCCAGCTCATGGTGCAAAAGTATTAACAGAAATTTGTCAACTGGAAGCGGAAGTCAGTGATCGTGTTGAACAGTTACAGACAGCAGTTGATGAACAAGAACAGTATCAGACAGAGTTAACTGAGTTGAATACTGCTGTTCTAGAAGCTCAGCAGAAGTTGTTAGCTTCACCGGTGATGGCTTCAAGTGTTGAGGCATTAAAATTACAGATAGCAGAACATGATGTATGTACTTTATGTACCGGTCAACTAATCTGCACATTTTAGGAGTTAATTTTGATTTTCATCCATTTTTCTTCTACAAATTATCATTAAATTTCTTCAATATCTTACTGAAACTTTTCATGTAAATGAAAGGAAAATGGTTGAATTAATTAAATGACCCCTTAAAAATTGTTCATGTCAAAATTAATCTTGTTTCACTAATGTCTGTTGGTTTTTACATGCACAATGAGTTACAAATTCTTTTACACTATTTAAAGTAGACAAGAGTTTCCTTAATTCCTTAATGTAGCATGATTTCATGTCTAAGTACAGATTGTATTAAGCTGTGAGGCTCATTCAAAGTCTCCTTAAAGTAGAAAGTCTACCATTTGCTTCGTTTTCATGGTTGCTTTTTTTGATGACTGCACATGATGACCATAAGAAGTACAATCATGTACTGAATGGTTACATCTTACTAGACACTCTCTTCATATACACCTTGTGGTTAAATCTGTGGTTAGGATTTCTTTTATAGACTGCACAAAATCATGCAAATAAGTAATTTCAATGAAATATACAGTGGAAATAAATTTTGTAGAAGAATTTGTAACACTTATGAATGTGTTGTTTAGTTTTGCACAAAGGTTTTGAAGGTATCATTGAAGTCTAATTGTATGTTATAATGTGTTTATTTATCAGACATCTGAAGAGAAATCTTCACTCTTTGATGGCTGATATAAGAATATACAATTTAGACTTAATGTTACCTTTTATATTTGTGATACATTACATTCTGCTATTTGTTGTATAATGATTTTAATGTTGTAATATGCATGGGGAATATGGTGCATAGGCATGATGCATGAATTCGGTAATGTGGTTCTTTTTTTTTAAACATTTGTCTGTGGTTTTAATGTTAAAGCCTCTTGGGCCTTAGCCTAATTTCAGGGATAAACCATAGAAATAACATTTTCATTATAGGGCTTTGAAAAACAAATGCACTGAATTCAGGTTGACACAATTGAATTAGATATAACTGCTGGTTTGGAAGTGGTTTTATCTTTCAAATAACTGAATAACTGAATATGACTTGTAGATTAATCACCAGCTTATTCTGTCAAAATTTCATTCAAAACTGAATTCCTTGCTGAGTATTTTAGTCAAGCTTGATAACTGTTGTAATGTAGTATATATGTAGATGCATGATAATGTGCTTGCTTTCAGGCCCTAGCAAATCAAATCAAGAGCTATCAGGAAAGGATAAACAGTGTCAATGAAAAAAGCAGACAACTTGCCGAGAGAAGTCGCCATCATTATCCCATGTTTATTCGTAGACGCTTTTTCCCAGACTTGAGTGGACAAAGTTTGATGTCTGCTTACAATTCTCCAACTTATGGAAGTCTTCCAATAATTTCACATGCTCATTTTGATAGTGGCATTGATAGTGTTGGATTTACATCTTCCCGATATTCGGATGCCTCTGTGCAACCAGAACTGTCTTGGTCAAATGTGTCCGACAGGTCAACAAATACTGTCAAGAGTGGCAATTTGTCAAAATTAAATCAAAGTGAAAGTGCCAGACCGTTTTATGATAACATCACTAGTGAAAGTGTCCCGAATTTGTTCAGTGCAGCAGAAGACTGCAAATCTCAAAATGACATTGTACCACAACTAATCTTGACTGACAGATCTGATATGTCAGATTATCAGCGACCCCAATCGGAACGTATTTACTCAAAAACAGCTGGTAGATCAAAGGTAAAAGCCATTGGTGAAAAACTTCAGAAGTCTCCATCCTTTAACTCCAGCTTCATGAAGAAATCATTAACAGCTTCTATAGAAAATAACCAAAGTTCAGCTTCTCTAGAAAATAACCAAAAGTCAGCATCTCTAGAAAATAACCAAACGTCTAACAATTTACCATCTTTACTTCATTCAGAGTTGACTAATCCAAACTCTTCTATTGTGTGTTCAACTCCTATTTCTGATTCCAATAAGAAAGAAGAGACCATGACGAAAAGAATATGTAGCATTAGAAAGAAGTTATGGGATTCTGAAGGAAGGGTGGGTAACGGTTTTGGTGATGGGGCTTGCATGAAATACCTGAATTTGCTTGTGTATGCAACAGATGCTATGTAAAAGCTTGGCTTCTCTATGTGCATGCGACCTTAAGTCATTTACGATGCTGTATTGTTTTTGCTTTTCAGTTTATGTGTTTCTTTCATTCCAACCACAATGTAACTTCAATATTATTTACTCTCTTATTGCTTTGCCTTAGTTATTTGCCTTACTTGTTGATACCTATTATTATTTTTATTCTGATTTCTGTTTAAAATAACCACTTTGAAATGGATATCATAGTAGTACAACAGAAAAGCTATAGTTTTTGTTTATAATGGGAGATAACTGTTGCATAAACCAACTCCTTTTTGCTCAAAGCAATTAGGAATTTGTTCAAATGTTTTCATATTGCTTAATTAAATACAACTCCATTACAAGTCTGGCTTTATATTTTAGAAGCTTATTAATTGCAACAAAGTGGTTATTTTGTAAATTGTAGACCTATTGTTTATGCTTACTAACAACTGTGTGTTTTATAACTTGTATACTCAATATTTATGTCAGATATTTAGAGCTTAGACAAACAAAATCAGATTTAATAGTAAGCAGTAGTGTTGGATATTTGTGGGTAGTGTTTAAAAACCAAAGACACCTGTAAATATTTACCTTATATATTTGTATAAAATTTGTAGAAACCGCCTGGGCCTGAACTGCCTGGATCACGTTCCAATACAAGTCTATCCGTAGAAGAATTATCCAGTGAAAATAAAACAATGGATGATAATCAACTACTGGAATTAAACCAATCTTGGAATAACCTACAAAAACAGGTCAGCAAATGTTTTTTATACATATTTTTTTTTCCTCTCAACTTTAGGCTCTTTCTGTATAATAAAATTAGATAATGGTCTATCTAGAGTGCAGAAAAAGTCTATGAAAAATTTGGAGAGAAACATTGTCCTATAACAATGCTATGACAGTTCATTGATTTATTTTAGGCCCTTTAATATCATTGTTGTGACCTTACAGGTTGTCAATGAAGTTCTTATATCCACTCTTCAAAATAACTCATAAATAGCTAAAGAATGGTGTAAAATCATTCCACTCTATTGATGATCATTATAGAACATTGTTAGTTAATCATTCAACTCTTCGTTTTGATCCTATCCGTGCGATATATAAATCTTTTAGGGTTAAAGATCCAAGGTTCAATGAGACATAAAGGGTTAACAATGACTTCATTCATTTTAGAGGTTAACCATTTCCATTAGAATATAATTGTATTATGATATATGATTGATATAAAAGTTTATTATATACATATATCTTATAGTCATAATCAAAACAGTTGATCTCAAGTGGCCATTTTGTAAAACTTCGTAAGTGCTGGAAGGCTGAATTTGTGCTATTTGAAAAAACACAATAATTCCATCAAAGAAGTTCATGGTGATATTCAGAAATGGCAATGCAATTGGATTGTTTATAAAGGAAATGATAATGATGTATAGGCCTATAAGTTTTTGACATGAATTAGTGCTGCTTGTATATATTCCTAGGAACAATCCAATTATTCCTTTTTGAAACAGGACAAATAAGAGGGTAGTTTTCCTGTTCTTGATGGCAATCCAGGATATGTTCAAGTTTTACATTAGTAACTTCTTTGGATATTTAAATATTCTTTGGTGATTTGTGTGTAGTTTTGTTGTTTTCTCAAGTCCAGTGTTCTAATTATATGTTTTGCAGGCCAATGCCAAAGAGAGAGCATTATTAGTAGCTCTGTCTAATCAGGAATCTTACCAGAAATCTGTACAAGATATTACTAACAAGATGGAACGTATCCAGTCCTATCTCTTTAATTATCAAGTTGATTATTTAGACAGTCTGGATGATCAAGTCACAGAACATCAGGTAAGCGATGGGTGCTTTTAGCAGTTTTTGTTGCCCTGCACTTTTGTAGAACATGATAATGGGATGGATTTTTTGGCGTTCATGCAATTTTCTGTCATTTTGTCAGTATTTCTTTTTAAAACATTTTGTCCTAATATAAAGTGGACTAATGTACAAGCCTGAAACCATGATATAAATTCTAACAGTTGCTCATGAGAAGTATTATTTTGTCTGTGAAGGTATCTTCACAATTCTTATCCTCAAAGAAACCAACATTAACGATACTGAGTAACAACTGCTTTGAAATGGAATTTGCTTCCATAGTGATAATATGCTTTTAAGATTTTGATAACATTTTGGAAATATATTTCAGCATATTCTTGAGGATATAAATAGTATCAAGGTAGATATAGAAAAAGTAAAACAATATGGCCGCAGTGAAGAATCAGATCCGGAAGGCTATAAAACTATCAAATCAACATTAAATATATTAACTGATAAAATACAACATTTAGGAGATATAGCTGATAATAAAAATGTAGAACTTCAGGTATATATTTAGCTTTTGTTTTGAGACTTTGTTCTTTTGCTTGCCTGGTCATGTACAGGTACTGAGTTAAACATAGTTAGTTCAAAAGGCATTGTTTAAGAATTCTGGTCTAACCTCAATGGCTACAGTTGTAATGGAACTGGCTTGTTATTAAAGATATAGTTTTAGCAATGATGCCTAGAGTTTTTGTCCATGGCTAGGCAAAAATATTTCAAAATGAATGCTTTTGCTACAATAGTAGGTGGTTTATTTGAATTTTTCTTTGAAGAATGCTGTAAGAGATATGGCTAACCATAAGATAGAATTGGAGAAATATAAAGAAGAGATATCTAGGTTAGATAATTGGTGTGGTGATATGATGGTAGAACACAGTGAATCACCTTTACCTACTGATCCAATTACTAACCTACAACAACAATTACTCCAAAATGAGGTAAGCAATTACTCTTTAAGATTATTCACCAAGTGTGCATTCAAACCATTTTCAATATTTACTCATCATTTGAAATTCCATGGAGTTGTGTATTGACATATTGAGTAAAGGTATGATTTTCATAATGATTTCCACCACAGCATAAGTAAATGCACAGAAATGTAAATGATGATGGCAAAAAAATTATTTACTAAAAGTGAGAAAGGTATTGTACAGCATCAGATTTTTTATTCCTTAAGCACCAATAAAATTTTCACATTCAATGTCTGTTTTCTACAATTCCATTCAGGGACTACAAGAAGAGATCAATGATAAACTTCACCAGCTGTCTGATCTAGCTGTCCAATGCGACAGACTGTGTACCATGGAACCTCCGATCACAGCCGAGAAACTACGTAGTCAGCTTGCCTTATTACAGCAACAACTCACTGAATTTAAACTCTCCACAATTGAAAAACAATCTAACTTACGCCAGATGATGAAAGAAGTTGAAAAACGGGAGAGAGAAATGTCTGAATATGATAAAAATATGAAACATATTCAACAATGGATGACAGATTCCAAACAAATGACTCTACCTCCAGAAGAAATTGCTCAGATAACTGCATTAATACCACAACAGGCTCAGCTACAGAAGGTAAGAGGTTTCTTCCAGTTTTTAATGAGATAAATTTTGCTTAAACACCATAACATTCCAAGCCTAATGCACAAGATCTCAGTGCATTGTGACTTTTTTCTTGTCAAATCAAACTATGGACATCTTATCTGACACACTTGACGACCCTGACGGACATTTAAATATGAAGGGAGTGAAAGATGCCTATACTAAGCAAAAAAAAACACAAAACTAAGGAAATACATCTTTTATTTTCTCTCTGCATTCATTCAACAAACCTAACTGGAAACTTGATCCTTTTCAAGAACAGTGTTGATGATATTCTTTTTAAATACATACATGAACCTTGCCTTTATTGTCTCTTTTCTATCAGAATGAAACTTTTGAATGTTAATGAAAACTTCAATGATAATATATCAAGAGGAGAGAAAGTCATGAATAAATCTAAATTAGGCATCTTACGAGTAGACTTACAAACTATTTTTAACATCTAAATATTAGTTTAGACGTAAATGTATATCCATTGTCATTGTACTATTACCTCTACTGGACAAACAGTGTTTAAATTAAAGGTGTGACTACACATACTCTTCATTTCTGTCAGGGTCACTGTGGGGTCAAAGGTAAAAGGTTATCTACACCCCTTGTATTGAACATATAAATACTTGTAGTAATTTGGTAAGAATGAGTCAATTTGGTTGAATTTTTAAATGATTTTCATGTTGTGCTTTCGATATGGTACTATGGCACTTTAAAGTCTTGTTTGACTAAATATTCTTCAATTTGTTTTATCAATGAGAAAACTCTAAACCATAAACTTGAAAAGAAAAATGGAATATCCTGCAAGTTCTATAAAATGGAAGAAAAGAGGATCAAATTGGGTGGAAGAAAGAATTGATTTTAAACAAAAAGTCAGAAAATTGGATGCTATTCCAGTATGTTTTTCTAGATTTGAGAGATACATTTTTTCCTACTCACTGGATAAATTTATTCATATTAAAATAAACAACGAGAAATAACAAAGAATCCATTTTTTCCTCCCAAAATTTCTTCAAATATCACTTTTCTAATTTCAGGACTTAGTTTCAGATATTACAGAACATAAGCTATTGTTAACTGATATTTCTGAGAGTGGACAGAAAATACAAGAAAACTTCCAGGAATCTGCAGAACCTATTGACAGAACTGAAGAACTTCAAACATCCTGGGATAATCTGCAGAGAGATTTAGAATTAAAGAAACGCAATTTGGAAGATAGCATTCAAAATAAGGAAAGGGTAAGTTTAAATTTATATTTTTTTCATGACTTGACTCTCTCAAGTTCATAAATTGTGATATTAATGAATTCACATTCACAAAAGCACTGGCCATAGATCTAGACAGGAATTGATAATTATGACACAGGCTATCTAGCAGGCTATCCAACCTTTAACCAGGTGAAATATTCTATTGACTTATCATATGTCTTATTATACTGTTTAATAATCCTTTTCTAGGATTGACCCACTTTTATGAACTAAAATATCATTACAGACCTATTATAGTGTCTTAATTGATTGGATTAGGGTGAGATAATCCCTGGATTATACTAATCTATGTCTATTTACCTAATTAATCAATTCATTAGTTTGAGTAATATCCTAGCTACATTCCTAATTATAAAAATTCATTTCTGAAAGTAAACCTTGCTTGACTTGTTAACATTCCATGTTTAATTGATGCAGATTCAACCTATATTTTCTAAAAATGCCAGAATTTGCAGAATTATTGCTGAAGTTTAAACTTTTGGAATTTCAGGAAGTGAGAAGATCAAGTGTTCAGTACCGACCATGGACCTACACCCAAGATGTGGCATCAGACACTCAACTGGTAGATATACAAAGGACTATAGCAGATCTAAATACAAGTTGGTCCGAGTTGAACAGACAAACAGATGATAAACAATTACGTCTGGATCAAGCCATTGCTTTCCAACAGTTGTACCAGAATGCCATTTTGAGTATATCTGGTTGGTTAGATTCTGCTGAACAGAAATTATTCTCTGCTGATTTGTCAAAATCAACAGAAGACCAGATGAAGGAAAATGAGGTATGTTGAATCTAAATGTTATTACCTACTTGACGTTTGCTGATTTTGTTTTATCCAAGCATGAAAATGTCTGTTTTGAGAATATGATTAAATGCATTTATGTAAGAATTGTTGTATCTTTTGTAGGCTCTGCAATCAGAAATTCAGGCCTTACAGAAGGAGATAGCCAAAATGAATAGACAAGCCCAAGATCTGCTGTCTATGTCCAATGTTCAACATGGTTCTTTGATCAAAAAGAGTTTATCTAATTTACATAATCGAGTTGAAACACTGGAATCACAAGCTCAAAACCAGGCTTCAGAATTACAGGAAGCCAACAAAAAATTGAAGCATTATCAGGTCTGTTGATATTATTTCTGAAAGTAATCTTTTTTCAATGCTGTGACTGGTAATACCATTTCCGTTTATCTGTTTATTGAGCTATCGATTGGCTGGCTCTATAATTTTATAGAATCACAGTTCTATTGTTAAGCTTCATCTTGCATAAAATGTTGCCTGAAAATTCTTCTGATGGTCCATTGCATATTGATTCAGTAATACATTGACAGTTTGAAATTTTAAAGTTAGGGTATGCAAATTTTTTATTAAAGAATCCACTTTGTGACCATAGCAAATTGCATGAACAAGTTTTTTTCCTTTTTCTTTTTTTTTAGATTGATGTAGAGAAATGTCAAAAAAGATTAGCAGACACACAAACATTAATATCCCATCATTCACCATCCTGGTCAGTTGATGATCTGGCTGCTCAAATACAGGTACGTTCCCTTGCTTTTTTGTGCCTGCATTGTTCTGTTTACAAGATATTTCAGTTCTATAGGAAGTTCTCAAAGCCTCATGCGAACCCTTTTCAAACATGTGTTTATTTTCATTATAGAGAGTGGAATCTGATCTAGAATCTTGTGAGAAACAAATGAAAGACTTAAAACATCAAGAAAAAGAATTAGCTGGTAGTTTTCCTCATGGTGTTTTCCCATCAGAACTGAACAGCCTAGAGATCAGTTATATGGATATACAACGAAAGGTTTGTAACCACTGCAGTATCTTTTATACTGTATTTAACAATTTCTCATCTTACGATAATGTAAGTTTTTGGGTATCATATACATTACCAGGACTACTGGGTTTGAAGGAAATACTTTGGGGAATTGATATTCAAATGTTGGGGTACCATTTGTCAAAGTTAAGATTGATAAAGATATCTTGAAAGTTCAATAAGAGGGAACAATTCAGATGATAATTTTCCTTTTATGAACCTGTTGTTATATATTGTGCACAATATAACTTAGTAGAAGAACTGATACTGTGTTATGTAAATTAATGTTCAGTTTCAGAAATAGTATTTAAACTGAATTTTGGTTCCTGTTTTCAGCTAACAGCAAGAAAATCTGAGTTACAGCAATTCTCATCTAAACAAGAACAATATGAAAGTTTGTTAGATGATTATGGTGAATATTTACAAACAGCAGAGAGTAAATTAAAAACAACTTGTTTATCAGCTACTGATTTACACCATTTAAAACAACAATTTACTGCACATAAGGTGAGTATGTTTCCTTGGTACATGAAGGTTTTACGTGACAGAGCTAGCTGTGTGAAATGCTTTTCATCTTCACTCACAATTCCAGTCCACCCAGCTGTAAATGGGTATGGATAATACGGGAAAGATCAATGCTAAGGGTTTGGCCAAGAACCAGCTGGTAGAAAGGATCCCTGTCATGGTGAGACTTGTGAACCTAAGATGTTATCCTTGTAAAATATAGTTGTTTCTTTCTTTTCTTTCTTTCTTTCTTTTATTAAAAAAATATTAAAATGAATATTTTCAAATATAAATTTTGCCATTTTCAGGATTTCTTCAATGGTCTTGAAAGTCATAAAGCAATGCTGGATCATTTAGCTGAACAGTGTAGTAAAATAGTCCAAGACCGACATAAGCAGGAACATTCTAGACTTACAAACTCTACCCATGTTATTGTTGACCAGGCCAGTTTACATGGTCAAAAACTAGACAGACTCAACAAACAGTGGTCAGGACTGGAAGAAAAGTATGCTACTGTTAAGAGATCATTATCAAGGATTGAACACGACATTCCAAAACCAGTTGCTAGTGGAGACTCATTAAAGACAATTGAACAAAAATTAGCTACATTAATGCGTCTGCAAAAAGAACTGTCCAATGAAAAGTCAGCAGTGTTTCAAGTGGTGGATCTTGGTAAACAATTATTACATAGTGTAACTTGTTCTCAACTAGAAACCTCCATAGCTGATTTAGCTGATAAATGGGTGGATTTAAATACATCATTATCTCATGAACTCAAAAGGTACGTCTGTCATTTAAGTTGCTACTGCTACACTATCAGCTAATGCCAATGACTTGTAATAGTAGGCGACTGTTTCAATGTGGCCTAACTTCTGGCTCTATGTTTTTTATTTTATGAACCATTGATTTTTCACATTAAATGAAACATTAAGTAGACTACAGGATTCACTTTCAATAGATATATGTATGAAACAGATATAAAGAGATAAAGGTGCCTAAATATTTGTATTAACATCTGATATAGCCTAGCATCTAACTGTCATCATAACTTGATATGTTTCTGTTTGATAATATTCTGAATAGATGTTATTTCTATTATTATAAATTCATTTCTTGAATATATACTGAACATCATTGAAAACGCACCACCCCTAAAATTGTGGATTTCTAAGAGCAGAAATGAGCAATCTATGTAAATTTTACATATTTGTGTAGACCAATGTTTGATAAAGAACAGAAGCAAAAAACAATCAAGCAAAACAGTGAAGATTTAATGCAGCTGACAATGAAATAAAGATGGGGTCAAAATGGAAAGTCAGTAGCGTGTATGACCGCCGTTAGCAGCAACACAAGCTGTGCAACGTCTCCTCATTGAACGGATAAGTCTCTGAATAAAGTCCTGAGGCACTGCATTCCACTCTCGCTGCAAGGCATTGTCGAGTTCCCCAAGGTTGTTGATCTGCAGACGAACTGCGAGGCGTTGGCCATTGTAATCCCACAAGTGTTCGATGGGTGACAAATCTGGTGACAATGAAGTAGAGGAATGTTGTTGTAAGCCAGATACTGTATCGAAACACGTGCAGTGTGGGCTCGTGCATTGTCTTGTTGAAATGTGTGCAGATCTTGATGCTGGTGAAAGAAGGGAACGACGTTGTTCTGAAAAATCGACAACGTAACCCTGCCGCACGGAGACGGCGTCAGACGGTGGAAGCGCTGATCAAACCACGTCGACCCTGGACTTTGTTGGCGGTTCTGGCAGCGGGCAAGGTTCGATCCCGAATATGGCGCCGTACAATGTCTCGATCTTGACGAGGGGTGGTAACACATGCCTGACCTGGGCGTTGCCGGTCCCTGCTGGTTCCTGTTTGTTGGTATCTGTTAGCAAGCCTCAGAATGGTCGAATGATGACACCCAAATCGTCGTGCAATGTTTCTGCTTGAAGCACCGACCTGCAACATACCCAAGGCCCGTTCCTCTGGTGACAATCTTGGCATGGCGAAAAAACTTTACTTACGAAAGTACTGCGAAAATGTGAACGGTTGTGTGCCGAAGGTCATTTATACCCCTGAACAGCGTGCTTTCTGCATGCAATTTGTGTCCTTCTTGTATGATGTGCATGAATTTTGTTGTTTTCATGTGATGTGTTCGATGATGTGTTCGAACGATCCGTTTTTTACTGTAGAGCCTTATTTACGATCTACTGTGTTATTATCACAATTCCCACCATTAATTTTCCATTTCCAAAAGATTCTATTGCCTTATATCAAAATTTACATGTGGTGCGTTTTCAATGATGTTCAGTATATTTCTTTACATGGGTTTTATGCAATCTTGAATTCTTATTGTTTATATCCTGTTTCAGAACTGAAACTTTGGGTGATGAGTTACAAAGATTTGAAGCTGAAGCATCAATACTTGCCTCCTGGTTAGCTACAGCTAATACTAAGATTATGAGTCTGAAGAAACTGACTAAGAAAGAAAAGAAGAGTATTGCTGGAGTAAGAGGCAAAATTGAAAAACTTCTGGTAAGCCTTTTTATGTTTTCCAGTTGGTAGGATTAAATTTTTGAGAAAAATTTTTCATTTTTCAGGTTATCTTTGCATCAAATTTTAAAATGTTTTTTTATTCAAAATAAGAAAAGATTTTTCAAACTTTTTTGAATTTTTAAAAAAAGGGGTTTAGCCAAATTTCCCTATGAAAAAAATTTTGGGAATTGGCAAATTATTGATAACAAAAAAAAAACGGGTTGTTAAAAATTAAAAGAAATTTGAAAAAGCTAAATTTAAAAGCCAATTGGGAAAAATTACCTCCATAAAAAACAATTGAATCCCTGGACAAGTTTCAATTAAGGGAAAAAATTAACGTTTTAGTGGAATAAAATATAAAAATTGTTATTAGAATATCTTAAAAATAAAGGGTAAGCAAATTAATATTATTTTTTAAATTTTTTTAAAAAAATTTGCCTAACTTTTTTTGAAAAAAAAAACCAAAGTTTTGGGAAAAATTTTTTTTTAAATTTAAAATTTTTTTTCAAGGAAATCCATTTTTTAAATTTTGTTTAAAAAAAAATGATAAGCAAGACAATTTATTTATCAAAATTAATAGTTTTTTGATCCAATAAAAAAAGGGAACCCCCATTTTCAAAGGGATGGCTGCTTTATTAAAACCACCCCATATTTATGGAAAATATAATAAACCCAGTTTAAAATTAAAACTAGAATTTTACAATTAGAATATTTTGGGGCCCTTAAAAAAAAGGAAATTTTTCCACATTCAAAATTAAACATTTGCCTATTTTAAAGTTAAAATTTACCATTTAAGGAAATCAAAATATGAAAATTTCTTTTTTGTTTATTAAGCAACTTGTTTTAATTTTTTTAAATTTTCCAAATTAAAAACTATTTGTAGTAATAATTGATTTAATTGAAAAATTTCGTCTAGATTAACTGAAACTTCTATGTCTAAAGAAACCTGATTGAAAAATCGAAATAGAAATTTTTGATAATAGAAATTGAAAAACTTCTGGTAAGCCTTTTTATGTTTTTCCAGTTGGTAGGATTATATTTCGGATTTGCAAAATTTAGATTTCAATTATTTAGAAAATATATTAAATTCTTTGCCTTTTTCAAACTTTTGGTAATTCCCTACTTATATCAAAAGAATGAACCAATTAAAATTTTTGCTTTTTAAGTCCTTTTCAGGAATTTTTTAAGAAGAAGGTTGAGAAAAATTCCTAGAAAAATTAAATTTTTGACAATTTGGTCATAATTAAGTGGGTCACACCTTCCTACCATTTAAAGTGACCTGTTTTTGAAAAAATCAAATTAAATTTGAGAAATACTTTAAAAATGGTTTCCCCAAAAAATGAAAATTCCATTGAGGCTAAAAATTCCCCCAAAAGGTACAGAGGGGTCTGAATCCCTCGGATTAAGAATTTCAAAAAATTAAAAAAGGGGCCGATAGGCGGGAAATTTAAAGGGCAAATCAATTACTTTTGACCCATTAAACTATAAAACTGTGTCTGATGTTCACCTATGAGTTTAGAAATTTACAAGGAAACGTCAAATTAGGCTCCAATAATATATTTTTTTAAATTTTTTAAAAAAAAAATGTGCCTATCAATTTTTCAAAAAAAAAAAAAAATCCGGTCTAAAAATTTTTGGAAAATTTTTCTTGGTTTTTAACCAATTAAAATATTTATAATTTGGTTAAAATCCATTGAGTTTTAAATTTAAAAAATTAAAATAAAAAATTTTGTAAAGAAAAAAACAATTTCCCGGGTTTATTCCTAAATAGAACTTCCGTTTTTGTTTTTTTTGAAAAGGGGAAAACCAAACCCAAAGAAAGAAGACCACCAGTTTTCGCAAAAGTCATGGCAAGCTTTACTTACAACACCCCCACTATCATGGTAAAATCATAAAGATACAACCAGATCAAATCAAATACGTAAATATGTCAATTATAATTGCAGGATTATAAAGTGGAGCTAGCCAGTAAACAAATCACAATAGACTTTGTTAACCAGTCTATATTACAACCGCAAGAACAAGAAGAGCAGACAGAGAAAGTTGCCTTTGCTGAGAAACTTAGTGACTTAAATAACCAGTGGCAGATTGTGTCTGGTAATGTGAACAAGCGTTTAGATTTCCTTGAACAACTTCAAGCTCAATGGGGAAGATTTGAACATAATTTTACTGCATTAGAGAAATGGTTTATGGAACAGAACAAGAAGCTTAATGTTTATTTGGAATCTGGGAGAGAAGTTGGTGCTTTTGAAACTAGAACTGACATTAAGGTAGGCTTTATACTTTTCATTCTCACATTTCTATTATTTTAATAATTTTGATTTTTTCTTTCAATGTGTGTCAGCATCAGAGAATACTTGTTTTATAAGTCAAGGAAGTTTATTATATTTTGTTTGTTTGAAAGATCTCTTTCATTGAATTGAAATTGTAAAATAAACATTGCTTTATATTTTTATGATATAGGCAATCAGACAAGTACTGAGTTTTAAAGAAGCAGAAATCAGTAATTTTAAAGATCAAGGCGACAGATTGATGGAATTGTGTCACGATTCACCAGGAATACAACGTAGTGTCCAGTCTCATGTTGGTACCATCAATCAGGAACTGGTAAATCTAGAAAAGAGACTAGTAGATCTGGACAATATGGTAGAGAGTAGAACTGGAGTATGGAGTCAATATCAGTCAGAATTACAAGCTATTAATACACTGCTATCAGAAACTGAATACTGTCTCAATAATTATCAACTAATAGGAGGGGATGTGGCTACTCTTAGAAATCAAGTGGACAAATTAAAGGTAAGCAATATGTCTATAGTAATGTTTGAAGTTTGATTTTGGAAGCAAAAGTTGGATTATGATATAGGCTACAAAAAAATAAAAAAATAAATTGTCTCATAATGCTTTGTGTTAAGTTATAAAACCTTTGGTCACCTTCTGATAAAAATCTATCAGAATTGTGTATTAGACCCTTATATTGCAGTATTCTGTCCTGAATGAGCCTTGCAGTATTCTGTCCTGACAGAGTCTGCAGTATTCTGTCCTGAATGAGCCTGCAGTATTCTGCCCTGACAGAGCCTGCAGTATTCTGTCCTGACAGAGCCTGCAGTATTCTGTCTTGACAGTAACAGGGCCTTGAAGTATTCTGTCCTGAAAGAGCCTTGCAGTATTCTGTCCTGACAGAGCCTTGCAGTATTCTGTCCTGACAGAGCCTGCAGTATTCTGTACTGACAGTAACAGAGCCTTGAAGTATTCTGTCCTGAAAGACTCTTGCAGTATTCTGTCCTGACAGAGCCTTGCAGTATTCTGTCCTGACAGAGCCTGCAGTATTCTGTCCTGAATGAGCCTTGCAGTATTCTGTCCTGAAAGAGCTTTGCAGTATTCTGTCCTGACAGAGCCTGCAGTATTCTGTCCTGACATACCCTGCAGTATTCTGTCCTGACAGAGCCTTGCATTATTCTGTCCTGAAAGAACATCTGTTTTTGTTTCAGGCAAGAGAAAGTGAACTACTTCACAATAAACCACAATTAGAAGCTTTCCTGTCACTAAGTAAAGAACACTGTAAGAATTGTGAAGCTAATGTTAAGAAAGATTTACAGAAAACTGCTAGAAATATACAAGATAGGTAGGATCAGTAGCTCTTCCACAATTATTTTTTTTAATTTAATTTTTAAAAATTTAAATAAATTTAAGTTTCAAGTCATTTAGTTTAAGTTATGCCTAAATTTTTTTTCAGTGATTGATACAATTTTGATTGCAACTCTTTGGCACAATACTTTTATATTTTTAATATTTGTGGGTTATATTAGATTCTATACAAACACTAAACATTTCAGGTGGCAGAAGTTAAGCAGTGAATTACGTGACAGACGTATGATATTTGAAGCCAGATTAAAACAATGGCAGAAATATGATGATGAATATATCAAGTTGCGTAACATGTTGGATGAAAAAGAACAAGATTGTAATCATTTGAAATCTGCCCAAGACGAGTCAAGCCCTATCTATTTGGAAAGATGCAAGGTACGAACCTTTTTCTATGAAGTTTTGTCTGACACTTTATATTGTTGAGGCATTTTCAATTAACACTTAATTATAAGGGTTTTTGTTCATTTAGTAAAATGAGAGATTTTAAAAATTTGAAAACCCTTTTTCAATTTAATTATCTTGGCCTTCTTCAGGAATAAATCAGATTCTAGTTTCATTTAACAATTTTCTTTTATTCTCAGAACTTTCAGCTAGAGCTAGATGACATCCAAGTGAAGCTTGCTGACCTCTATCAGCTAAGTGATGACCTCACCAAACACATGGACCAATCAACGATCTCAGTACTGTCATCTAGACAGACACTACTTGATCAGAGATTGATCAGATTACGCCAACAAGTCTCACATCATATTGAAACTTTATCTGAAGATACATCACAACTCAACATCTTCCATGATGCATATGATGTCATCAAGACCTTCTTGTCTCATGCTGAATCAATATTAGCAGCAGAAGATCCTCACAAATCAGCAGCCAGTCAAAGACTGGAGAGCAGACTTGATTACTTGAAAGATCTTCAGATGCAATTCAATGAACACATGGTTGACCTTGACACTGTCAACAACCTTGGTTACAGACTAGCACTTAAACCAGTTGATGCTAGCCGCATGCAAGAGCTGAACCATAAATGGTACCGTCTTCTCTCAGAAACCAGTATGAGATGTAAAATGTTACAAGGAAATGTTGTGGTTCATCAAGATTTTACGGCTAAATGTGAAAGTTGGATGAGTTTCCTGGCTCAAACTGAACAAGATTTATCTCTAGAGTCTGCTGGAAATTTAGCTGATCTTATTGACCAACAGATAAAGTGTGAGGTATGATTTATTTTTTAAGCATTTCTGTATAAAGGCTGCTAATTTAGCCATGTTCCCCGACCTACTTCCATTCGTAAATTGATCTACTTTATCTGACATAATTTGTCAATGATTTCGCAACTTCAGGCATCGTTTTTGCTTTCAGAAATTCAATGCTGAGAAATACAGTCGTGAACAAGTATTACATGCTATATTGAGTGATGGTCAACAATTATTGAGAACTGGAGAAGTGGATGATGCTGAACAGTTCCAACAGAAGCTACATCTTCTGGCAGAGCAGTGGCAGATGGTGGCCCGTCGTGCCAACAGACGTAAAGATATCATTGATAATCATATCACTCAATGGCAGATGTTCAATGATATGAGTGAAAAGTTACGAAATTGGTTGAGTGATAAGGATCACAGTTTACAAAGAATTGACTATCATAATATGACCATGTTACAGGTTAAAAATCAACTTCATGATATTACTGTAAGTTATTCTATAACCCAAGTTTCTATATAGTTATTGGAAAAAGTTTCCTCATTGAATATTTGATGGTGTTGATTCACATATAATCCATTTAACAGTTGGGTTGGAAAACGTAATTCTGCTATAAGATCTTTATCCTTTGTTGTTCTGTTCAGTAATTTATATTGAAGGGATAACACATTAATGATTACAGAAAGATTTTTCACCCTTTTCTTTCCAGAAAATTATAAATTGACTTGCCATTTTGTTTCCCAGTAAATTCATTTTCTTTTCAATTGCAGATGACAAAAGAACACTTCAAATTAAAAGAAAATGAGTTTAAGAAAGTCAATGATATAGGTCATATACTATTACAACAAGCTGATCTGACAGCCAGTAAAGAAATCAAAGTTTGTCTGGCCCAGTTAGAACATAGCTGGTACCAAGTCTACAGTCAACTAGAAGAACATCGTGTAAGACTGGAAGATCTCATCAAGCAATGGCATGATTGTGAAGAAGACATAGATGAAATTTTGACCTGGTTGAAAGAGCCTAGAGCTATACTTGAAAGAGATTTGCCTGAAAATTATGATGATATTCAAAAAGAAATAAATAGATGCAAGGTAATGTTTTAATGCTTAATTATTCTAGGACAATTTTGGTTGATCAAAGTAGAACTCTTACAAAGAACTTTTATATTGGTTTTTGCTTTAAATTTCTATCATATTTTATTTTAACAAAAGGAAGAATAATAGCTCCATATTATTATTTGAATATGTAGGTGCATAAATCTCTACAATAATCTTTCTGCCTTATCTTTCCAGAAGTTTTCTTACAACTATCAAAAAGTATAACGAAATTAAGAAATTGATGTTGAATTACTTAAAACATTAGGCAAAATATTTCGGGTATAGTTTTCATAAATGTGAGCTGTGTATGAGATATCTGTCCCTTTTAATTTAAGGATATTGAAGATGTATTCATAAGATCTGAAGACAAACGTCAAAATCTTCTAGCAAGAGAAGCAAATCTAAGTAAATTTATCCAATCAGAAGACATGAATATCCTTCATCAACGAATCAGATTAATGAATAAACAGTGGGAGGAGCTATCACGACAGATGTCATTAAGAGTGACAAGACTAGATGACAATACTGGAAAATGGACAGCCTTCTCTGAGCGAGTAAGATGGTTTATTGAATGGATGAATAAAATGGAAGAGAAATGTATTGGTGGTAGAGAAATACATGTTGAAGAACACATCCATAAACTAGACACAGTAAGTTTAAGAAATTTTCACATTTTTTCTGCTGCACTTTAAAAAAAAAAATGATTTTTTTCAATACACACACATTTATTATTCATTGGTCATCATTAATCACTGTTGAAAATCATTGTTGTGTCCGACTTTGAAATAGATGAATTAACTTGACCATAGCACAAACTGGAGGCTACTTGTATACGTCAAAGACACAGATAACTAAAATTAATCAATTTTAACCAATGTTTATTTGAGGCTTTTTTTTATTTCACCAATTTCAAAAAATTTAGTTAATGCACAACAAATTATTTTATTTAAACAAAACATTTCATGAGTGCCATAATAATTAGATTTAAATATACTGTTCTGAATTTCAAATTTTGAATTAAACTCATCAAATACAAAAATTTGAATTTTGACAATGGACCGTCTGGTACGCCTGTATTACATCTGTGTTGTCATAACAACCAGTATAAACAGTCCAGACTAATGGTGTTTATTTATAGTAACCATATGATTGTAATACTGGAATCTAAGTGGGTGTGGTCGTGTATACCAGTATAATCCTTGAGCTATAAATAGAAATTGTGATGTATTTTGGGATTTACATTGAGATATGAAGGTGTTTTATGCGATATTGAGTCAATGTTGGTCAAGAAGGATATTTCTATGTACATTTATGTGGAAATTATTTTTATTCTGTTAAATATGGAAGGGGTAAGAATTTTGATTAACTGGTCAAGTTTGAAAATTTAAAAACATGGTCGATGGGTTCTGTAGTTGTAATTATTATACTTCTGGATTTTTTCCTGAAAGTATGGAATGGAGACAAGAACGACACTTTTAGGATTGGCCTACTGATCTTGTCTTTCTGTGGCTTTATGATTTCACATAATGTTGTTTTAAGTATTTGGTAGTTTGTTTTTCTACTTATTGTTATTAAATGAGGAAAGAAAGTCTCTGATATGTTACAGTAAAATTCCAATAAGAAAAACTTTCATTTCATGCTTTGAATTTTGTTTGAAATAGTATAGGGTTTTTTGTGTAAACTGAAAGGGTTATTGAAAAAGGAATAAATTTCTAATGTGATATTTGTAGGAAATAAAAGAAGAAATGAGAGAGAAAGAAAAGATAAAGAATGAATTAATTGAAGAAGGGAATATATTAAGTAGTAGTAGCAGTGATATTAGAGCTAGTGATATTAACAGTAAAACAGAACGGGTAGAAAATAAATGGCAACATCTTTGTCAAGTTGCCAACTTCAGGTAGGCAAAGAATAAAGTCTTAACCCCTCTTTCTCAAATATCTTATATCTTATGATTACAAAAAAATTTCTGGAACCCTAGAAATGGATATAAGTTTCATGACCATTAATTTCATGTCATTTGTAATGCATGGTTATGTCACATTACTATTGACACCAAAATTGCTTAATAGTATATTTGTTTTTTACCCTAAAAGAGCTTAAATGGACAGGTTTGTCATTCATTTGACCAATCAGACCTTACATAAAGATCCCTTGACAGTTGGAAATAGCAAAAAGATTAGACTAATGCTGCTGTTCTACCAAAATTTCTCTGAAAACAATCTGGTCTTCATTAGCCCATTAGGTGCAAAAGAGTGGGATGTAAAAACTCCATTCATTTCATTTGACAAAACTGTAGGCATAAACAAAATGTGGTTAAAATAAAAATATATGAATAAAAGAAATACAGTAAAAGAACACTTTTACATAACCAATTGCAAGATATGGAGTTGAAAATAAGGAACTGACACTTCATTTTATGTCATGTGATGCTTCTATATTATATAGAGAAAGAAAGTTACAAGAGACATTACTAGCTGTTAAACAGTTAGATAATAGTACAAAGAATTTAGAAAAATGGCTGGGAAATATGGAGGTAGAATTAAATTCACCTATTATCTATCAGAGTTGTAATATGGGAGAAATACAGAAACATCTAGAACATCATCAGGTTAGTACTCAATATATGGGTAATGCCATGGTACATGTTAAGGAAAAACTTTGAAAGAAAGTCTTTTGGATAAAAAAATATTATTTTGTGTATTGGGGGCATGTTTTTACTAAGACTTAGCACTTTATGATGCAGGTACCTGAATGGTCTTAGATATTATTATGGACTTGTGTGATAGTGACTTCAAAATTAAGCATTTCTATAATTACAGAAACCAAAGATATCTAACAAAAAATTGAAAGTTACTATTGATACTTGGTAACCTCTTTAAGACATTGTAATCACTTAAACCTCACTAATTAATTCATTCATTCATTTATTTCAGGATCTACAAAAAGATATAGAGGGACATAGTGCTGGTGTGGCCTCTGTATTAAATCTCTGTCAAGTCTTGTTACATGATACAGATGCCTGTCCTACAGAGGTAGAGTTTAATACTCTGCAAACGACAATGGAGAGTTTAGAAAAAAGATGGAGTAATATTTGTCAACAAGCTCCTGGGAGAAGAACCAGGTAGCCTAAAATGTTTTGAAAATTTAAAAAAAAACACATGATTTTTCAATGGTTGAGAGGAAGGGTTGCTTTGAAAAAGTACAGGAATGTCCTTTTGATAAATCATGATTAACGGAACATGTTTGTTGTCATCCATCTTGCTTCCCCTCTCAAATTTCTTGGTGTATGGAAGAGACCACTAATGAGATCAGGGTACATGCTCTTGAATATCTAACCACCAATAGATACACAAAAAATAGCTTGACATAAGTGTTTTTAATTCTGATTCTAGAATTGAAGAAACATGGAAGATATGGGAGAAATTCCGACAATCTACAGATGATTTCACTAATTGGTTAGATTTAGCTGAGTCGGAGATTAGAAGACGTGAAGCTAACCCAATGTCATTATCTAGTAGAGAGGAGATTAACAAATATGAGGTGAATTTTACCAATTGCTCTGTCTGCTTCCTCTCAGAAGTATTTTCTATTCTAACTAAGGTCATAGGATTGTACTGGCACCTTTTCACCTGATAGAAGACAACCCAACTCGTCACTAGCTGAGCTATACTCTTAAACATTGGTGTTAAATTACTCATCTATCTGTTTCTTGACCATAGACATACTTTATGAACTGAGGACTTTTTGCACAATCTAACAAAAAAATCCTCCATGGTTGAAATCTAAGAAAATACATTATTTCGGTCCTAATATGATTTTTTTTTTTTTAGACATTACAAAAGAATATCCGATCTCAAATCACACATTTAGAGAACATCAACAAACAGTATCGTCACATGGCTAAAGCAGGTTTGACAGATACGAAGGGCATATTAAAGTCATTAATGACAGATGTCAACTCACGATGGGATAGATTGCAGCAGAAGTCATCAACTACTGCTAAAGAATTACGACAGTCCACAGAAACAAAAGATGAATATAATACTCTCAGACTCAGATTGGTGTCATGGTTACGTGAAACTGAATTGAGAGTCACAGATCTAGAACACCTTTCAGAATTTGATGATGCTACTAAATTGGATGAAATTAAGGTACCGTAATAAAAGAAATTTTCAGTGAGATTTAGTTAAGATGCTTAGGGCTCTATGCACCGCTTGTACCTAAATCTTGACTAAAGTTTTTATATATGGACCGCCTGATCTTTACGAAAGTCATGCTTACCTTTGACTTTCAAATGTATAAAAAGGAAAATGATTTATCTTAACTTTGTTAAGTTAGTCTTAAGCTAAAGTTCAACCTTAGTCAAGATAAAAGCGCTGCAAACGGCCCTAAGTATTTGTACCTGATTGTTCTACAAACTGTGCTTAGGGACAAGTCCAATAGAAATTGTTTTGTAGCTTTCCTCTTGTCGGTACTAAAGTGGTCAAGCAAGTTTTACAGCGCTCTGCTCATAAAGTTTTGGACCGACCACAGAAGCACAGTTTTAAATATTGTCTGCGATATATTTCATGGTTCATTACTTGCCTTGATATGGGGGCTGCTTGATTGGTAGTATTCATAGAACCTATAAATAAAACAGGTTCAGGACACAATTCACTTTTTCCACAAACAAAAGTAGTTGCAGACAGATATTCAAAATGTTGGAGAAAGGAACACAATGGAAAACTCAACAATCAAGCAACCACTGATGGCTATGCTAATTTTCTTGCCTTCAGAATCTAGAGAGCGAAGTAGAGAATAGGAAGGGAGATAATTCCAGATTAGAAGATTTAGCTGCTTTATTAAGATTAAATGGAGACAGTCAGCAAGTTCTATTAATACAAACTGAGATAGAAGAATATAGAGATTATTACAGAGATGTCATTGATAGAATCAAATCTTACAGAAAACAACTAGAGCATAGTGTCAACATGGTAAGCATGAAAATTTTTGTTTCATTAAAGAAACATCCTCTGCAACATCCCAAACTTTCGCGTTCCAAGAATTATTAATTTCTGATTTCTTTTAGTGATATTATGTCATTGGATGGACATGAAATTTAAGTCCTCAAGAATTGTCAATATGAGTATATATTCATTAGTGAACTTACCTGGTGTCGTAAAGTAACAGAATCCCTTAAAATCTGGAAAACTCATAAAACTAAGTACCGGGTAATAATTGAAAAAGGCTTCATAAATTTATTAATCTTTTTCAATAATTAATTGCATTTTTATGCAGAATTATTAAGTTCTTTGGATTTAATAGATTATATTGAAATTCTGTAATGTTAGGTATATCTATTGATGAATATAGGCTCTGATTGGCCAAGTTAAAATTTTCTCATTTCAATGTCTAGTCTTTAATCTCTTTTCACATGTCGTTAATTTTTTATTGTATATTCATTGATATTGCATGAAATAAATAATTCATTATAGGAAATAGAAGACAGAACAAGAATTATAGCTGACAGACAACAAACCATAGAGATGGGAGGGGTTTGTATTTACTTGAATAATTTTTTAGTTGATCATTGATTATTGAAACTAATTCTCATAATTTGATTCCCCCTATCAATTTCCTTAAAATCGAGTTAAATAAAGAAAAAAACTGTTTCAATTAATGATATGGTTGGGATAACAAGATATGTTAAGAATGGATTGTTATCTTTAACGGTCAACTTCATACTGCCTAGGGGCAAATATATCAAACCTTATTTTCAAAGTCATCTCTGCTTTGATGTCATTATTAATCCTTTTCTGATTGAGTAAAGATCAATATGTGTCGAGTCAATTAACTTTAATGTCAATTATGTCAACTATAGGAAACTGTTGAATATATGACAACTGAGAGACACACTACACTAATTCAACAGTCTGAGCGAGGTACTGTAGAATGGGACACAACAGAAACTGAGGAGTATTTGAGAAGCTCTCCACCAGAAAGTCCTAAAAGACGTAGAATACCAGGCAGACGTTCTGCCAGGTCAGCAAGGTCTCCATCAAGATGGGCGAAACATAGTGATAGTCCTAATGGTAAGAAAATTTTCTCATATATTTAGAGTTCATTTTAAAATATAATATAATCATATAATGCATACAACATGGGTTTTGATTTTCAAATTGATGTTTTTCTCTGTAAATTATTGGAAACCTCGGATCCCTAAGCATTGAAAAGTATAAAAAAAAAATCAGATCTTAGGAATTCCAGGACCCGAATGGTTTGAAGCCAATTTTATTTATTTATCAGATTAAAATAATGATGGCATTTGCAAATTTAAAAGTTTAAACTCAAGATACATTTAACATTGACAAATCTAGGTTCAGAAGAGAGAAGACATAAGACTGACCATCGCAGCAGAAACAGTAAAGTTGAAGCTCTGTTAGAAAACCTAGCAGGCGCAATAGATGATACAGCCAATAAATTATCCGCTGCTGAACAAGAATTACAGACTAGTCAGGCTTTAGGCCAAGTTGAAAGAACTGAAAGATTTGTAAGTTACTCATGATGATTAGTTTAAGAACTACCATTTTGAATTTTTTTTTCAAACCTGCAAGTTTCAGAGAGAAAATATGTGAAAAATTAAGATTTAAAAAAGTTAAAATGATATGAATGTGTTCATGATTTTGTCTACAAAGCGAGCTGCTGTATTGTGTATTTCAACAGTGTCCATAAGGTTTTGAAGTTGCAAACAAATATACAGGGCTAATATTACTAATACTCATAAATTTCAGATTTATTATATGGACGAATGTAAAGAAGGAATGAATAAGATAAGCACATTAGATAGATTGATCAAAACAGAATCAGGTTTAAACACCATAGCTAGTGCTGATGCTCATATTAGAAGTAAGAAAACTGTATTCTCATAGAATTGACTGTAACATCACAATCAATCCTTACTGATGAGGATTCCAATTGCCAATTATTGCATAGTAGATGTCTGATGGATTACTAATTCGAATCAAGAATAAGCAGAAGGGAAAAATGAAATTACTGTTTTTATGGAAGAAGTCAATTACAATTCAGGCCCATTGTTTCATCAAAATGTGTATTCTTTTAACTATAGGCCCCCTATCTAGATTTAATTCTTTGTTTAATTTCTTTGAAAATAGTTTTAACAGAAAGATGGGAAAGGTTACAAGAAGGTAATATCACCTCACAAATACACCGTTCTGAACGCCCAGACTATGTTCAATTCATAAATGATATGGATAACATGTTGGACTGGTTAGAAGAGACTGAAGCACTATTATCATCATTACAACCGTTGCCTAGCAACATGATAGAGTTAGAGAGAGTAATTAGACAATTTAAGGTCAGTATCAAAAAAGTTAAATATAAGAATTTTTACTCAAAAATGATAAGGGTCAATGTCCATAAAGTATGATGCTATCTTTTGCAAAAAAGAAACAATCAGACTCTTCAAGCAGCAGACAATTGCAGGCGGTATCTGATTTATATTTGGCAGACTTCATGACGCTAATCTCTTTTTCAGGATTTGATGGTTCAGTTAGAATCCAAAAAAATGCGAGTGACGTCAATAAATTTAATCAGTAGAAACTATATTGATGATAAGACTCAGGAAGGGAGAGAACTGCGTGATAAATTACATGTGATGAACAGACGCTATGAGAATGTAGGTGCTCGTGTTAATGACATTCAACAAGAACTACAGTCAGCACTAACAGATAGTTCAGAGTTCCATCATACAGTACATGATTTATTACTATGGTTAGAAAGTGTAGAAACTAGACTACAACGTTGTGAACCTATTAATGTTGATGCTAGTGATGCTGAATTATGGGAAAAGTATAATACATTAAAGGTAGGATTTCTTGTTGACAATTAATGCATAATAGGCCGAAAGGTTAAGAAGAATGTAAAGAGCTACCAATGGCTTCATCATTAGATATATCATTTTATTAAGGGTTATCTTGTTATGACTTTGAAAGGAGTGCACAACCCATCTAAAAGAACAGTGAGTATTGTAAGTGAGTCAATACCTGTTTGGATGTTCTTCTAGGTGATAAGTGGCTGTCAGTTTAAAACTTGTCCCATTTGAAAATCATTTAATTTTGGCACATATATAATAGCAATGGTTTGCTTTAATTTATCAGAATGATTCAAGGATTATAATTGGACATATTATGTTTGACCTTGTTGTCTTGGCTGTTATAAGTTTAAAAATCTTATGTTTTAGATTTTATTTTTCTTTAAATGTTCTTCATTTGTATTTAGGATATCCAGGGTGACTTAGAAAGAAAACAAGATAAAGCTTTAACATTAAAAGAGACAGCAGATCAACTGTTGTTAAATACAGACTCCACAGAAATGGTCAACGCTAAAGACAAGACCTATATTATAGTGAACAGACTGCGAGCTTTACTACGACTTTCAAATTCTTACATCTCTAGTTTAGAAGGTAGATTAGATCTAAGTCGAAGACCTGGGGTAAGTCTCCTTATTCTAATATAGTTATTTCTGACTCAGATGCTATGTGAATTTTGTGTCCGAGAATTGAGTATTTAGAAAGAAAAAATATATTTGACACCTCTTAACATTCTATTGAACTCTTCCACATATGCATTCTTTCTATGAATATAAAACAATCGGAAGAGTTCATTTGTAAAGTTAAGGATGTTGCCCGTTAAAAAATATCTATCCTGGAAAACCTCAGGTTGGGTTAAAAGGTTATAATTTTTGGTATAACATTATTAGAATATTTATTTTAGGCTGTAAGTCTAGATGAGAGTGATAGAGCATCGTCAGGTTTAGGAAGTTCCAGAACATCACGACAAGGTTCACCTTATTATCAAACTCAACCACCAGGAAGTCTTGTCCGAACTAGAAACAGATCTCCTTTTGCTGTTTCAAGACAGGTAAATACTGTTAACTTTTGAATTCATGTTTCCTTTTTAACTTTTTCTGATCTCTACTGTGCAAATAGAGGATTATCAATATGTAAATGATTTTAATTATACAATTTTGTCAATCTTTAAAATATATATATAAATATCAAAAGTCATTATTGAGATATAAACTGATAATCTTTAAATATAAATAAATAAAAGATCAAACTATTTAAGCTAGATTTGAATTTTCATTGATGGTTGGACTTGCTTCTTAATATAGAAAAGATCGTTTGGACTTCACATGTTACTTTCTGTGGAGTTGACTTTTAGTTGAAAACGAACAAATTTGAAAACAGCAAAAGAAACCTTGGACAGTTTGAAACAAGTTCAGCCAGAAAAATGATTATTCTCTCTTTAAAGATATTAAATAATTCATTGTGAAATATTCAAGCTAGTTTGTCTTCTGTATTCTATCATTCTATAATCTCATTAATTGTGTGTTGCTTTTCACAGCTTATATTTGGAGACACCAGACCCTTACTACAGGCCAGTGTGGAAGACAGCCCTAAGTAATTTCCTATTTAAGGGTGACAGTGTCGCTATCTAGTGTGACACGTTGCCTGATTTTCAGCATGTCTAAACTCTGACAATCAGCTTGGGAACCACTGCTTAGTTACTTGCATACATTTTTTTTCTTAGTCACAACTAACTGATTCTTGTTCTTATGATTTTCAAGCTGTACTTATCATAAAAAATCCATTATTTGAATAGTTTTCGAAATAGGCATCCATTCCCCATTCCCTCAACTTTTGTAAAAAAAAAATAAATAAACTGGCAGAAAAAGTAATATAAATTTCAGAGATCATTAGCATTATTTCTGCAATAAGAAAATTTTGTGATATTTTTCTCAAGTAAATTTTTGGTTATTACTGTAGTTTCATCAGCTGTTTAGAGAAGACTGATTATTATTATAGCTTAGTATAATCTAAAGCTTTTGTTTCTTAGCAATATTTGCTTTCTTTGTTTTACTATTTCAATGCTTGAAAATCATACAGAAAAAATCAGATAGTTTTTTCATAAACACAAAATTTATTTTGTTTTAGAACCAAGAGCTTAATTAATAATTAGCACAGTTCTGACACAGTAACTGATATATTTAGTAATTTAGAATTTCAATATATTTATATCATATCATACTATATATTGTGTTAATCTAATAATAATCATCCTTACAACAACTTTGGACAAAGAAGCAGAACTGTTTGTACATAATCTCTCTTGAAATGGCCAAAGAGATATATGCCTTCAAGCTAAAACTAATGATATATTTTATTAAATGACTTACAATAATTAAAGTCAAAGCCTTTTAACAGCTGTAATTTTGCCACTTAAGCCTACTGTCTTAACTAATTTAATGGGGCTGAGGTGGTTAGTTTCTGCTTTGACCTCAAAGGGTTAATTTAGAATAATTTTATAGCAGATATACTTATATTGTGCTAAATTTTTAGATGAAATTATTTTGGTTTTACAGAAATGTATAAGTATATTGAAATATTGAAACTTCTAGAGACAAGATAACATTTTAAAACAAATAAAAACAATAAAACTATATAAGGCATGTTACTGATACATCACTAATATTTAACATGGTAAAAGGCAATGGAAACAATTAATACATTAATCTTTATATAGGCCTACCTTTCAAAACTTATAGAACTTTGGAAAATTTGAATTTTTGGTATAGCAATATTTTGATCATTTTTTCATTATTTTTTTGATCAACATAAACTGTATCCCTTTTCAAATTGCATGGCTTTTGAGTCTCTCATTGTTTAAGTGTCACTTCGTACATTAGTATTGTTCTTGACTTCAATTATTATCCATTTTGCATAAAATCATCTATAATCTGATCATGATGTTGTTGGCACATCTGCAGTTGTTATAGAATAGCATTTTAGAAATACATCATTCCAAATCTTTCAATAAATCAAAAACACAATAGTAAAATATTAGAGGTTCGGTAGCTGTGGAGGAATGCTTTCCAACTCAACAGCCTAATTTTTGGTCTTTTTTGCATTCAAATATAATGCATAGTTGAGTGACAAAAAATAGCTAACAAGAATACATTTTGATGCCTTTGAAAAAAATGGCATGATGTTTAAGAATATCATCAATTAGTTATTGAACAAATTTTTGATTGCTTTTGTTGTTTATTTCATTTGTTTTGTTTGCAAATTTTGTTAAAGGTTTTTAATTTAATTTTTGTTGATACTTGGTGCATGTTTATGTGGATGAGGTTAATTTTTTTGTTGTTAGTTTGCATGCATGTTGGTTGCTTAATTAGACCTACATGTAGGTTAGAAACTGGGAATGGTATAATATTACTTTTGTTTAAAATTTATAAATTAGCCATTTTCAAATGATATTAAATGTTTTATTCATTTTCAATATTTATATACTCATGTAAATTACTAATGATTTCATTTTACTAACAAAATTTCATGTTGTCCTTTATCATAGAAAAATTAATTTCAAACATAGAACTTATTATTACATGAAATTAAATGAAGTCTTATTTTTATTTCAGATTAAGTATCGTTTCACATGAAGATGACGACTCCAGTTTAATTTGTGCCACCCCATTTTGTTCCCGAGTCCTGCGAGCAGCTTTACCATTCCAGCTACTAATGTTAATTTTACTTGGTTTGGCGTGTCTAGTACCATTATGTGAAGAGGACTATTCATGTACTATATCTAATAGTTTTAATTTAATGTTACGTTATATAAATGGCTCTCCGCCAACTTAGTATTTATCACTTAATAGGATATCAACATAATTCTTTAATATCTTTGGTGTATTTCATCTTTTAAATGGATGAAGAATCAACATAGGCTTTTTGGAGAATTTCTCAAGCAGGAGTCAAAATAAACCAAGAATAATAATTTCAAGAAAAAGAAAAAGGAACAAAATCATTAAAGCCATCACCATCAGGAAGATGTTATTTTGAAGCATTGTTATAGTTAATGGAGCTATAATGACTTGATATTGAAATCTTCAGGAAATATTTCAAATTTTGCCTTTAAACTTAAACTGTTCAACTAGGCTATGGGAGAAAATCAAGACATTGTCATGGTAACCTATACCTAATATAAAATGGAAGAAGATTTCCTTGCTCATCAGAAAAAAAGATCTGATCAATGATCCATTTCTAATGTTTGTGGCACTGTACTAGCTATTTCTATATAAAAGTTCCTGTTTACCAATATAGAGTTCCTGATATTGAAAAATAAATGTTATATCCCTTGTTTCCATGTAGATCTGTCTTGTTCCGTCCTTGTTTTTTTACTAATCTCATGAATCAGACACATTCCAATATTTATACATATGTAACATATTGAATGTTTATTAATGTTTGCAATTATAACATTTAGTTTATTGTATGTTTTAAAAGCAGCATAATAAGTGTAATATAAGCCTTAATTGGCCTTTGTTATTAGTGTTTACAACTTTTCTGTACAAGAAGTGTGTACATCAAAATGATTATTGGTGCTCTTTTAGCGTAGAATAACACCTGTTTGAAGTACCATTTAGAGCACATTAAATGACAAACCACTTACTAACTAATTACTATTGTTAAAAATAACTCTTATAAACCTTTGATAAAGGTAAATCTTTGATCTGAGTGCACTCTATTGCCCTTTGTAAATTATTTCAATTTTGAAAATTTCATTTACAATAAGATCTGAAATAAAGGCAAAAACTTATTGCATTTGGTTCACTTTGAAATGAACAATATTTACTGATACTGCTAATATACTGATATGTATTATTTTTATATACCAAATATTATACTGTTGCTTCCATTTATAATTCTAATTTTAGGTTGTTAGTCAGTTACCACAATTGTTGGAGTCAATGGATCTACATTTTGATCTAGAAAAATTTTATAGTGCTTGCTAAGCAGAACTTACTTAAAATTTTCCATATACTTACGAAAATGTTTAACCAATAGATTTGTCCATATAATTACGAATATAGAAATATTGACTCGCATAATTAGAATGATTTTACTGCTAAACTATGAAAAAGAAAAACTTGTATTGGAATTAGCTACTCAATTTACGATATTTTATTTATTGCAATGAAATTTATTCAACAATAAATTGTGCTTGATTTAATCAAATACTATAATTTTTTGTATTTTTGTATAAATTATATAGCATGTTATTGTATATTTTCTTACTTGTATTTATTGTATATTGAATTTTGCATAAGGAGTGCTTATACTAACTTACTAACTACACAAGATACCTTTTATTGATGTTTTGAATAATTTTCCAATATCTTTTTGTGTGTGAACTTGATAACATGTTGAAAACCATTTTTGCAAAGAGGAAAAATATTTTTCTTTTGTTCTCAACCCAAATAGGTTAGTTTAGACTTAAATAAGTGTTTTTTTGAGTGAATTAAAATATTATAAAGAATCCAACAATGCAGTTTATCAAACTTGAAGGAATATCACCTCTTAGTGTGGATGTAAATTTTTAGTCTCAAATGTTGTCCATATGAATATGTTATGTTCATCAATTGGACTTACCAGGTGCTATGACTAATAGTATATCTATGTAGGGACAATGTTTTCATTTAACTAAGTATATGTAGAAAAAAGCTTGTTGATAACTTTCAAATCTATTAATAATTTATGGCTGATTATTTATAATTTACTATTTATATAAATTTATATATTATATAATCAAAGCAAACATACTGAAAATGTAGGGTTTTGTCTCCGACTATAATATAGAAATAAGATAGAATTTTTATAATTTAATCATTTATACAAGAATGTCTACAAACAATAGTTCTATTATATTTTCAATATACTGTGTGCATTATTATTTAATTTGTTTACTCTTATATTATTGATATTAATATTATTGGTGCATAATGAATTATTATTACTTTATACAAGGTTATTAAAGTAAACAATACTATGTTATATTTGTTTATTTTCTATTGGTGCTTGTACAAAGTAGCTGCAGCAGCAGAACCAACAGCACTTAATTTTTCTCGAGGAATTACACACCCAGTTGAAGAGGGCCACTGTCCTGTAATAAATATTCTCAGAATCTGTTACAACAGCTGCTTTGATAAATGTTTAATGAATCTCTCTGCTTGACCTTGTCTTAACTTGTGAAATAAGTCAATCTGTTAAAAGTCTTTATGAAACATATCCTATGGTTGCAATTGGTGCAAAAACTTAATTTTTCAGAATTTGAAGGAGCTGTGCAAGCAACCCAATGCTCTAGAATTTAGGACTATTTTACTAAACAACATTTTAATTTTCTCCTCATGAATCTTTAAAATTGTTCAAATTTGTCCACTGACGCACATTCTGGAATAATTCAACACATAACCTTTTAACATTACTCATGTTCATTACTAGTTTAAAAATAACCTGCTTGTAATGATAGTATACTTTAATTGCTCAACCTATATATAAGTATAATAAACATGAATGATGTCAAAAAACACCATAAAATATAAATAAACAATATAAATGGTTTTAATAAAAATTCTCTGGCTTGTTGTCAGAAATATGGAAACTTTAAAGGGACAGGTTGGTTCCTTTCGTCAATCTTGTCTTTGTTTCAGAAACCAGAAATTTGTAGCTAAGCTATAGGAAGTAATTCTAGTTTGATGTAAATTTGAAGGTATTATATGATCTTCATGCACTTATAGTATTTAAAATACCTCTTAAAATAAATATCAACAGTTCGGATTAGTTTTCATTTTGACAATAGACCCCATTAACTGATCACTACAACTTGCTGAGCAATGAAATCATATCAAAAACAAAATGGTGAATTACATTCATGTTACAATGATCATGATTGGTCCAAATGGGCACAGGAAAATCATTCAAAATATAAAAAGAAGTATCAATCTATTACAGGTAATGTCACTATAGAACCCTTAAGCTTCACCTCTCAAGCCACAGTGGCTCCTTTCTACATCTGATTGGTCAGATTAGTCCCCCCATCAATTCTCCTGGATATGGTAATATGATATGTGAAAACCAATAACTGGTACCAATGCTAATATTCAATATGATTATACAATGATATTTAAAATATTATACACAACACTCACAATATGATTTAATCTTATACATTAGATTTGAACAACATTTAGAAACGCACATAGAATACAATATAATACTAGTAATTATAGGATACTACTTTATAATATTGATACCTAAAGTTTCATCACAGATGAAATGGTTAAAAGAATGGTTGGTTGGTAATGACCAGTTAACGATTGCTTCCAGCAGATGCTGATATCGCAAACTAAAGTACCGGTAGTTAATGGTATTTGTAGTAGATGGTAGTTAGATGGTGAAAGAATAAACTAAAGAAGATATATACCGGTACTAAGGATAGTAGGGCACAAAAGATATAGTTATTATATATCTTTTCATGTTTTATTCTTTCACATGTAAAATATAAAATACGAATAAGACAACTTTTATCAGATCTAAATTTGCTCTTGAATTCAAGAAATAAATTTTCAAGTGCAGAAAAAAAAAACACTTAAATGGAGAATCTGATAGTCCTCTGTTCTCATGAACATTTTGAACCCTCTACAGACAATTGTTAATGAGAAATGTTTTTTTGTGATTGGACCACCAATTGTTAATGAATCTATCATCAATAACTTCACACACGTACCTCAACTACAAAGAGTTGCAGTGTAGATACAATTTCCATGCAAATTTCACTTCATGTATATGATGAAGCATTCTTAATTTGATGTTTGAAATGGATGCATGGTTGCAATGTAAACATACAGAATCTATCCAAAATGTTTAAGTATATGATATAAGCCATAATAAACCCTTTATCACACATTGAAATTAAATCTCCATTTAAAAAGATAAGCTTGAAAATACACATGAAATAACTGTTTTTGGGGGAAATTTTTTTTCAAAAGATTGTACAGGCACTTTCAAAACTTAAACCTAATATAGAAAAGCGTTGTAAAATAAATGACCTGAGCTATTGAAGGTAATAAACAATATTTATGTAGATTCTATAAAAGTCCTCAATAATTTCAGTAAAATTCCACAACTAATATTTTAATATTTATCATCAGCACTAGCTGTAGTAGTTGTTGAATTATTTTTAATACAAGGAATCATATTATTTCTCTGTAACAAAAACACTCCTATCACAACTTGGAACACCCAAATGATAAATGATAACCATGCTCCAGCCTGTAAGAAAGAGAGATAACTCCAGTTATCTATGTGGACTCTAATTTATATTTTGGTGGGGCTCTATTGGTGAGTTCTGAATAGTTTCCTTCTAATTCAATTCTGGACTGGATTCTTGAACACTACTTAACTAAATATTTCATACTAAAAAATGCTCCTTTCTCCTCCATTATGAAATCTGTTTACATCTAAGCAAACCTACAGAACTCACCAACTGCGCACCCGCCAGAAATTGTGGTGAACAAGTCAAAATTCCCTTATTCTCATAAACACAGATATCACTAAACTATGGAATAAATACACATTTAATAGTCAAATATTACAAAATATCCTGTACACATAACTGAAAATTATGCTGATATCACTGATATTAACATAAATAGTGATATAGGAATTCCTAGAGTATAGTAATATAAGCTCATTTTAAAATCCTGAAATCTAGTCATTATTTGTTTTCATGCTGTTTATGATTTGCTTGTTATTTGATGGACATTTTTTAGATTATTTTAACATTTATAGTTTGTTTCCAAAGCCAGAAAAAAAATTCCTAAAGCAATTATAGTATATTCCCATATTGTGACTTATTGATAAATATTGTGATATCTGCTTGCAAAATATCACACAGCTCAACTTTAACTCTACATACCTCTGCCACAGCAAAAGGGGTATAAAATTCATCATGTTCACCAGTACTGTGTATTATTAAATAGACAGATTTGCAAGAACTAAAATTTCAGAAAAGAAAACAAATATATTATAGATTAAGAATTCAAGAAAAGTTTTAACAATAATTTTGTTTCAGTGAGTTGTCTTTTACTTTGAGATAGAACTTAAGGAAGACACATCACTAAATGGTGTGCATAACTCTTTGAAAGAGAGTTTCGGTGTGTTGACAAATGTTGTAATGTACAAATACCAAACCAACGCAGAAAACAGAGTTCATGTCTCATGGTAGTGTGGGCCTTCTTCTCCAAAACATAAATAAAATGAAAACCTGATTTAAAGAAATACATCATCTTAATAAACATTAGCATTTAAATGGGATTCTATGTTGTTTCATCTAATAAACTAACAAAATAAAATCAGAACTTATACTTACTCTGGTTTGATCTTTAATACAGATATTAAACTATCACATAGTGTTTGGAAACCAACACTAATCATACAGGCTGTTATTAATACTAATATAAAGGATAAACAATCCAGTATTACATTAATAACAAATAACAATCCGCTGAAATTCTCCCTGAAATAATTAATATCATAAACCAATTTTCTATATTTGAAGACCTACAGCTGAGTAACAAACATGACATGTGAAAATCAAATCAAACCTGAAATCTTCTTGGTGATCCTGCATCAAACAATATTGTAATGGATGAAAATGTTGTCTGTGGAACTGGAAAGAATCAATCAGCCTACCACATGACGCTAGAATTAGTCTTATTCTCTGCAATGAATTTATCATACTTACGGCTGTTTTAATTTTCCAATGAGGGACAATATTCCTACCACTGTCATAATCCCTGCATACATAAAACCAAACAAAACACCTACAGCTATGGTAAAGTTACAAGTTGACTTCTCACTGTAACCATCTAAAGCAGTCGCATCACCATATAATACACATAAACCATCATGAGAATTCTGAAAGTTATCACAAAAACACACTAAGAAATATATCCTTATAAAAATAAAGACAGGCCATACAAAAGGATTTCCTCAGAAGTTATTAGGGAAGTATCCTTATAAAAATAAAGACAGGCCATACAAAAGGATTTCCTCAGAAGTTATTGGGAAGTTCAGGGGTTACAAATACCATAACAAATGACATGTACAATATAAAAGATATATAACTATTCAAGCCAGGTCTTAAGCCACCTTCAAAGTAGTTGTTCAGTTAAATTTAGCCAGTTGTGTTCAGACAAGGACAATAAACTGGCTTGCAGAACAGTGTTGTAACAGTTTATAGTTGAGTTGACTTAACATGGAGTCTAAGGAATGGACTAATTCAGTCAAAGCATCCTCCCAGCAATCTGTTTTCTTCTGGCAGTCAGAACAGGAAAAATGAATTCATCCTGTGTGTTGTTTTCAGGTTTAGGGACTATGAATAGTATTCATCTCAATACAATCTTGTACTATCATAGTCTTAAAATAATACTGCATCATTTTGAGTTGTCAAGAATAGTCATACGTGTATGAGTATATATTCATCAGTGAACTTAACTGAAGTCATAAAGTAACAGAATTCCCTGTAAAATCTGAAAAACTCACACAATTAAGTAATTATAGAAAACGCTAAATCAATTTAGTGATCATTTATCAGATTATACAAGGATTCTGTTAGGTTTATCTACTAATGAATATGAGCTCTTAATGACCAAGTTGAAAATTTTAAAATCAGTCATCAGGGTTTAAATATTCATTGTTAATTGACCCATCACAAATTAAAATCAATGTATGCTAAGTTACAATGATTACTGGTATAAGATATAATCAAGTAAGCCTACAATTGATTGATAATCTTCACAGAATTGGACCAACCACAGGGGTATGAATCAGGATCTTACCTCTCCAACAAGTTGATTATCTTGCAGGCCTTCGGTGGTTCCGTTGAAGATATATCAAATATTTACAAACTTATTAACAAAGAAATGACCATTGTCTTGAACAACCTTCCCTTGTCAGCATCGCGTTTGGTCAACTCATCTACATGTCAGGACTATTTTTGAAATGATTAGACCTTTCCTACTATCCAATCACTCAAGGTGACCTACATTTATCTATTCATTGATTAACAATTGTACATGCATAAAGATATGTCAATTTATTAACCCGTGAGGTGTGATAAATATACTTTTACTTAGGGCGATTTATTCAAGGAGTATATATACTCACATAAGCAAATGTGTCCACATGCCAATGAAAGTAAATAGGCCTATAGGTTTTGTAAGTAAATATACTCACATGAGTAAAAGTATTTATATGAATGGGGCTTAATATTGTTCTTGGTCTATTCTTCAATCCATAGCCATTCATTAGAATTTATTATAAGGAAATTTCAAGATACTAAATGTATTACACTGAATTGAAATTACCTAATTCAAACCTCTTTTTTTTTCTTTTTTTTTTCCTATGTATTGCCCCATGGGCTGAATGTGAGACAGGGCCATGTCCTTGTGTATTGGGCCTAATTCTGACCCATGTAAAATAAAGAGATTATTATTATTATTATTATCAATAGAATTTATTATTTTAAATTAAGAACATATAATTGCAGATAGGCCTATTCTACATATCTATTTAGGACCAAAATTTATGAAAATGTAAATGTTGTCTGTTCTTCCTTTATCGATAGTACGATTGTTGTTATTGTAGGCTCTGGTAATTACAATTGGTTTATTTTAAGTATTTAATTCTTGGTATAATTTCATTCTTATATTATGACATGTTGATATATATGTACAATTTGAAAATTATATAGGCCTAGCCTAGGCCTAACGTACAATAAAGCTTTATCTATGAACAACTTCAAATTTGTGGCTACAATATAGATAACAAACTAGATCTACACTTGATACATGGTTGTGTATTACAATTAGCAGACAAAAGTCAATTCGGAAGATCACCTCAGAATGAATTCTATGTACCATGATTATGAAGCGTACCGTCGTAGTTCTACTTTCAATTTGTAACCTAGTTTTTGGCAAAGTAGACCAATCACACAAACGATTTTATATAAAGCAGATCTTTTTTTTTAAATACTCACCATTTGGTTAGCTATAGGCGCGAATATGAACATTGACAATATAAAAATGACTCCATATAACACTGTTCTTGCAAGCAGAATTGCTCCAGGACTTGGGAGAGCCACCATCTTGGCTATAACAGGCCTGCCTATTAGTAGTCAACGTTAAGATTTGTTGATATGTGGGTATTTAGGCCACTATTTTTAATATATAGTTTTATGTTCCAAACTTTTTTTTTTAAACTACATCCCACGCGTGTAGGCCTTACGATTTGTCGATTTTACTCATTAAAGTGATTTTAAACAGGTTTTCTAAAGCTACATGTGTGTCGGGGACAGAATCAATTTGTTATATAATAGGCCTATATCAAATTTTCAGTCTGTGGTTCCAGCAATATGCAGTTTGTTCTTCAATATATCCAACCATTGCTGATATTGTTATGACTTTATAAACCATTAAATACTTCTGACATGTCTCCTTAAAATCACCTTCACAGTCCTCCTTGTAATTTAGTCTTTAGAAGCAGGGGTTTTCAACTAGCCTTTGTATTACCCTTTATGGTACATCATCTGCCTTAAGTCGCAAATGTCTCGTGCACGACATATATAAACGTTTGATGTTCTGTTAATGCTCATATCGTCCACCTCAAGGTTGAAATAAACACATATTTCACTATATATATAGTATAGGTAGTTTTTTTTTTCGTAAACGATACCACAATGTTAAATTTTTGAATGTAATTTAGTATTAGCTGTCATCCTGTGAAAGGAAATGAAGAACTAAGTTCATTTATGTAAATGTGGATGTTCAGCAAACCGCTAATGGTTCTTGGCCATTCGTTTTGATTATAATCTAAGGCCTTATGAAGAGTAATAAGCAGATTCTTGCATCTCCGATCTGACCGTTGGCCAGGAGTGGTGCTGCACTAAATTACGTGGTTGATTTGTATTTGACTCAACAATTTCCAACCGACAAAGGTTCAGAATCTGCAGCATGTATGGTAATAGCTACAGGCCTATCGAGTCTGTTCAACAGATTTCAAAGCCTCCATACATCTACCTCTTTTCTGAGTTTCTTAAAGAGTGCTTTTGCAAAGAAGACTCGACTTCAATGGTCAGAGTCTTACAACGGAGGCATTTGGTGCTAATGCTTAAATAGTAAATAGACGCTCTGGAGAGCAAGTGTACGCTGAGTTGCCCAGTCAGAACTAATGCTTACGAGAGACACATTTTATTCAAGGGAAAGGAAATAACTTGTCCAAGAGTATCCCAACATAATTTTCCCAAAGGTAATATTATTGGAGATAACGGTGTAATTATCAAACTTCATTATCTCGATTCTTGGCAAAATCATTTTCTATTTCTCGATTTAAGGATTCTGTTTTATGCATTGTCTGGGATGCTTTGTATTTTGTTTTCGTATATACATTAAATTAGGCCGACAGGCAAAAACGGTCTGCAAAGTTCGTTTTCAAACAGCTTTGTTTTAGAATCATCGTATTTATAAGTGATGGTGTTTCTGTGTCTGAAATGGAGTCCCTTTGCATTAAACTTCGAGTAGTACAATCTCATCCGGTACATGCGTCACATGTGAGTAATATGACTTTTGTAATATGACTTTTTGGTCAATGACGCTGGTAATGCACAACTTATAATTCTTATACTTTATATTATATACATGGATGGTTTTTATTTTGTTTTATGTGTTACCAAATAACATACAATTAGTATACGGTACACAATCCTACACTTGGGAGACAATGTTAGCAAATTGTAGTACAGAAAGAACAATGCAAATTCATTCATCATACAAGGCTAGCGGGCACTGAAACCTGGAATCTTTCTTGAGCACCCCCCCCCCTCTTTGAAGAAATTTGGATAATCTTCAATCAAAGAACATCATTTGTTCTGCCCCTTCCCCTTACAATAATCGATGACCCACACCCCCTGTAAGTATCAAGGCTGGCTAGCCGTATACGAAGATAATCTACATAAACAACAATTTGGAGAGCTTGCTTCATTTTTAAAATATTACAGTGGTTACCATATCAATTTCACAATAAGTTATATTGTTGACTTGTCCTCAACTGACATTAGTCATAAGACGTTATAGTCCGAAACTTGCTGACTCTATTCCCAGCCTCTGATAGCTATTTGAACAGATATGGCTGGCGGAGATCAGTAAAAAATAGGCACAAAAAACTTGGGATTTTCCGCACCTCCGAAAAACCCCCGCACCCGCGGAGGTGCGGAAAATCTGAAGTTTTTTCTGCCTATTTTTCTAACTCTCCCCCAGCCATATCTGTCCAAATAGCTATAAGAGGCTGGGAATAGAGTCAGCAAGTTTCGGACTAAAGGCGTTAGGCTATTGATTGTCTCTATCTTAAAATACATGAAGAAGTTACATTTACTACATCCTTATTCAACAGATAGCAATAAATATAACAAGATAACAAGTAAGGCCGTGCATGAAAATAACATTAGTTGTGAGATAATTCTTTCTCTCATTGCCGTCTTCATTAGCCCATACGGTACAGTAGAGTAGGACATAAAACTCCATTCAATTCTCTTCATTTCAGTTCTTTCTCTCATTGAACACAAATCGATTGTTTTTTGATGACTTGGTGACATGAGTTGTATTAAAGTCCGTAGTAAGAGAAATACTCAGCTGCTTTTGGTAAAAACTGTGCGAATTTTCAGTTTATTCCAATTTTACATATTTTCATAGGCCTAGATAATATTTACATATAAATATTTTTAAATGGTCTATTTCTAAATCGCCCCTTAGTGTCGCATAAGAAATGCACTAAGATTCAATTGGATCCTTTAAAAGTCAAAGAACAAATAACAGTTCCAAGCCCATCCCTTACAATCGATGCAAAAAAGAAATTGACAAAAGTTGCGCATAATCCACATTAGATCCCATCGAAGTCAAAGAACGATCACTCTTCAGCCCATAGCTTCACGGGGTTATATTTCGATCGCCAACACTTAACTAGTCATCGACCCCGTCATAATATTGAGGGTCTAACAAATCAAAATGTTTGCTATTCGCGTTACGTGTAAATCTATTAGTTATAAAGTTAAATAACGATGTAAATTGATTATGGATAGAAATATATGGATGAATGATAGTTTAGTTCTGAACAATTTCACGAATCTTTACAACATAATATTTTAAGTTTATCCGGGCATGTTGGTAGCATATTTAATCTCCACAGTTTCCAAGTTCCAAATGAAGCTTGTAAGAACCAGAAAATAAAAGCAAACCAACTTCCAGCCTGGAAAATAAATTGAGAGGTGTTACTGTTCCTTGTAACTGTAGCCCATTTACATAATTATTATGTAATTTTCTATATGTATATGTAAATATGTTTATGAAGTTACACATTGACAAAGGCACAATGCGGGAACTCCTAATGGAATCGTCATGATCTGTCGCCTTCCCGTATTTTCCCTTTCGCCCAACAAAAGAGTCTATGAGTGGGGACATCTTTGGGTCAGGGCTTCTCCCCAGGGCAATCGTTTTTCATGCTCACCTACATTCTGACTTCCCTCAAAAAGTCAATTCAATGCCTGTTATTGGAACATTTAACAATTTCAGTCTTTAGTTGATGCTATCGTACACCATTGAGTATACCAGAGAATATTGGTGACAATCTGTGATCTGTAACGTGGTGGTGAAGGCGTGAAATGGACCAAACTTTTATTACAGAAAGCCCTTGTGTGTTCCGGTTTGGAATCATACTGCACATTTGATATTAGAAATACTTACTGTTGCTATGGATAAGTCTACGTGGAATTTTGTGCCATCATATACAGTATACGTTGAATCATGGTACATTCTCCAAGATACAAAATTCTGGGCATCAGAACAACTAAAAGATAATTGGTACATACTCAGAAACAAACTGGTTGATGAGAACAAATACATGTAACTCGGAATTGGATGCGCAACCACAGTAGTCCTAGGACTCGATGCAACATTAAAACGTTCAAATACGTACCCCGTTAATCGAATACCTTGTTCTGTTCCAGCCATTATTTGGTTGCAGAGATGGGTAAAACCAGTACTAATGGTACAAGCTACTACTAATACCAATACTGTTATAAATATATCTACTATACAGTTACCCATAAACAATAAATGGGATAAATCTACTCTGAAAATAAAACAATAAACGGAAATGACATGAAGTTTTGCGTCTGCACACTGATGTACATCGTATTTAAATAATGCATTAGGTTCAACCTTCGCCAATAATTGTTAGTTTCTGTTTGTTGAGTAACATTCCTGTCCCGACATCACTAACTATTGAATGAAAAATGCCTGTTTGGGCATTGCGGTTATCAAGATCATACCACCCCCATCATTCATGTTCATGCCAAAGGTATAACGATAGATATACACAATGTCCTTTCAGTGGAAGGATAACAAACCTGTATCAATGTTCTTAAAGACGGATCGTTTTGTAATCAGTACAGTTAACTCTTTTCTTTAAAATACCACATTTGAGCCACCGCCTGTCCTAGCAACAGAAGTAACTAACTTCATGTACTGGTATTAAAAGAACTGCCGATAATGCTTTAGATTTTTTTAAATGAAACAAATATACATGAACTTACTTTTTATCTGCCTTTTCTCTAAAATATAGGAAAATATAAGCTGCTATGCCAATTACCGGGTAGCACATACAGAAAATAACACTAACAACTAAATCATAATCACATACTGAGCTTTCACCAAACTTAACAGCAAAATAATGTGTTTTATTTATAGTTTTGTATTGAAAGTCTGCATATAGTAAACAACGTTCATTGAAGGTGGTCTGCAAGTAAAGAAAAGAAATGTTTTAGATTGCAAAAAAAAAAAAAAACAAAAAACAAAAATCAATAAAATATTATATCTGTTATCTAGGAAAACTACAGAACCTTTCGAATTAAAGATTCTTACCATGTACATAAGTATCTAAAAGGTTAACACACAAACTTACACTGGGGCATTACCAGGGGCATTACCATGAGCATAAATATAATTTCAGGGGAACATAACCGAAGCAAAACCCATTGAGGTCCACGCGGCCCCAGTTCAGCCATCTTGGTCTTAGTGATTTATGTGGTTCCAGAAATTTCAGAAAAACTAAACCAGAAAAAGAAGTCACTTTCGCTAATATTATACAGTTATTAAGGATAGCTTGCCAGGCAAAGTAACATACGCCCACTGGCAGCATTGAATTTGAATAATAAATTGAGCAATAACTCTAAAAACATTCACTGAATGAATACTGAAGTCAAGGGCGAAAACTCAAAAACTGTTCATGGAAAATCGTCAAATTCAAACTTGACCACCATCTTATCCATTTCAATACTCATACCAAGTAGCTTATTTTGCACCCACAAATATTTTTGACACAATTTTACTAAGTCAAGGGCAATTACTCAAAAACCATTTATTAAAAAAGTCGGAAATTCAAACTTGACTAATGCCTTATCATTACAATGCTTACACCAAATTCCATCAAAATCCTTTAAAAATTAAAGCTTCTTTTTGCAACCCCAATAGAATTTGGACGCAATTTCACTTAGTCAAGGGCAATAACTCAAAACAGTTCATTGAAAAACTTGACTGAGGTCCAATCAATTCCAATGCTCACACCAAGTTTCATCAAAATCCTTTGAAAATTGTAGGATTTATTGCATCAAAACTAAAATTTTGCCAAGATTTTACTTAGTCAACTCAAAAACTGTTCATCAAAAAAAATGTCATCTTCGAACTTGACCGCGTCTTATCAATTCCAATGCTAACAAAAGATTCAACAAAATTTGTGGCTTCTATCTATTTTTACACAATTTTACTAAGTCAAGGGCAATAACTTAAAGATCGTTCATTGAAAAATCTTTAAATTCGAACTTGACCGTGGTCTTATCAATTCCAATGCTCACACCAACTTTCATTTAAATCCATTGAAAATTGTATCTTCTATTGTGTCTACAACAAATAAAGAGGCAGGGGCAATAACTCTTAAACTGTTTATCGAAAAATCGACCAAATCGAAATTGACCGCAGTCTTATCAATTCCAATGCTCTTACCAAGATTCATTAAAATCCATAGAAAATTGTAGCTTCTATAGTGTCCACAACAAATGAATTTTTACACAATTTTACTTAATCAAGGGCAATTACTCAAATTCGAACCTGACCACCACCGTATCAATTCCAATGCTTATACCAAGTTTCATTCAAATCCATTGGAAATTGTATCTTCTATTGCGTTTACAATAAATTTTTACGTGATGTAAATACGTCAAGGGCAATAACTCAAAAATCGTTCATCGAAAAATCTCCAAATTCGAACCTGACCATTGCCTTATCAATTCCAATGTTCATACCAAGTTTCATTAAAATCCATTTAAAATTGTAGCTTCTATTGTGTCTACAACAAATATAGAGGCAGGGGAAATAACTCAAAAACCGTTTATCGAAAAATCGTCCAAATCGAAATTGACCGCAGACTTATCAATACCAATGCTCATACCAAGTTTCCTTAAAATCCATAGAAAATTGTAGCTTCAATAGTGTCTACAACAAATTTAATGTTGACGAACCGACGGACGACAGACCGACGGACAGGGACAACGACAATATACGTCCACATACCCATGTGGGCGTATAAAAACGTTTTAGAATTCCATTTCATTGGCAGTTTTCTATCGGCAAAGCACCGCGCTTAGAAAACAAATAATGTTGAATTTCTCAATGGATGAAGAGATATCAAAGGTCAATAGAGAATATGGCAAATAGATTCTGGCATATCTTAATATCGACAGTGATAAGTATTGTCATAGTCATTGTTCAGGTCAATAGTATAATCCTTTGATTGCCTCACATTATCTGATACTTTAAAGTTTATATATAAAACTTGTCAACGGAACTCAACTTGAATAAAGTCGATTAGGTGAAAAATAAAGTTTTTAATTCAAAATTATTTTTCTTTATTCATACTGAAAAGTGAATGATGCCGAATGTGATCGTACAGACCTGACTATTTTAAACAGCACATTGGAAAAGAATTTCGCGGACAAGAGTAAAATCTATACGAAACATTTGACATAGATCATCAAAATGACTGAATCCTATTAGACCAATCGAATGTATCAAGTCATGTTAATCCATGAAATGTTTAAATAGATTATCTGTAACCTAGGTCAATAGAGACGGTGAGCTATCACATATCATTCAATGTTTAACAATTTGATCAAGAATGAGGTCAAAAGAAAGGTACTTAAAGTTACAAACCCTTGAACAAATAGATCATATAGTATAGATACTAAATATAAGTAATCGTTGAGGATAAAGACCGTAAAATATGTATAGTGAAAATATGTTCAAGTGAAACGATAGTTAATGTGAAAGAAATGTCCAAGAAAGTTTGAACAAAGTATAATAAAAATCAAAGCCATGTTATTCGCAACAACTTTTAAAACAGCTCTTTATTGTTAGTCGACGTCTTGATAATGTTGATAGTGTAAATCTATAAAATGAAGACAGTAGACATTTCTATAATGCTAATCAACTGAGTGTAATAAATAGTCTTTATAAAGTATGATAAATATATATATATAAAGTTGGCAAGTTGTCTTTATAGTGTAGTCAGTAGAAGTCTTTATAGAAAAGTTGGTATAAGTTTTATAATTTTGTCAGTAGAAGTCTTTATAGAAAAGTTAGTAGAAGTCTTTATAATTGTTTCAGTAAAAGTCTTTATAATTTTGTCAGTAGAAGTCTTTATATTGTAGTCAATAGAAGTCTCAATGGTATTGTAAGGAGAAGTATTTATATTATAGTTAGTAGAATTCTTTATGGTATTGTCAGAAGTCTTTATATTGTTGTCAGTAGACTTCTTTATAGAAGTTTTTATAATGTTGTCAGTATAAGTTTTTTAGAGTAGTCAGTAGAGTCTGTATAATGTAGTCAGTAGAATTCTTTATATTGAATATTTTATAGTGTAAATATTTTCTTGATTTTTTTCAGTTAGAGTCTTTCATGACTTTCGCTTTAATTTAATAAAAGTAGTATATAAGTGATAAATGTCTTATTTAAACCCGACATGATAGCTATCTAATATATGATTTGTTTACATTTTATTATCTATATTATTACATATTTCATTATCGTTAGAGAAACTTGTCATTTTAATACTCAATATAAATTACCATAGCCTTACGTGTTGTTTAGACTTTTTACGGCAAATTGATAACCAAATCTTCTCTAAAATGTTAATGTAACAAAATTCACAATCCATAACCATATCTCTAGTTTCTGATATGTATAGGGATGCTATTGACTACTTCTATAAACCTGATGGTTCTTGATATCTAGAAAATACAGAGGCTCAAAAATATTTAAGAAATACACTGAGCAAAACTGAGCCTCTGCTATACAGCTTGGCGTACATGTATATAAATATTGAACATAATACATATCCTTCAATGCACACAGTTCAATACTCAGCAGAGCATGCAAAAATAATATGTTATAATACAATAGAACGAATATATTAGGTAAAATTCACTTTTGCCCCATCCGCCCACGTCGATAGGAAAGTTTCACTTGAAATGATTTAACAAATAGTTATAAAGTAAACGTTAGCTCACCAGTCAAAATGACACGTGAATGGGAAATTCATTTTTCATATTATATCTTAGTGCGCATTGTCTATTATAAAATATTTTTATTTTTACTTATGAATCAATAATGTTAATTCATTTGGCCTAATGTTACTTGTAAATTAAGTTAATGAATGAACTTCCCGTAACGTTATAAAAGATATAAAAGTTAAATGTACAATATCATCAAGATAATTCGACTCGTTGAACTTGATTTCCTTGTCACGCCCCTATTAACTATATCAAAGTAAATAATACGAACCTATATATATTTCGACCCTTCCAACATGGTTTTGTATAAATTAGCAATTCTAATGATGTAGATATTTTTATATGTTAAAACCGTTATTTTGTTACAATAAAAGAATTTGTGCATAAAACGTGTTATTGAGGCCTGGTGTCAGTAAATCAGAACTTAAATTCTCGTGGCTTTGTAATAAGCTCGCAGTGATCTATCAAGAAGATTCGTATATTCGTAAGTTGAAAGACCAAAGCATTCGCATATAAAGTGCACTCATCATTTTGGATTGAAGTGATTTAGATAATCCTGAATAAGATAAAGCTCAAATAAGTCAGTTCTAATACATCTATTAAGTTCCGAGCAAGAAATCTGAAATCAATCGAAACAGTCACATGCAATTTGATATGCATTTAGATTATAGAGTTAAAGTAGAAAAGAAGCTGGTACTCTAAAGAAATACATTTAACAATCATTCAGCACATAAAAATAAATATTTTGTATCTTTATTAAAATGCACTTAACCGCTTGAGCCATTTCACGTCAATTGGTCATACTGGTTTCAGGTATGTATACTGTTTGTTGAAACGTTGTTTATACTTCATATACACAAGGAAGATTATTTAATAAACCTGCTTTTTATCTACAAATAGGCCTACCCATAATAATATATTAATTTTCTTGAAGTATAATGACATGTAACATAAATGTGTCAATTTTTCTTATAAACCTGACAACATGTCAAATTGAATAGAGGAAAATATTTTTAATTATTTAATGACTAGATCATAATTTATATCACAGTCTAATATAAAACTTAGACATCTTATATCAACTTTAAGAAGCCTTGCCCATCACATCAAATAGCCTAACCAGTTATAGTGATCCAAAGCTAAACGATGATGTTCTTCTAAGATGGCATACCTGATTTTCTAATTTTATATTGTCGTATCTTTGATTCACTAAATGGTGAGGAAGTGGGCGAGAAGGGACCCGCCGAATTGTTTAAAATGAAAACATGATCTTTGCCTGAATTGATCGATCAGAGTATGGTGTTCATTTGCAGTACTCATTTCCTGTGGCTATGAGCCTCGTAAGAAATTCGAAAGAGGGATGCCAAAAGTAAGTCCTGGCGGGGCCATAGGCTACCTACCAACTGTCATCATGACAAATGACAGATCTTTCAAGATGGTGCATCAACGTCATTCAATCTCTATCAATAATATACAAGTAATGTAAAGGTTTTATGCAGTTGGGCGCAGCACTCACTTTATTTAGTTTTTTGAGTATGAATCATGATTCGAATGCAGTTAGCTGTATTAACCCCATGCATACCAAATTTAATTAAATATGACCTTGAATGAACCCGTATTTTAAGAAACCTGTTTTGTCGTATGTTCACTTAAATGTTATCTTTTTGAAAAACATGTACAAAAACATTCTACAAGTTTTACTAATGAGGATATTTAACACTTTTGCCCCTTGGCAATGACAATTTGATATTATCTCTATCTGGTATATTTGAATGTGAATAATTAATTTGAACAACGTAATACTTGTACACATAATATATACGATGTTGATACAAATCTAACAATTTAGGCATATCAGGAGAAGACATGAATATTGTAATTAGATTCTGATATAGATAAGAACAAACAAAACGTTTCAAGGGTTATTATTAAGCTTTAGACCATATACCTTATAACCAATATAAATTTCAAATAATGTTCTTTATGTTTTGTGCAATGTCGATTATTTATCATATGAAATATACATGTAAAGGAATATAATGTTGGCCTGTTATCTTTAATTCTCTTTATTAAAACCTGTTACATACAGATGACAGAAACCTTTTTTTAAAACTTATTTTAAGGATAACGCTTGTTGTTTTCTCTTATCAAAGATGTTTGTGTTAATGCCAAATTAAAAGGATACACAGAGTTAATAGCAATACTCGATAGACACACCGATGGCATCATGGTCATGCCTCGAAACGTAAACGGGCACACGAGGCATCATGTTGTTGTTTTTTGTAAGAATCTGTAAATTCAATACCTGATATCTAAATATATTCTAATAGTTAAATCGTTAATTGTTATGTTAGTATCCCACCCACAGCCATGACATGCTTCTTCGAGCAGAACTTTTAACTTTTACTTAATATACTATAGGTCTATTTAATATTTTAATGGTATGCATTTTCTTACTGAGCTCAATCTTCATTACAGAAGTCGAATACGCCTACCTACACCCGAATGAGGTAATATGATAAGCATAACTTTAAATTTGCTAGCATTATTCAAACTTTGCTTTAGCAGGGATATCGTATCGTAACTTCTCGTAAACTATCTCTCTATCATTTTATAATTCCAGTACAAATTGGTTTTAAGATGTTCAGAGCGCAAAAAGAATTAATATTTTATAATTTTGAATACAGGCCTAAACAACTACTTCCTCAAATTACATCTTTTGGATGGTGGAATTGGAAATTCAAAGCATTCCTTAATTCAAATATGTTCACATGTAAACAACATTATGCCTACAAACTCTCATATTATATTAAATATATTCTTACAATATCATATATAATGTAACAGCTCAGCCCTTGTCATGTCATTAGAGTTTAACTACATATATCCGTTATGTCACGTTATTCAATAGGATGACATACTAAAAGTAACTTTCAAAATAACATGACTCACCTGTAAAGATCCTAAAGGTGAAATAACGAAAAAGCTAGCCAATAATATTAATCCGTACATAAAAGCCCGTTGCAGTAAAAACTGTTTCACATATTCCAATAATTCAACCATTTTTTCAACATAAGGAAAATACTTTCTTATTTTGATGTATAAAAGCAGACGACCTGCAACGTCTGTGTCGTTCAATTGGCCAATGTTTGTATACTGGTTCAACCGTATTTCTCGCACACCTGAATATCTCACAACGTAAATATGACTCGATCGGCTAGGCCAGCCTACTACTCTCCTCTGAATGATTAAATCTTCCTAGGGTTGACAATGACACGATATGACATTTTTTCTGTAGACAGTCTCTTTACTATTATTATTATTCAAGCATTTACATCGAAAGGATAAAAATTGAGCTATATATGGACGACATGCTGATATACTATTCAAATGGTCTACATACACACCCTATAAAGCCAACCATAACTCAAAATATATGCAGTGAAAAGTAAAACGTACTTTTTGGTGCGCCTGAATGTGCATTAAATTGATGAATGGATTACTTCTCATTAAGAAGCTATGTTGAGGAAATATTTGTGAAGGAGTGCACATGGTAGTTCGTTTCTTTTAAGATTTGTTTAAAATTTGCACATCTTAAAGACTGAAATAGAAAAAATAAAATTGAATAAGGATTGTCAAAATGATGCCATAGAGATTTCATGCTATTGATGTACTAGAAGTTTTATGACACCGTTCTGTACATGTCACAGTCAAAGATGGACTTTGGTTTGTTTATCGCATTTTAATATCGCATACTCCTGTATCATTTTTTTTTATTCCAAAACCAGTTAAATTCTCAAAATTTAGAACATAATACTATAACACACCATAAAGAAAAAGATTAATAATTTGCAACGTCATTGATAATTTTGATCTTCCATCATTTGTCACCCAAATCCGAATTACTATAATTTCATTTGACCTTCACCTGAAATGGCTTAAAAAGATAGCAAGAGTAACGAAAGAGACAACAATCCTATGAAGAATTAAAAGTAGTCAATCCAGTTTCCTTCTTGTTGTTTGTTTGGTAATGAAACCTGTCTTGAGATCGATTACAGTGAGTAAAGGTAGTGTTAGAAGCTAGATTTGACCATGTAAATCTTTTAATCTACCACTTAAAACGTAAACACCAGATTCCTCACTCCTTCACAGTGACGTCAGTTGTTAAATAGACACAAATATTGTTAATCGATTCCAGATAAGTAGAGCAGAGATGTCAACATTATCAACATATTTGGTTTCGTCTGTCCCCATATTTGATTGCAAAATGGAATGACTTACCATATGGTACATCATTTAAATGTATAAGGGTGACCAACTAATTGGAGTGTTTAAAAGTGTCCGCAATGAGTCTTTGTTCGTCTTACTGAATGTTCCTAAAGCAACGTTTGAAAATAGTTGGTTCATGTATATATTATCCAAACGTTGCTTTAGGAACATGATCTTACTGGTGTCATTTCTGAACATGATTTGAAAAAGCTTCTTTTTTTAATTATTCAGTTTGATGCATATATATCGTGTTATACAGGTTCAAAACTTTTGTAATGGAACCTGGTATGTCCAACTGATGAACATACTATTATTGACCAAATTCGAGACTTTAAATTGTATGCCTATTTTCAGAGAAATTATTCGTTTGTGCTTTTGTAAGAAAGGCAATGTAACCATATGCCCATATCTAGAAATGAAGACGGACTACTAACAGCGATCCCCTGCGCTATTTTTAGAAGTAACTACCTAATAAATGATATATATTTCAAGTTTTCATTATTATTGACAGTTTCTGGAGGGCTTTTCAATCGAGGAAAACAACATTGGTTGTATGCACAATAAATATCTTTGTCACCCAAGTGGATTTTGAACGCCAACATCTCTCAAACATCTGACAATGTTATTTACTGTACAATAAAAACTAGTGTTTAAGAATGTATATTACTGTCTGATGTTAAACTTTAGCCCCTAAAAACAAACTTAATAATCGAGAAAACTCAACGAAAGCCGAAAAAGCAGTAAAAATTCTAAGCAATGCGTTAGAAGAAGTCGTAAATTACCCTATGTCGAGTACATTGTGGTGTCTTTAATCCTTCGACAACCCCCACTACTCCGACATGTGAAAGCACCTAATCGAAGGGGCAATAAAATGAGACCCAAAAGCTACGCACAGGAAATGAATAGGCTTAAGCAACTGTCCTGTCCAAATTCCCCCCATTCACAGTACATGGAGCTGTCCGTCTTTATTAACCCAAAGATGCAGACAAGTATAGGAAGTAAAACTCATTCCAAGGTCCGCGAGTTAAGGGATAATTTCCGAGAATCAACATTCAATTTCTGCAGAAAGTAAGTAATATATTATAGTATACTGGCGAAGCTGATCAATCCATGTCTATATATATAGATCGTTAGTTCATTAAAACAGACACCGCCCTAAAAATCAATAAAGATCTATTAAACCAATAATTATTCCAAAGAATTATACATCATGTCAGATTACGTTTTCATTTATCAATATCAATCATGCGCCAAAAGATGACATCATATTATATAGTCATGTATATATGACAAAAATGAGCTCAGTTGCGGCAATAAACAGTATGGTTCTTGTTGTGCTCATTCATTGTCAGAGAGTATGTTTAATAAGCATTATGCAAAATGATCATTATCACTAACGCAATAAATTATACCTGAACTTTAAATATGCTATTAACACTAACTTATTTATCTACTTAATCAAACTAAATTATTTTTAAAAGGGTTAATATTAAACGCTGTGTTCTATTATAAATTAAGCAGCTAGGTTTGTTTTTTAGTAGAGAATACTCAGGAGACATTTTCTTTTCTCAGACTTTTCTTTTGTTTAAATACATACAGCAGTATAATACACCCGAAGAGCATGAATATAACTAAAACGTACACCTTACTTTTGGAGTCAATGAATAAACGGTAGAGATATAGTTTTCGTAAAATCGACACAGAAACACCCCCCCCCCCCCAAAATAACAGATGCCCCCTCCTAGCCATTATCCTTGCATTGCATGGCGTTGACCGTCTTTATAGACTAATTAGGGACTGAAGAACACAAGTATACGGTACGATTTTAAAGCAACATGGAAAGTATTATATAACCTTCAGTTTAATTTTCAATCCCTTTATAATGAAAACTCAATATAGTATTAAGCTATATTATTTTACCAAAAGATTATACAATATATATACAAAATGTATAACAATGTTATAACTTCTGCTACAGAATTTAAGAGTACCTGAAAATAAAATAAATACTGATTAAATTCATATGTTAATATTAAGGAACATAAATATGCTATAAAGCCAAACAAATGTGATCATGCCTTGCTACATTCGGCGAACTTCGACAGTTTCCGTAAAGCATTTGCAGTTTTCTAACTACATAGTTTTGAACTTAAAAAGATTGATATGAAGAACAAATTTACAAATATGAAAGACACACATGACCCTTAATGACACAGGTCATTTGAATTTGAAATTTTTGGAAGTTGTTAAGAGGAAACATTTTTTTTAAATCTATGAGTTGCCCTTTTGAACTGAATATGATAGAAAAACAATAAATGTACCCACCATTAATTTCTACTGATATTTCCGTCAAACGTTTAGTTTTGGTTGTCATTACTCCAGTGTAAGTTATAACTAGTGTCACGTTAATATCGGCCTCAGATAATGAACGTCTGATTCTACGACCGTCAGGCCATGTCACTTTCACAAATTCCACCAGATTTCCCGACAGTCCAAAATGTGCCACAGGTTCCATCTGTGACATGAAACCTGATCCTGAATCAATAATTTTAGTGATTTCGGAAAGGTCACTTAAGGTTAAGGTCACTTTGGCTCCTCTGGCGGGAGCGCCATATTGAGTCAAAGGAATCAATCGTAACCAATTATTTCTCCATTGTTTCACGTGATACAGTCTGACTGAGTGCGGTAAGGAATGTTCACCGTTGTGACAGATTAACAGCTCCAAAACACCATCTTCATCAATATCACCTACAGCTGCTCCTGTAATCAATAGTTGATGTTAATAAACAGACCCAGATAGTGGCCTGTAGTAAACAGTAAACAAATTTATAATCATGAAAATGACACATAAATGGATACATTATCTCGAATTGCTTAAAAAAATATTCACCGAAAAAATCGTCACTATCAAACTTTTCCAAGATTTCATCAATATAAATGATAACACGAAATTTCATTCAAATCCGATATTTTAATGTGGGCGTATAAAAATGCAATGAAATGAATAGAGTTTTACGTCCTACTTTTCTGCAGGTTATGGGCTAATGAAGACGGGCAACGCCATGCAGCTTCATTTTACAAATGTCGCATAATGTAAACGATGAAAACTTATGCTTACCTGATCCACTGAGCATAGTTTCAATAGCATCACCCATAATAGTAGTAACTAAACTAAAGTTACCATGGTTATTAGTTCTTGTTTTGAAGAGTCTGTTACTCGATATTAACATACTTTTTTGGGAATAACCTGGTATATTGTATTGATTAGTCAGCAATATTTCAGCACGACCATCATTGTCGAAATCTTCCATAAGAACAGACGTCACTGGTGAAGATCTTGAAAATTCTTGGCTTGCGAAATTCTTGAAACAAAAGGCAAGTAAAAGGAAAGGTAACATAAATTTGTATGGGAATACATTATGGTATACACACAGTATAACAGAATCTGGCGTAAGGTTTACTTACAAAATTAAGGATGGTATAGGTATTACTGGTAGCATATATCTGAAGGTAGAGATATGGAGAGTCGTGCATGAAATAGCCAAAAAACGGAAAGTGTCAATTGACAGTGCTTCCATACCTTAAATGCGGCAGGACCAATATTATCTGTTTGCTGTAATAATATACGATGAGGCCCAAACCGGTTCCCATAAACTATATCTATCAAACCATCATTATTTATATCACCAAGGGCAACACCTCGACCATCTTCAGCTGTATCCGCAACTTCATTAGGATAAAAAGGGAAACAAGTTGGAGAGGACACTTTACTAACAGGGAAAACTACCATAGTAGTCTATTTATTCTAAGTAGTAATAGAGTATTTAGATATCCGGTAGACCGGAGTGGAGCAAAGCGAAATGACGGGATCCCGGATATCTAAATACTCTATTACTACTATTGTATGAGATAAAAATTAGTAAATCTGCTTTCTTAAATAAATAATATAAAATAGAATTGGTTAGGAACGAGAAGTCATCCGAATCATACCTTTAGGTGTTGCTACATTTAGGAAAGTTCCATTAGGTAAACATTTATACAGGTTGTTATCACCAATATTTCCTAGTCTAGTATTGGCTTCGTTGGTTATAAAAATATCTGGTTTACTGTTATCGCCAACTATTGGTCCTATAGCTACACCTTTGCCGCCTGAAATTTGTTCTTAACACATTATAGTTTACAGCATCTTACAAACCACACCCAAATTATGTTCGGGATAATGCAAGGGAGGGAAATTACATGTTCGTGGCTAAATATTGTACAATGAAGGAAAAAGGGAAAAATCTCACCAATCCAATCAAATCAAATCACTCTTTGTAGACGCTTTGTTCTCATTTTCACGCTCGCTAAGCGAATGCAATGGGGTTAGATTAATAGGGGTAATAAGACCATGTCAAAACCCATATTCGCGATACGATGAGTGAACAGAATCATTGAAATGATTAGTGCAAATGAATGCTTTTCACTTCTTTTGCATTTCATAATTGAATGGTGGACATTATCCGGTTTGCTACAGTAACAGAGTCGAAATAATGTATCGTGCAGTAAACATTGAGGTTCGAGTATACGTTCAATTTGAGCTTACCATTCATTCCACCTAGACCAGTGGATAATGCCACATCAATAAGCTTGATATGACCCGTAATAGCATAATTATCATGATGACTTAAATCCATTTCAATAAGACGATGTCTTCCTCGACCAGCTGAAAGATATAATAACCCAACGAGCAAATTAAATATAAGTAGTTCAGAAGGTTTTATACCTTTTAATATTGAAATCAAACCAATAAATGAGTATTATCGATAATTTAATTACGTATAAAAGTCCTATGCCATGGGGAAAAGTCGTTAAGAAGAAAACAATCGTTACATAAAAAGGGAATAATTTCCCTAGCACGGACATAAAACTACGTTTTTATCCGTTGGACTTAACACCAGGTACCATGATTAAAAACAGACTATCTATATAACTCGATTGGCCTATATTATAATTGAAACTGGAATAATGTACTATTATTAATTTTTCTGGTTTTAGTGAATTTTAAAGGGATTGTTAGACTCATTTTAACCAAGTTTGAAATTGATTTATGGACATCCTAGGAGGATAACCTAGCTTTAATGTTCTTTGAGCATTGCCTTTAAACTGAATAAATTAATTATCATTTTAATACTGATTAGGTTTAGTGATGCAACCAACAATTTACCTTCGGAATAAGTGGTAACAAAAAAGCCATAACGACCATTGCCATCTCTATCTAAGCATGCTACAGCAGTACCAGGGTACATGATAATATGTCTATTTATGCGGTCCTGATAAAGGTCTATATACTTCCCATCTCTCCATAGAAACAGTCTATCTGTATAGGACTCTGGTCCAGAATAACGGTGATTAGAATTGACTATATAAATTTCTTCTTTTCCATCACCATTCAGATCACAAGCACATACTCCTCGAGCTGCACCTGGAATTGGTAGTCATAAAATAAAAAATCCGTACGAGCGAGAAATTCTTTAATCAAAACTCTTCTAAATTATGACTAATCGAGATTGAAAGTTGTATAGTGATGGACTCCTCCAAAGAAAAGTACCATCAGGTGTTTCAAAACAAGTAAGCATGGTCTATTTCCCGCGCGACACCCGCCACTTTACATCATGAGATACAGTCAGATCAATATATCTGATCAAATAAATCTGACAAGATGCAAGCAACTAAAAACGAAAGTCATTTGTCCATAGAGTCTGACACAAAGTGATTGTAAGTCGCGTTATTCTTAGAATCAGTCGTGTCTTTAATTTCCAACTCTCCTAGGTAAATTTATCAACAAGGTCTCCAAAAGCAGAGTTATTAAGTGACAAAGTCACTGAACCAACCTTATTTTATGATCAAAATACCAAAATATTACACAATGTCTGGGTTTCTATCCACTGCTTATAATACCAATCCCTTTTTTTTTTATTACATTTCAATATTACCCATATTATACTGTGTACATGTATTAACAAGATCGCGAATGAAGAGTTGTGTCCCATTTAATTGAGAATATAGCAAGGATATCCAAAAAATAAGCTTACCTTCAGGATCTCTGAGATTTTCAAATGGCGAACCAATTTCTGCCAAATTCTTGTAAGTACCATTTACTAATTTGAGAACCAGATTAGGTCCAGTATACCTGTGGAATTATATAAATAATTACGTATTTATCAACCTAATCTGATAAAAGCTTGATTTTCCAGTACATTATAAAATAAAGAGCTCCGAAATGAAGTTATCGCACCCTGTTTCAAATTTACGAGCAGAAAACAGAGGCCGTCTACATATTTTGCTATTGCCTGCGAAGATCAAATTCGAATGCTCACACTATGCACGGATAGACGTTCTCGATATATGGTCACAGTGAGAATTTCTGTGGTAAAAAACCATTTAAATATATCTTAAAGTATCCTAAAACCAAAAATTAATATACTAACCCAGCTAAAATCCATTCAAAATTACCATCATTATCTATGTCAGTCACAGCCACACCATTGGTTTCGTTTATATCGAAATGTATGAGTTTGTCGGTTTTATCACGGAACATTGCAGACGATATAGCAACCAGACAAACTAATAACATGGTTGGTTTCATGATTCCAGAACAATACGGAATCGGCCACTGCCTTTGAAAATATAGCGTTGGTCAAAGACACATTGGGGCAATCAATAAAAATTACGAAAGGTTTATTTACAGGAACTATTCCAAATGATTTTTGGTGGCCCAACAGAACATCGAAGACACTATGCAGCATCTGGTTTCCATCACATAATTATTTATACCATTTCAGTTCCAATCGTTATCCGAAGTCAATATTGTTATTTAATGGTCATATATCGTACAGATACGTAAATTCACAACAATCTTATATAAGTATACTGTTTATTAAATATTAATTCAATTTCATCTAAGCCTAATCAATGAAATAGGCCTAATATATTATACATTGGTTCGTATTGATTTTCATCTATGCTTTACCGTTACCGTGACATCCCATATAGCTCTGTGGTCATGTAAACCGACATTTACAACCTTATAAATTGGCGATAAAAAAAAAAAATTATAAACCCTATTGAGCGGCTCTATTTGATATAAATTTAATTTTAGAGTTATCTGTAAGCGCCGTGAATTTGTCAGACATATTACGTAGAATTAACCCTATGGTTAACCCTAGCTAACCCCAGCTCTTAACCATAGGTTTCAGTGGCCTGGCGGTTTAAGCACTTGCTAAGGCAACTATGAAGTCGCGTATTCGAATCCCAGTTGAATTTCTTTTTACTAAATAGATCACTTTCTTTTCTCTCATTTTTATTATACGCCCACATGGAAATGTGGACGTATATTGTCGTCGCCGCTGTCCGTCCGTCCGTCCGTCCGTCCACATTTGTTGTATCCGCAATATAGGCTACAGTTTTTATCCGACCTAAATGAAACTTGGTATACATGTATATATTGATGATATCTCGATCAATTTCGAAAATGGATATTATCGCATGAACAGTTTTTGAGTTATTGCCCTTGACTTAGTAAAAACGCGTCAAATTTAGGTTGTACTTGTATCCACAATAAAGGCTACAGTTTTTATCCGATCTTAATGAAACTTGGTATACATGTATATATTGATGATATCTCGGTCAAGTTCAAAATGGAAATTATCGCATGAACGGTTTTTGAGTTATTGCCCTTGACTTAGTAAAAACGCATCAAATTTGGGTTTTTTCCATAATAGAGGCTACAGTTTTTATCCGATCTTATTTAAACTTGGTATACATGTATATATTAAAGATATCTCGGTCAAGGTCGAAAATGGAAATTTTCGCATGAACGGTTTTTGAGTTATTGCCCTTGACTAAGTAAACACGCGTCAAATTTGGGTTGTATCCACAACAGAAGCTACAGTTTTTATCCGATCTTAATGAAACTTGGTATACATGTATATATTGAAGATATCTCGGTCAAGTTCGAAAATGGAAATTATCGCATGAATGGTTTTTTAGTTATTGCCCTTGACTTAGTAAAAACGCGTCAAATTTGGGTTGTATCAACAATAGAGGCTACAGTTTTTATCCGATCTTAATGAAACTTGTATTCTTGTATATATTGATGATATCTCGGTCAAGTTCGAAAATGGAAATTATCGAATGAATGGATTTTGAGTTATTGCCCTTGACTTAGTAAAAACGCCTCAATTTTGGGTTGTATCCAGGATAAAGTTTTTATCCAATCTTAATGAAACTTGGTATGCATGTACGGAAATTATCGAATGAACGGATTTCGAGTTATTGCCCTTGACTTAGTAAAAACGCCTCAATTTTGGGTTGTATCCAGGATAAAGTTTTTATCCAATCTTAATGAAACTTGGTATGCATGTACGGAAATTATCGAATGAACGGATTTCGAGTTATTGCCCTTGACTTAGTAAAATCAATATGGATGTGATGTATACTACCGTTGCCCCTGTCAATCTGTCGGTCTGTCCTTGACCGTCTGTCCTTGACAAAGTAAAAACAATATGAATGTATATTAGGTCCATCCGTCCGTTCGTCCGTCCATCCCTCCCTCCTTCTGTCTGTCCGTTCCTCTGTCCGTACATCAGTCCGTCCCTCTGTCCGTCCTTCCCTCTGTCCGTACATCAGTCCGCCCCTCTGTCCGTCCTTGACTTAGTAACTACCCATCAATTCCGGCTTGTTTGGATGTATATTACGGTTGCCCCTACAGTCTACACTCGACGTACCAAAAACCCATCAATTTCGGCTTGTAGCCATGATAGAAGCTTGACTAAGATCATTGCTGATTTGCTGTGGAGTTTCAATTCATACAGTCTTTTATGCTTCAAAAATCAAGAATTTACTGGTTTTTTTTCTTTCTACAGATAAAGAAGGTTCACTTTATTTAGATCTTAATTCTATTTCAAAATGTTTATTGGTCATCCATGTTTATGTTGATATTTCTTTTTAGAAAAGAAATAAATCAATTTTACAAGTCAGTATCTTTAGAATATTTATGAAGCTTAAATATGGTTATAGCCTCCTCTGCCTTGCCGAGCTGTGTGGTAGGCGGAAGACAGAATTCCTCCATTGAATGGTCTTACAGGGAGTAGCGCCCCTGCCTTGCCGAGCTGTTGGAGTAGGCCGAAGACTGTATTTCTTTAAATGGTCTTACAGGGAGTAGCGCCCCTGCCTTGCCGAGCTGTGCGGTTTATCTTGAAATATTTTGAAGTATTTAAATATCTTAAATATCTGCAAGATAATATTCCTTTTAATAGTCTTAGAGGGATTAGCGCCCCTGCCTTGTCGACCTGTGTGGTAGGCACGTTTTATGACGTCAATAGAGGGAAATAGCATAGATTTTAGATTTTAGTGACACCATAAAATGCATAGGGACAACATCTAAGGTAATGCAATTAATAAAGGTGAGCCAATATAATGTTCTTAACTAACTTCAACTTGCCCATATTGAATGCTATTCAAATGATTTATTGAAATATATGCTAATATACTGTTGGTTATTTAAACAAAGCTACTGTGTGATATTGATAAAATTCAATATCAAATATATACAAGATAAAAGTTTTCAATACATACAGCTATTAGTTAATTACATTCTTGCATGAATTAACAAAATAATGCGTCATACCAACTGTTTCATTTACATTAACAAAGCTGCCAGTGGGCGTATGTTACCTTGCATGGCAAGCCCTGGTCATACAATGGATTAGACTGTACAAAGGTAAGCCTTATTGCCTTTAACTAATATCTAACCCTTTGGTAGCCAAAAGCCCGAAGGCTATCAATTGATTTTGAACCATCGAAGCCCTCCAATTCAAGGTTTCTACATCAATTTGTGTTTAGAAGACGCGCAACAAACTACGAAGTAATCTTTCGTTTGATATACGGAACTATTTTTGAACCAGCTATAGCCCTTTCTTAGCTACACTACAGCTTAAGTTTACAAGAGCATCTGTAACAATAGCCTAGTACCACAATAATCCAGTATATAATTTTATTGTGTCCAATTATGAAGATAATACACATAATACACAATATAAAAAACAATCAATATATGTACAGTATACTAAAAAAAAAAAAAAAAAAAAAAAATAGGTAACCTTTTTCTTCAATTATGAAGATAATATATATAATATACAATTCAAATAATTACATAATAATTTAGAATAAATCGGTATTCAAATAAAATGATGACAGTTGTATCGTCGATAATTTCAAATGTTAAAAAATTTTTAATATGGAATTTGTGATACAGGATTGGTACTTAAGAATGTCGTCTGTTAGCAGATACTCCGATGCTTTAAGGCTGAACAATAAAGTTAAAACATCTAAATCTGTAGCACTTCGAAAATTTCATACAAAATGCTTAGACCAGAAATGTCTTTGAATAAAGCACATCTAAGAAGGGCATGCTCAATAATACAATTAAATATTTGCCCACATTTTTTTTACACATAGTATCATGTCAATTATCCATATACGAGACATGAAACGCAAAAACTCTGAAATAGCATGTGGAGATAGATGGGTATGTATATTCGTGCGAAGGTAGGTTTCATTCTCTTTCTTCACGATCTCTAACTGATTGCTGAACAGCATTCTTCGACTGGGATTTCGATGATAAAAACACTTGTTTCAAGGAAAGCATTCGCATAATACAAGGCAAGAAGTTGTATTTAAAAAGCCAAAAACATAACAAGAATATATATATAAACGAGACATACTATTGGACCTAGTGGTTCTGGACCAGGATTTTCCACAGCTACATTGATAGTCGGGATGCTGAGCAGACACTGATATCAATGTAGCTATGGAACAGACAACTGGCCATAATGGTAATTGTAATAAAATTGGAAATATTTAGTGTGGACCAGGATTTTCCACAGCTACATCGATAGTCGGGATGCTGAGCAGACAACCGAATATCAATGTAGCTATGGAACAGACAACTGGCCATAATGCTGATAGCATGCGCGAAACATTCTGAGGTTTGCCACTGGAATGTTCTTTACAACAAAACGGAGAGCCACACTTTAAAACAGTCGAGAACATCCTAGCGATAAATCACTGGAGCGTTCTATAAAATGGCTGAAAGATTCTTGGACTGAAAATGAGGCAGATGTTAGTCCAATTTGGTAAGTAACTTAGAGATAGTGAAGAAAGAGAGTAGAACCTTCACACCTCTAATCCTGAATTTAAACTTTTCAGGACAGTTCATACTTCATCAATTGCCACAATCAATTTTTAAATTAAAACATTCCTATTTATAAACGGTTGTTCATCATTTCTATTCAAACTATTTTGTATGAAATTTACGAAATGCTACAGATTTCGATGCTTTAATTGTATTGGAGTATCTGCTAACAGAAGATATTCTTATGTACCAATCCTGTATCACAAATTTCATACTGAAAATTATTAAACATTTAAAAACTATCGCCAATACTGCCAATATTTTCTGTGATATATTATGTTTATATTGATTTATTGTTTATGTAATTATTTGAATTGTGTATTTTATGTATAATCTTATGCAGAACCAGTGGCCCAGTAAGATTAGCATAGTTCTATCTGTGGCCTAGTATCAATAATCAAGGATAAACCAGTCTAGATAATAGTGGCTTAATAGCAATAATCTGATAGTAACAATAGCCCAGTATCGAAATGCTACCAGTGGTCCTTTAGAAATACCAGCCAATATAAATAGCCTTCTATCGTGGTTTTGGCCAATAACTTAATCAATCTTTTCTTCGCCTTCTGTTGATCGGTAACATCCCCCACACATGCCAAATGTCCTTGCCAGGGTCCTTCTTACAGATCTTAAAATGCTCCTGAACCTTGATGGAACTACCGGTGGTGGTGGAGGTGGTGGTGGTCGTTTGGCTAAAATGGAAAATACAGCTGATTAAAACTCATGTGAATGGCTGAACTTATGGTTATGATTTTAATAAATTAGATTATAATTTTGCAGTGAAAAGAAACTGCTGTGCAAATACTACTAGAGTAAACACATTTATTAACGGAATTTTTAAACAAGAAACATTCAGTTCCCTATTAAGATGTGATGTCTTTAAGCCTCTAATAATTTTAATTAAAGAATTGCGTTTACGCTTTAAAATCACCATGAGACTCCACTGGGCTTAAGTCGTTTTATTCAATAGTTATTATCGCACACAAGACCTGTATGTTGTTGATAAAAAAAAACTATATTACCTTTTAGGTATCCTAATTTAAAAGGTTCAGGTGATCAGGACAACCTGGGATCTCCCGTTGCAACCCAAGTTGTATTAGCAGGTCATCATATATCTTGCTATCTTCATCATCGGTACTACCATTTTTTATCCTATTTGTTAAGCTACCATAATCTGGTTTCAGATCAACTTTCTTACCTACAATGGTTTAACAGTTCAAATGTATCAATTATCTTTTTCAATTGGAAGATTAATTAAACGTAAGCTTCTATGATCAGTGCTTCCTAAACGTGACACTCTATCATCAACACAGTTACATTATATATAGAAATTTTAAGTTTTTGATTCGTAGGTCTAGTAGTCTTTATTACGAGACTCATCCACTTAAAAATTAGAATTTAAATCTTTATTCTAATCTTTATCATCTACATCAGTTGTTATTAATATATAGACAATATACCTTTTTTGTCTTCGTTGTCAATGTTATTATCAATCTGATTCATATGAGCCATATATATAGCTAAAATATTAGGCTTGGTGGATGCTGATTCTGATGCATCTTCCTCGTCTGAAATGGACAAAACATATTTAAATACGCCAAAATTAAGAAAATAGAAGTGTTATTCTAGTGAAACTTTGTTCTTACTTATCACCAACTATCTTATTATATAGAACAATCTAAAAACCTGTAGGTTACCTTTACTGGGTTCTTTCAACTCCAACGTAATATTATCTGCCTCAGTTCCTGTGTCCATTGACAAGATGGGACTATGGGTACCTTCTGCATAACAAACCTCACGATCCACAACCTGTGATGTCACCTGATTCAGGTAAACATCAAGTAGATTTGGTTTTCCTTTTTTCATAGGAAACATTCTTGAAATATGAAAAAAATATATAGGATTCTAAACATGGTAAAATCTTTGGGTTTTTCTTCTGTTTAGAAAGAACCGAATTTAAGATGCTTAATAATTAAGAAAACAAAAAAGGCAAATAGTAAACAAAAATCAAAATCCATTTGTACATTTATAACTCTGCACATATGTTGGCCCTAAAAATTCTTTATAAACAAATTTACAAGACTGAGGGGCAGAAAAGGTTCATCGGCAAATGTAGCACATCGGTCTATGTCTCACTAGAGACATGAAAATAACTATTTACCTTCAAATAATTCTAGAAATTCTTTTCTAAAATACAGAGAAACTCGTGAATACGTCTTATAGAATGTAAATTTCTTAGACATGTGACGTAATTATATTATTGTGGGTATTTTAATCATTGACGTCATAATGATTAGAATAAAAATTTTGAATGAAGAATCGTAGAAATATGTTACAACTCTTTAATTACAAATTTAAACGATTGTTGTGCATGTTCAATATCAAAACCTAAAGGAAATTAAATTTATTACCTATATAGGGCACACTGTCCAATTAAATAGTTGATCAGAATTACTAACCATTTTGTGTTGATCCTCATGATTTACACCTCCAATGTTTTAAGTGGAGGAATAATATGTACATTGATACTCGTTTAATATTTGGAATGCGGTCTTCGCCGCAAGCGTGTCAGCGCACTACTAATGCTATTGCTCACATCCTGTCTAAAAAAGGGTGTTCCTGTAGTTAATTATGTTGATGACTTTGGTGGAGTCCCCTTTCAGGTCTTTTTCTGATTTTTTCTCTTGCTGTAAACCTTCTTGATTGCCTTGGGTTAGAGACTAGTGCCAAAAATGTATTTTGCCTTTAACTAAAATGATTTTCTAAGGAAAGGAATATGACACTGTTTCTATGACAGTCAGTATCCCTCCTGGGAAAATACAGGAAATCCTTAATTTGTTGAATTCCTTTTTTAGACGTCGTACTTGTACTAAACGTGAGCTTCAACAATTAATTTGCAAACTTGCTTTTGTTGCCGATTGTGTACGAAGTGGGCGTTTATTCATTTGTCGGTTTTTACAAGTGTACTGCTAATCATCTTTATGTACATCCCGCTAGTGAATTTCATAAAGATTTACGTTGGTGGCTTTTGTTTTTGCATCAATTTAATGGAATATCTCTTATTCCGGATGTTTCTTGGGCCGAACCTGACTCTTTACTTGCTACCGATGCCTGTTTAACTGGCCTTGTGGGTATTAATTTTGTCTCTAAAGAGTATTTTCATGTCGATGTACCTTCTTTTCTTAATGATACTCATATTTGTATTTTATAGATGTATGCGCTTTACATTGCAGCCCAATTGTAGGCTCCTAATTTAACACTTAAACGTTTATTAGTATTGTGTGATAACCGGGCTTGTGTAATGATTTTGAATTCTGGGAAAGGTCGAAACCCTCAATTACTTAATTTAGTCAGGCAAATTTGGTTTCTATGTTCCCAATACAGTGTACTAATTCGCTCTACTTATATTACTTCACGCGAGAATTGTTTGGCCGATCTCCTGTCTCACTGGAATAAAGCTCACTCTTACCGTGATCGTTTTTATACGCCCACACATAAATGTGGGCGTATATTATAGTCGCCCCTGTCTGTCCGTCTGTCTGTCTGTCTGTCTGCCTGTCCACAATTGTTGTGAACACGATAGAGACCACATTTCTTGATGGATTTTGACCAAATTTGGTGAGTGTATTTGTTATAACCCAAGGAAGAAGCCTATTGAAAATCAGACCAATCGAAAAATATTCAATGAGTTATTGCCCTTGTTTTAGAAAATTTCTTGTGAACACGATTAAGATTGTGTTTCTTGATGGATTTTGATGAAATTTGGTGTGATTGCTTGTTATTACTTAAGGATGAAGCCTATTGAAAATCAGACAAATCGAAAAATAAATTGATGAGTTATTGCCCTTGTTCTTGAAAACACATTTATCTGCCTGCCCACAATTGTTGTGAACACGATAGAGACCACATTTCTTGATGGATTTTGAAGCCTATTGAAAACACATTCATCTGCCTGTCCACAATTGTTGTGAACACGATAGAGACCACATTTCTTGATGGATTTTGACCAAATTTGGTGAGTGTGTTTGTTATAACCCAAGGAGGTAGCCTATTGAAAATCAGACTAATCGAAAAATATTCAATGAGTTATTGCCCTTGTTTTTGTTGTGAACACGATTAAGAGTGTGTTTCTTGATGGATTTTGATGAAATTTGGTGTGATTGCTTGTTATTACTTAAGGATGAAGCCTATTGAAAATCAGACAAATCGAAAAATAAATTGATGAGTTATTGCCCTTGTTCTTGAAAACACATTCTTTTTTGCGTTCAAAAATGTGTTGTGGACAGGATAGAGAGATGGTTTCTGGATGGATTTTGACCAATTTCGGTGTGTGTGTTTGTAATCATCCAAGGATGAAGCCTTCTGCCCGCCTGTCTGTCTGTCTGTCTGTCTGTCTGTCTGTCTGTCTGTCTGTCAGTCTGCCTGTCCACAATTGTTGTGAACACGATAGACCACATTTCTTGATGGATTTTAATGAAATTTGGAATGAATCTTTGTAATGACCCAAGGATGAAGCCTATCGAAAATGAAACCAATCGAAAAATATTTACTATAAGTTATTGCCCTTGTCCTAAAATACCTTGTGAACACGATAGGGAGCCGGGTTCTTGATGGAATTTGATGAAACTTGGTGTGAGTGTTTGTTATAACTCGAGGATAGACCCTATTGAAAATCAGACTAATCAAAAAATATTTATTGAGTTATTGCCCTTGTTCTTTAAAACGTGTTCACTTTATCAGCCTCTGATTCTTTGTAGACTTGATAGAGATCTGGTTTCTTGATAGATTTTGATAAAGCATGATTTGAGCCTTTTACATTTAAAATATTGTATTTACTGATACCTCTTGTTCACCGCCCGAATAACTAAGGTTGCCAATGGTGGGCGTATTACGAAGAGCCATCGCTATTTTTCTCTAATTCACGATTCTTACTATGATATAAGTAGTAGAGCGAGTTATTTGAATATATTGTAGACATCTGATTTAAAAGGTGATATATTTTATATCTTTCAGGTTTTGAATATAATCGAAGTTTGCTTCGCAAATGTGTTAATTTGGCCAAGAGATCTGCCTTTAGACCTGGTAACTTTTAGAATTTAAAATCTCAACTCAAAGCTTATCTATTATTTTGCTGTTTTTATGACTTTCCCGTGTTTCTTTGTGATGGTTATCACTTGTCCAGTTATATGTGTTTCTTGTCTAATAGTCTTACTAGTTTTGAATCTGTTAAGAATTATTTATCAGGCCTTAAGACCTGGTGTAAGCTTTTAAATTTTGATTTGGCACCTTTTGAAGCTATTGATCTTAAATTGACTCTGAAAGGTTTGAGTCATTGTAATACACACTCTTCTTTGTCTAAGCTCCCTCTTATGCCTTCCCATCTTATTGCTATTATTCGGCTTTTGGATTTGTTCGATTTTGTAGATGCCAATCTTTGGACCTTTTTAACCTTTGCCTTTTTGGCATGCTTCGTGCTTCTAACCTCGTTCCTCGAGCTCCTTATCTTTTTAAATTACATGAGCATTTGACTCCAGGGTGTGTATCTTTATCAGATCGTGGATTAATTTTACGTTTGAATTTGTCTTAGACTCGTCCAACCCATAATTTTACTCACGTTATTTCCCTTTGTAAGTTAGATAACCCTTTGCTTTGTACTTTCGGGCTAAATTTAATTCACTTGATTCCTGTGGGGGTGGGGGGGGGGTCTTGACCCTGTCTTTGCATTGCCCTCTGCATTACGTTTGCATGCTATCCCTAAGAATCTTTCATTACAACTTTGCCGCGAATTGTTGTTACTTATCGGGTTAAACCCCCAGTTTTATTCCTTTCATTCATAACGACATGGAGGGGCTACTTTGGTCTCGTGCTGGGGTCTCTGAAGTTTTGCTTAAGCTCCATGGTGATTGGCGCTCTGATTGTTACCAAACCTATATTAAGCAAGCCAGTGTCGATTCCTATGATGTCACCCTTGCCATGAATACCTTCATTCCCCCCTTTTGAATTTGTTTAGTATTTGTTGTTGTTTGTTTTTCCTTTTTTTTTTCTTCGACTGTCTTTGGCTGCTTTGCCTTGGCCCGAGTACTTTGTTCAGGTTTATATTATCAAACTATGTTTCTGAATAAAGTATTTGTACCAAACACAGTCGTTTGTTAATTGTACACAATGGACGATACGTGATTATGGGGCCAATTAATTGACTGGGTAACAATATCTATTTTACTTTAGCTGGTTGATTGTGTCTACCACGTGAGGGTTGTTTGAGAGATTATTATTTGCAGTTCTATCGAACGCACTGCTTTGTTTTCGAAATGTTTTTTTTTTTTTTTTTTTGCAATGCGTTCATCGAACGCATTGCTTTATTTTCGAAATGCCTTTTTTTTTTTTTTTCGAATTTTACCCTCGATTATTTTCTAAGTAGGTAACTTGCTGCAAACTACCTGTTGCTGTCTGCCATTCAAACTGCGAGACTACTATATGTAAAATGACGTCATTTAGAGTGACCGGAAACGAGCTGTGGGCAATGGCTTCGTTTTGGTTTTTGCCATTTATTACCTCTATTTTTTTTATAATAGACTGGTGTCCAGTCTTCTCCATAAATTGGTCAGTCTTCTTAAAAAAAAAAAAAAAAAAAAAAAAAAACTCACTTAAAAAAAACTTATTTCTAGAGACTGGGACATTAGAGCTAATTTCTACGGAAGCCCATATGGTACCTTCGAACTTAGAACTTACGACTTACGACTTAGAACTAACGACGTAGAAGTTAGGCTTCGTGTATAAGATATTTTGTAATTTTGGTCGTTTTACTGAAGTAAATGTATCATATTCCAAACTGTTTTTTTTTTTTTCTCTCCCTTTTTCTGTCTATTATAGCATTAACCTTGGCCTCATTGACATGTCATGAACCTTAGGTTGTAAGTTCTAATTTCTAAGTCCTAAGTCCTAAGTTCTAAGTCGAAAGTTCTAAGTTGTAAGTCCTAGGTTCTAAGTCATAAGTTCGGATTCCTACGGATCTTCAAATTTATCGAAACATTCATTACAAGCAGATATTTGTTTAGATAAGAATGATAATAATTTAAGAATTTACTTAGAAATGAATGTTTCAGATATGTCGAAAATCTGTAGAGCTCCGTAATAAGAACTTAAAACTTTCTTACGACTTAGAACTTAAAACTTACGACTTAGAACTTAAAACTTACGACTTAGAACTTAAAACTTACGACTTAGAACTTAATAATGACGACTTAGAACTTACGACTTAGAACTTAAAACTTACGACTTAGAACTTAAAACTTACGACTTAGAACTTAATATTGGCATTAATGTTAACAAAATGTCCGACAGAGAGGCTAAAGTCAGGGCTTTAATCGACAGTATAAGAGAGAAAAAATGTAGAGAAACAAAGGTTTGAATATGACTGAGCACGGCACTTCAGTGTCTGAAACTAAAAGTAACAAAATGTTTGTGCAAAACTAAAAAGATTTTGTGTTTTGATCAGGTAGATCGGAGTGACTCCGCTCATCACGTAAAGGTCCTTAGGTTTTGTCTATAGCTTTTGTTAACTTTGGAAACTTGACAGAAAAGTATTTAAATTCTTTTTTAGAGACAAAAGATTGATGAAACAAATATGTCAAATAAAGGCGCAAGGACTAATTATAAATTACATTTTGGATGGTTACATTACTCTAACGAAAAATTTAGTGGGGAGTAAAAAGGCGGGCGGAACTCGTACCATAGAACTTAGCAAAGAAGAGGATCACACAGTAAAATCTTTAATTGATTTAGGATTCGGGGAAGGGAGGGATTGAATCTCCCAAATGTACAGGCCTAGGGTGGAACAAATATCTTATTGAGAAATTGGGATCTGGATCTGTTGGATGATTTTCTTCTCTTCTGATCTGAAATTAGAAAAAATAAAATAACTCGCCCGATGGGCGAGTAGTATAGTACCTGTTAAGTACAGATTATTTTTAGTTTGCTATGAACAAGGTTGTCATTTAAGTTCTGATTTTTTGAATATGCCACTATCATTTTCTGTTTATAGACATGAGGAAATTTCTCTTGAAGACTCTTATAATGGGTTTGAACTATCTTACTTGCTTTATTACTGGTTGTATTAAATGGAACTACAAAGGGTGCTATGCCTACACTGTGGTGAATATTAAGTCCTATGGGTCTTGCTGTATTCAATGTCTCAATCCAATGGGCTTCTCTAGATTGACGGAATTTGGTAGTTTCATCTTCGGGCAAGTCGATTTCTATGCGCTCAATTGGGGTTAGGGTGAGATCGTCAAGTGAATGGTCGTCAAGATTGAAATGGTTAGAAACAGGCTTGTCTTTTTTTAATTTAATATCTGATCTGTGAGCATTAAAACGAGTGCGTAATTTGTTCTTTGTTTCCCCGATATATTGTTTGGGACATTTTTTACATGAAATTAAGTATATTACATTCGAGTTTTCACATGTTAGGTGCTCTTGGATCGGGTATCTTTTATTCGTAGAGTTACTTTGAAAATAATGCGTTTCTGATATAAAGGGACATGTTTTGCATCTGGTTGACATACATGGGGCACTCCTTAAACCTGGAGGCCCTTCGGCATAAAGTCTATTTTTAGCTGCTAACTGTGCTAATGTGGAATTTTTTATGTTTCGTAAAAATCGTTTAGAGTATCCACGCTCTTTCAGTTTTGAGAAAACAATCGTACAGGCTTGGTTGAAATCAGAAGGCCTTGTGCAAATTCGGTGAAATCGTAAAACTTGTGACTTAATAATTCCAGAAAATGTATGTTTTGGATGAAATGAGCTCTTATGCAAAAGTTGATGAGTGTCGGTTTCTTTGAAATATACTTTAATATCTAATTTATTAGTCTCCGCTATGGAATCACCTTTAAAAACAGTAGTATCGAGAAAATCTATGCTTTTGTGACTGACACTGGCTGTTAGTTTAATGGACGGGTGGTGGTTGTTGAGGATTTCAAAAACTTGCCAAAATTGTTCTATGGAGTAAGTCCAAACCATGAAAATGTCATCTAAGAAGCGTCCATAGAAAAGTGGGTCAAATGGACAAAGGGGTAATACCTCACGTTCCCACTCTGCCATGAAAAGGTTTGCGTATGAAGGGCGAATCGTTTGCCCATAGCTGTACCTGAGGTTTGTAGATATGTTTTACCATTAAATGTGAAATCATTGCGACTAAGACAAATCTCTAAAAGCTGTAGAATTGCATCGTCGGGTCTGTCTGGATCTGGGTTTCTATCAAAAGCTTTGCGAACTGCCATTAGGGGTGGGTTTCAAAAGCCTACCGCCAACCGCTGCCAACCAGCCTACCGGAAGGAAAAAAATGCGCCAAAATAGATATTGTTAAATTTAAGGATCGTAGATTTTCATACAATAAAACGAAACTATTCAATTTGACGGAACTTTTGTTGACGTCAAAATTATGGAATAAAAATTATTTTAAAAATGAAACGAAAAAAATTAATATTTTCTTTTCGTGTTCAGCGATGTTTTTCTTCACATTAACTGATACAATCCATGCCAAAAAGCAATAATCTAATTTGTATTCAAATGGAACACACAATTAACCGTAAAAGTACCCTTAAATCTGTTTTAAATGATCACGACAGGAAGGTCGTTTGTTTCAGAGTTACTTCCCTTAATTTATTTATTTAACGTCGTCGGCATCATGGATGATCAACAAGACCTAGGGATCTTTCTTCCACCTTTTAGAATTTTTTCAAAGTTAATCCTTGACGTAGACTATAATAATTCTGCGAATGCACCTCCTGTTAATCCAACCAAATCAGCAGTATATTTAGTTGATAAAACGCTTCACCAAGACTGGAAGCACACTTCCAGCACTTGGAAAAATCAGGTTTCCAGACACAGAACATTTAGGCCTAAAGAAAAAGATGGAACTTATGCCGATGGGATAAGATCGCATCATGATGATGATACGTAAACTCAAAATAAATTTTCAATCTTTCTAACATCAGAATACTTAGGATTACCATGTTTGTAATAAGTTTGCCTCATGACATCACAATCACCAATATCTTCACAATGTTTGGTCAAATCTTTAGCCGCAACTTTTTCAATCAACCAGTCATCATCACGATGCGATCTTATCCCATCGGCATCAGTTCCATCTTTTTCTTTAGGCCTAAATGTTCTGTATCTGGAAACCTGATTTTTCCAAGTGCTGGAAGTTCGCCTCCAGTAGCGTTTTATCAACTAAATATACTGCTGATTTGGTTGGATTAACAGGAGGAGCATTCGCAGAATTATTATAGTCTACGTCAAGGATTAACTTTGAAAAACTTCTAAAATGTGGAAGAAAGATCCCTTGGCCTTGTTGATCATCCATGATGCCGACGACGTTAAATAAATAAATTAAGGGAAGTAACTCTGAAACAAACGACCTTCCTGTCATGATCATTTAAAAAAGATTTAAGGGTACTTTTACGGTTAATTGTGTGTCCCATTTGAATACAAATTAGATTATTGCTTTTTTGGCATGGATTGTATTAGTTAATGTGAAGAAAAACAACGCTGAACACGAAAAGAAAATATTTATTTTTTTCGTTTCATTTTTAAAATAATTTTTATTCCATAATTTTGACGTCAACAAAAGTTTCGTCAAATTGAATAGTTTCGTTTTATTGTATGAAAATCTACGATCCTTAAATTTAACAATATCTATTTTTGGCGCATTTTTTTCCTTCCGGTAGGCCGGTTGGCAGCGGTTGGCGGTAGGCTTTTGAAACTCACCCTGCCATTAGGCCAGTAGTGTTGTCGATATTGGTGTACATAGAAGTTACGTCTATTGAAATTAGAATAGCATTTGAAGGGACTTGAAGGTTTTTTATTTTATTGACAAAGTCAGTTGTGTCCTTAAGGTAGGCTCGATGTTGACATACTAGTGGTAGTAAGAAATGATCGATGTATTCTGACACTGCATAAGACTCACTACCACAGTCAGAGATAATCGGGCGGCCTTTAGGGATTCTATTAGGCATGAACCAATCCTTGGTAGGATTCTTATGAATTTTCGGCAAAGTGTATAAGTGTCTCTCGCGGCAATCAGGTTTGGCAGAAAGATAGTCATATTGTTTCTGTTTTAAATGACTTGTTTTAACTAAGTCGGCAAGAATATTGTTTATCATATTAGCAGTTTCTTTAAAAATCGGCTCCGGTAAAATTGCATAGTGTTTAGGATTATTCAATTGATGCTCTGCTTCTGCAATATAATCTTCCCTATTTAATATAACGCAACATGAACCTTTGTCACTCTTTTTAATTACAATGCTATCGTCTTTTTTAAGTACATTTAATGCTTCACGTTCTACTCGCGTTAGATTAGGCTTCTCGTGTGTTATGGAAAGATTTGATATTTGGTTATTCATACTTGTAAATACGTTTAATATTTCTGGATGGATAGCGGTTTTAGGTGGTTTCCACGTGGATTTAGGAATAAACATTGTTCTAGCACCGCGTGGAGGGTGGTTTCGAAAAAAGTATGTGCAACTGAGATTCCGTTGAAATCGTTGAATAGACGGTTGAAGATAATCAAGGTTAGGTAAGTTAGGAGTCGGAATAAATTTAAGTCCACGGTCTAAGATTGAATGCTGGAGGGGTGTGAGAATTTTTCGGCTTAAGTTAACGACGGTTTGGCCTAGCGGCGGCCTCTCAATATTTTTATCCCCAGTAATTAGTTTAAAGACTTACCCGGTGCTTGAAGCTGGTGTATCCAAAACAAGTATATATTGTTGGCTGTTTCCGGAGACCAATGAAGATTATCAACTGGTTCGAATTCTTCTTCGTAGGGTGACAGGATTGTTGCGTTCTCAGTGTCGGAGTTCATCATCATATCGTTGAATGTCTTAAGATTCTGCTGGGCTTTCTTAGAGATTTTATTAGAGATAGGTATACAAGAAAAGATGATCTTGGAGCTAGGAAAGGTTTGGTTGGCTGTGGAAATTAATTTCTGGGCTTGGTTAAATGAGGTTTTGGCTAACTGGTCACGATTGTTGAGGCCTACATGCAGAATGATCGTAGTCGGTTTATGATCATGGTAGTAAGATTCAAGGATGGACTGGGTGTGGTGGATTTGGGCACCAGGATACGAGTGTATTTCGGTGTCTGGAGCTGTTTTGGTAATTCGGTTGAGGTTTGAGGACCCAATAATTAAAGTAGATTTCTGTAGAGCAGGTAGATTCCATGATGACTTGTCCTTGGTTTGGTGATAAAAGGGTTTGGTAGCGGATATAATGGTTGTCGACGGGGTGATAGGTACTGGATTGGTAGTTGTTACAAATGTGGCATTGGGTACGGACTGAGATCTGGTTCGAGGTGGAGATGGTCTGGGCACACTTGACCTGGTTGGAGAATTCGGGGTGGTTTGTTGATCCAAAAACTTACAGAAGGCAGAAAGGTCGACCGAACTTGGGTCACGTGGTGAAGATTCAGATGGTGTAGGCGAGGAATCTGAAAGGGAAAAGAGAAGGGGGGTACCTTCTCTACGAGAACGTTTACCAAAGTCTGCTGGACTAGGGGATGGTGAACTGCGGGCTCGTTTAGGTGTCTGGTTCGACATGGTGGTGACTCTTGTTGGTGCGGGTGTTAGTGGATCAATCTCCATTTCAGTTGGTAAGGATATGGTTACTCTGGTCTTGGTTTCGTTGATCGTTTGGTAGAATTTGGCAATCACAGGTTGAGTTAGACGTTTCCCATAGGATCGACGGGCCCATGAGAGGGCATGGGAAATAATGCGGTCGATGGCTGGTTGTGATAAAGACTTGGTTCTGATGAAGGTGAGTTTCTCCTGCAGGGTTGCTTGGTAATGGTCGATCAGGGTCTGCGTTACCTTAGAGAGCCATGTCCGGTTGAGGGATCTAATATTGGCGTCAACAGCTGACGTTTTCATAGCTGGACGAATAAAAAAATCCAATTCAGAGACTTTGCGCTTGAAGGTGAACGCGGGTTGACCTTGCTGTTGGAGGGTAAGGATTGCCAAATGGTGAAGACACTGCAAAACCTGGAAGAATAAATTTTAAAGATGGAAAAGGAAACGTATGTTCGTTTAAAGCATATCTAAAAGATCAAGGTATCTATCCGTCGCAATTTTATATTTACCTTAGAACTCAAAAGCGGCAATCATTGCATTTAGATAATGAAAAAAGTAATTAATGCCAGTAAAGAGGTGACAACATCTAAACCAGAACCCGTGAAAACTATATCAAATATAGCAAAACAATGACTTCAAACTATTCGGATAATCTAAGCACAATGAACTGTTATTCGTGGATTTCGTGTTATGAAGCAACTTTCGATAATGACGTCCTGGAATTAAATCAGTTTAATCCGATAAAAAAAGGGTTTTTTAAAAAGAAAGGTATCCGGCATTAAGTACTTAACGACCGATCATGCTGGGGATTACATATGTCCACAGAAAAAAGCAGCTAATGTTGAAGATCAAGGTATCTTTCTGCATTCGCCACATGAATTATACGGCATTGAGGCAGGGAATGAAAACGTAGCATTGATTGGGTGCATTATTAAAGAACATAACATTGGACATACCTTTACTTGGTTTAAGGATGATGCTCAAATAGAAAGTGGAGTCAATCTGTGTCTCATACGAGTAAACGAATCAGGCTCTTATAGTGTTGGCGTGACCATTCACAATATATTGTACATGTTAGATCCACCTCTGAAGATTGATATCAAAGAAAAACAAAACAAAGAAGATCTTTTGTGTATTCAAAAGTCTGTTGATGTTTTTAACCCTATCCAACAACATAAAAATTATGACCAAACAGCACCAACCTGTACTCAAGGATCATCAAAATCAGCACCAACCTGTACTCAAGGATCATCAAAATCAGCGACATCTACTCAAGGATCACCAAAATCTGCGGCAACCTCTACTCAAGGATCATCAAAATCAGCGACATCTACACAAGGATCACCAAAATCTGCGACAACCTGTACTCTAGGATCATCAAAACCAGCAACAACATCTACTCAAGGGTTATCAAAATCTGCAACATCTACTCAAGGATTATCAAAATCTGCAACATCTACTCAAGGATCATCAAAATCAGCAACATCTACTCAAGGATCATCAAAATCAGCAACATCTACTCAAGGATCACCAAATTGGAGCTCATCTGCAGTTGTACCAAAAATTCAGAGAAGTAATTTTCAAATCATCGATGAAATTGGTCGAGGAGGATTCGGCATTGTCTATAAGGGAGACTGGATTGGAACCCCAGTAGCAGTTAAATAAATACCAATTAAGAGAATGAGACTCGCCTCACCTGTCATTGAAAGGGAACTAAAGGTACACAGTACAATTAGGCATCCAAATATAATACAGTTGTTGGCTTATGCTACCGAAAGCAAAAATTTATTTTTAGTAACTGAATATATTGATGGAAATAATTTAGATGACTTGCTTTTTGGAGAGGAAAGGGACAACGAAGTTAATATATTGAGCTTTAACCTGAAAAAGGTTATTGCGGTCAAAATATTAAGGGCAGTATCATACTTGCACAGTGATCCAACAATTATACACAGGGACATAAAACCAGAAAATGTATTGATATCAAAAGATTTTTCCATTGTTAAAGTGTGTGACCTAGGACTAAGCAAATTATACACTATGAACTCCGTGAATTCAACAATGTGTTCCGGTGGGTCAACTCAGCCCGGTACTATTCTATACCAGGCTCCAGAAGTTTTAATACACAATGAAAAAGCAACTGTGCAGAGTGACATTGGAGTTTGGCAGGAACTCTTGTTGAGTTATACACTGAAGAACCACTATAGGGTATAATAGAAGACGTAGAAGACATTAGAGAAATTCTGACCAAAAAAATAAAACAAGAGGAAACACCACCAACTTTATTAAGAATTGTAGACACGGGCATTCGAAATATCCTTCAATCAGCATTTTCAAAGAATCCAAGAGAGCGTCCTTCAGCTTTAGATATTTTAGGAGTCTTTCAAAAAAACAATTACACATAAATTACAGGTGTAACGTTCAATTTATCTTCCTTTGGTACTTATATGTCTTGCCTGTAAGAAATAGGCCTATTATTAGAAATTATGTTTTTTTCTTTGTCTCGTTAATCTACTAATTATTATGTAATTATATTTTCATTAAAGTAAATAAAAGTTAAGTAAAACACATGATAATATGAGCTTTTATCGTGATGACCTTGGCAGTTTGTCGCCTGTCTTTTCACACTTAGCTTGTGCTCACTGTGGTGCAAAAACTGAGGAAGTATTTTATGTACTAGTATTTTTTCTGTAATGAGTATTGTTTATAGCAAGGAAGATTCCTATTGAATTTGTGATTATCTGGTAAATTTTAGCTGAGATACACCATTTAAAATTGTGCGATTTTGACAAATACGAGGGTGGATGCCTTTTGATCAGAATCTCTTTTTACCATACAAAAAACCGCTGTAACTGGTACAACACCAATTAGTTCATTTCTAATAAAAAGGGTACCGTAGTATATAAAAAAGAACAATTCGTTATTATTTCTACAAATAACACTAAAATTATATCAGATTACATCGAGGGAGTCGATTTGCTAAACTCGGATTTGAGATTTACATACATTTCATATGCACTATGTACGTTAAGGGGAGTCTGATGCTCTGACAATATCAGGTGTGCCAAAGATTTAAATTCATCGCCGTAAATCTGTTTCTCTCTGGAATATAATTGTGAGCACACTTTGACATCTTCTTTGTCAACTGAGAATCCATATTCTTTCCCTGAGTATAGCTGGGGTGTAAAATATAACAGATCAGGTTTTCCATTGGGTAACTCTTTATTTTTTTGTCGCCGTATCTCGTGCAAATTCCAGTGATCTGCAATTCTATCCAACTCAGCTTGAACTACACTTGCATAGCAATATCTTAAACATTCCACTTGAAGGTTGTCAGAATTATCAAACTCTCCTTTTGACATTAGGTCCTTAAAGTAATTTATCCACCATTGTATCCCACTTCTTTTCAAAATAGACCACCAAGCTTCAATCCTCTGGTTGTGAACACTTCTTCCGTACTGAAAACTTTTTAATCCACTCAAACCATCTTCATGGAAATTCCTGAAGAATGGCTGCAGTGTCGAAACAATACAATTTTCAGTGCCTTTATCAGCACGAAGTACTCGTGGAACAATACCCAATTTCGTGACAGTGTTTAAATAATATCCAGCAATAACATATGGATCATTGTTAGTAGAAGCCACTTCAAGCAATAGGATCCTACGACTGTAACCGTCAATGCCTCCATGAATGCAAAGACCAAAGGGTTTAAGCTTATCAAAACCATCGATATGCCAGGCATAATTTGGTCCTTTGTTGACATAAACTCTTCTTTTCAATCTATTTATCTTGCGCATCGCTACACCATCAGGGTCAATTTCTCTCATTAATATCATAACTTTATTACGAGGAACGTTTAAGTGATGGTCTTTTACAAGCCTTCTCCACATAGCTCTATACCCTATATGGTTTGAAGAAGTTTCCAGCTCTCTCTTGATAGTTTGAATTATCTCTTGGTCTTCTGTGTGCTGAAATTGTCGTTTAAGATGTAAAGTCTTGAGAATTCTCTTTAACTGTCGGAATGTTAAGCATATATCGTGCCTAATAAAGAGAACACCCAATATCTCTTTATAAGACAGTCCGGAGTAAAAATATGTCTTGATTAATTCATTCTCCATATTTATTTTTAGCATAATTTAGTGTCCTTAAATAACAAATATCTAAGACATCTAAGTCGTAAGTTCTAAGTCGTAAGTATTAAGTCGTAAGTTCTAAGTCATGAGGTACCATATGGGCTTCCGTAAATTTCTCATCTTGTAGGTCAATCCGCATTATGCAGATCGTGTGACGTCGTACATCACGTGATATCTAACATCACGTGATATAAACAAAATGGTTGTCTAAAATGGCAAGCTGGTGACATACCTAAAGTTCTTGTTATTTAGTGATATTTTTACGATCTAAGAATTTTGTTGACGCACAGCATCAGTTTAATGAACGGATACAACGTATGGGATGAGGTGAATGAACATAAATAAAATCATTATCATTATAAAAACTTAACGAAGCTTGTTCATCGGAATATCAGCCGATTGCCGAATGGAAAAAACCAACGTGACATCAATCAACCCCCCCCCCCCCCCCCAGACGGTCTCGGCATGCCTGCTCCAGTCTAGACATGATTCATGAAGGTAAATATTGATTTTAATTTATCTTTTGGGGTAAATATTTCAATTCTTACAAAAATAATCGGCAAAATTCGATTTAGAAAATATTGTGGTCACATAGTATTTCTAATTCGATTAGATCTAGATCTAGGTTTTCAAAAGGACAAAAAAAAAAACAAAAAACATTAGTCCAATCAAGGGTTGTACAACAATAATTATATTATCGGTAGGTATGATCGTTTGATTTTTCATGTATTGGAATAAAAATGGGGCAGCCTCAAACGTCAGCGACTTTCCCGAACCACACGGCGCGCACAAAAAAACATCTTTCTTCTGTAGATAAGCGGTGATTATTGATCTCTGATATTCCTTTGGATCTTTATAACCAAAAGCCGGTAAAACATGTCCAATCGCCTCGTCAATATCCGCTAATTCGGACATGATTCCAACGGCGTGTGTGTGGAATTGAATCCGCGATAATCGAGACTTTATTTACAAAATTCATGTCACATGACCCCATAGCGTGATCGACAACTGTCAATCATTCCAAATAAGGTAGGACGAAAAACATGGCAAACACGCCCATTTTATTGTTAACTTCGCAATTTGTCCAGTCTCTCTCGTAGGATACAAGTTTACTCAATTTTTTTTTTTTTTTTTTTTTTTTTTTTTTTTAAATCATAAATAGAAGAGACTGGTCCAGACTTTTTAAAATTTATTTTTTGCGTTTTTATCAACTTCTACAATTTTATTCCCATCCACTTGAAAACTTATAGGTAGATAGAAACTTTCATTCTTAGCTTTACTTACTATCTTTCTATCAGTTATTAACTGCCGTCTTCATTCATTGCGTGGCAAATGAAATTTGTCACGCTTTGTTTTCGTTCGGATTATTTTTTTTTTTTTTTTTTTTTTTTTTTTTTTTTTTTTTTGGGAAGCTCGCTAGCCCAAACGGAAAGAGATAGACTATTTCTGTTTTTACCAATCGGTCTGAAATTTACAGGATATAGAAAGATAGGCAGCGCAATTAAAACTACATCATCAAAATTTTTTGATCACTTCCGGTTTGGGCGTGGGGACTTCCGGTTTTTTCGTCTCATGTCGGGCGACTCTGCTTCCCATGTAATTCAAGATTCTAAACAAAAACAGTATATTTGAGCGATACTAAATGATTTTAATCCCCTGAGATGCAGAAAAATTAAATTGAATGTTGCGCATGCGCAGTTTTCAAAAATGGCAAATTTTCTTAAAAATTTAATAAGTCCGCCAATTATTAACCGATTTTTATGATTTTGGTGTCTATCGAAACCTTGATACTTTATCTAAAAAATGTTGGGAACAGAATTTTGATTTTCGAATTTTTCGAAAATTTAAAACTCTATATCTCGTGACCTTGACCTTCAATGACCTTGACATTTGAGATGTAGAATGTCCTTGACCTCAGCTGTCTATAGATGTGCTGATATTGCATGACAAATATTAACTTCCGGTTTTATAGCCCACCGAAATCTGACTATTTTGCAATTTTGGACGGTTATGTTACACTTTCGGGCTCTAATGTTCGGATCGATCTGAAATTTACAGGATATAGATAGATACGCAACACAATTAAAAATATATCATCAAAATTTTTTGATCACTTTCGGTTTGGGCGTGGGGACTTCCGGTTTTTTTTTATCTCATTTCAGACGACCCTACATCCCGTGTAATTCAAGAATGTAAGCAAAAACAGTATATATTAGCTATACAAAATAATTTGCATCCCTCGAGAAGAAAAAAATTCAAATTGCTAGTTGCGCATGCGCCATTTTTCCGAGAATGGCAAATTTTCTTTAAAATTTAATTAGTCCGTCATTTATTATCCGATTTGTATGATTTTGGTATCTATCAAAACCTTGCTCCCTTATCTAAAGGATGTTTGAAACAGAATTTTGATTTTCGAACATGAATTTATTTCATGCCCGTTTGAATTTTTTGAAAATTTGAAATTCTATATCTTGTGACCTTCACCTTCAATGACCTTGAAATTTTCCATATAGAATGGCCTTGACCTCAGCTGTCTATAGATATGACAATATTGAATGAAAAATATCAACTTCTGGGTTTTATAGCCAACCGAATTCTGACATTTTTGAAACTTTGAACGGCAATATTACATTTCCTTACGAACACATTGACTTGAGAATTTCTGTTTTATAATAGCCTCAAAACTCTTCAATAAAGGATATATGCCAAAAGTGCAGAAGCATATTTTAAAAACTCCAGTACTAACATAAAATATATTCATCCCACATCAATGTGGTATACATCATTGGACTCCAAATTAAATTGTCTCTTAAATGATATGCGACATGGTCGTTTTACCATGAAAATTTAAGCATTAATTTTAGATAAATTAACAAAATAAATACCAATTTTGGGTTTTTTATTTCATAAAATCTGTTTCAAATTGATCAGTCAGGGTGTTAAAGGCTGTTATATAACATGTCAGTAAAACTGGTGGTTTAAATTTTCACACCTACTTGTCAAATCACTGAGCTGGGGAACAAATTAATCTGATTATGTAATTTCTTAAAATATTTCCATTCAAATTCAAAACATACATCAAGTTAAAGAAGTAAATTCGCTTGTCATTGATCAGTTCGAATTTTGTTCGTATCTTAAATAGAAATGATTTTATAAAAAAAATGTCAAATACAGTCATGTGAAGAGTAGCAGACATATAAGTCTTATAAAACACAGATGAACTATTGACCACTTTAGTCACGGTTCAACGCACACAGGTGGCCAAAGAGTAAATTAATCTAATGATATAATCTGATAACCCTAATAAAATTTATTTTTTTGTAAAATTTTTGCATACAAATTCAAAAAATATCTCTTTATAGAGCTGTGAATAAGCAAATTATCACATAGCTTGAATTTTCTCTCTATGTTAATTACAACCAAAGTTACAAAATAATGTTTAAATTTGAATATAGAGAGTTTAAATTTCATGACAAATTGTCATCTTACTACCTACTTAAATTTTGGTTTGGAATTTATGTAAATATCCTACCGAAATCTTAAACATGTACAAAAATCTAATAAGGAACTGATAGTAGAAACTTATAGTAAAAAAAATTGCCTCTATAGCGAAAGGTTTATGCTTACAATTGTAGGCTGAAAAGTACCGGAATTCAAAGCTAGCAGGTTAGAAGTTTCAAAATGTTCGAAATCCATGGGATAACGCATAGTTGCCACGCTCGGAGCTGTTCACAGTTCTAGTTCATTCTACTATCAATCTATTTTAATTTACATTGTCTTCATTCATTTGTTCATTCATTCATTCTCCTCAATCGTATCTACTATCAATCTATTTTAATTTACATTGTCGTATCGTATTGAGCTAAAGGCTCTATTTAGACCACCGTACTGTGGATTCTTGGTGCAGGAACTGTTCCTTGCAATTGTGATTATAGACATTTGAAGGCGTTTGGGTCTTATTTAATTTATCTCTTATTAATAAGAACGAATTGGGTTCAATTTCGTTTTATTGTTGCTTTGGTTGTTCTTGTAAGAGTCGACTATGTACCAGCAATATCTCTGGACAGAAAAGGGTAATATTTATCAAACATGAATATCCCAGCCCACCTTTTTTTTAAAACAGTATAAAACGCCATAAAGCAACAAGTCGTGGTTAAGGGATGAATAGTGCTCAGTATAGTACAATAAAGGTTTAAACTCGCAAACTAAAACTTT